>JAGKQL010000081.1:128255-147364 GCA_018398635.1 Cyprinodon brontotheroides
GATGTTCAAGCCTGACTAAAGGAGCCTCAGGAGAAGATTGTTTGTGTGCATATGATAGAGATGGAGAGATACTGCTGGGAATGATGTGAGTGTATAAAACAAGAGAGCGACAGAAATACTCCAACAGAAATGTGTGTGTGTGTGTGTGTGTCGCCGAAGAAAATGTGGACAAGTTGTGTGCCACAAAAAGTTATCCAAGCTTTGAGAGGCAGATGAGAAATGGGAAGCAGTGGCATGTGTTCAGGGAGAAGACATGTTTTAGAATGCTGGTTTATTTCTGCAGGTCTATCCCAACACTGAAAGATAGCTCTTTACGTGTTATTTCCCAGTGGATCCTAGTAGAGATCCTGGCTCATTGCCTAGCTCGATTTACAGCCTGTTAGCTAGGCTGCTCCTCGCTAGGCGACCAATTCACCGCGAGTGTTCATCAGCCCAAACAAAGAGTATATGTTCATGCATACCGAAACAGCATCTGCTGCAGAGACGAGTTAAAGCACAGCAGAGTTTACCCACACATTCTGGCACACATAAGAAATTAAATCCAACTAGTAGATCTGATGTTCTCTGTAGATATTAAAAAGTTGAGTATTTTCAGTCATTTCTGTCTGTCACTGTAAAAAAAAAAAAAAACTTTAAACCCTTTTCAACAGCTGCAGCTCCTTTGCAGCAACCATTCTCAACTTGGGTTAGGGACGATTTGGGGTCAGGAGATGATTTCTGTGGGTTGCCAAATCATTTTGGTCTAATATTGTGAAAAATTATTGAACCATCTGAGCAGACATCAGAGGGACAGTGAGTGGTTGGTTTCAAACTGGCATTTATTGGACAAAACCAGTTACTGTCGGCCAAAACAACAGCAATGAACCTGTCAGTAAGATTGCAGCAACTCTGGGCTGTGTGAGTTAATGGGGAAATGTTGAAATGTTCAGGTCTTTATGGATGCGTGACTTAACCATATGAAAGTAAATTATTGCCTCTCACCTCAGGAGACTGCTTGAAACAGGCCAGAAAAGTACAACAGGACACGGCGGCCATTCACAACCTTCACCACGTCATCAGACCTGCTCCATCTCCTCTGATCCCACATCACGAACTGCTGGTTCTCTGCATGCATTCTGGAAGAGTTCACAGTTTGTCAATAGCAACGAACTACACTATCTGAAAGCTGCAAGTGCTGTTTTCGTTTCCATTTTCCTCCCCATATCTGTGCGGAAACACCTTTTCTGTGCTGAAATCCATGAAAAACAAATACAGATGGTGACTTCTGTGTTGAGATTGATCTCTGCTTGGCCGTTTCTAACATAAAAACAAAAAGCTGCTGTGTTCAAGCAGCAGGCCCAGCCGTCGTTAAACAGCTGCAGAAAAACATCCCTGCTTTTGACCAGGAAGTTATTTTCCAAGCTTAAGCTCTAAGAAACATAGATATTTAAAATTAAACATGGACTGTTTTTTAGTGTGTTTTGTTAAAGTTTAACACATGCTGTTATCTTTTTTTTCATTATAAAAAAGATAAAGGCTGTGTCTGAATGTCCGCACCTAAACACTTTATAGTACACTTTATAGTGGTTATGCTGTATCTCCGTGCTGTGCGGGGCTAGCTCTCCTCGCAAAGCATCATGGGATTTGTCGTCACAGTGGCAATAAATAACAACGATGGCTCAGGCACTGTGCAGGGAGGCGGAGTTACGTGACCAACAGGAAGCAAAAAGCAGTGATCATCTGTCTGTATGGTCTTTTAAGTTTACATTATTTGTTTACATTTGAACAGCAAAATGATTGGCTGTAGCGACTATTCAGTCTGTCTGTGTGAAAAGTTAGCCTCTTGATACTGCTTTATGCTTTAAAATCCCATCGTGTTTCAAAAAAGAAGATGATAAATAGACTAATAGTTTAATTAAGTCCATAATAGGGTTGTCAAGATACTAAACTTTTCAACTCGATACCGATACTAAGGGAAAATATTCGATACTCGATACCATTTTCGATACCACAAGGATAAAAACTCCAAATTTCAACAGAAATATTTAGATTAATAATTAAAATACATTAAATAAATACAATAAACAATAAGAACAATATTTTGAGGTTGTTTGCTGTGCACCGTATTTAGCAAGCTTAATAAAAAAAACTTACATATTAAAATTAAGTGTTCCTTCCTTGGCTATGCTTTGCACATATAACAATGACACTAGCCAAAACGGTTAAGAAACAAAAATAATTCTCAACAGCTGCAACTGTTACAAAAAACTGAAACTGAAAAGTGCACAAATTATTCAATCACACAGTGTTCAGAAAGTGCATTTCCTCTATTCTGCGCATAAGATTAATGACTGCTTAGGTGCCACTGGTGGTGGCACTGTAGCGATACTTTTGAAAATGGGTATTGTATCCGGATACAATGTTTCAGTATCGATACTTTTTTGAGTATCGATACTTTTGACAACCCTAGTCCATAAGTGCTCGTCATTAGATTAGAAACTTGGATGTGCTGAACAGGCTATGCTAATGTAATAACCAGTATTTATGTCTGTCTCACCTACCTAAGACGATTGTGTGCATCTTGTGTGTTAAGCGCATATGTTATAGTCGAGCTACATATTCCAAAAAGTCTAATGGCAAGTGCAATAATATTTAAAACTGCCCTGCCATCAATGGATGAGCTTGCTTACTAGCTAATAAAAACATGTCTGCTCTACAGCAACAACGGACATCTGTCTCTATCTCCACTTTAAGGCAGTGCCCTCTGGGCCTCAGGCATCTGGGCAAAGCATATCTTCCTGCTGTTGAGCATATCTTTCTGCTGAAAGAGTATTAAAAACCTTATATACTGTACACAAGCACACTGAAGTGTATAAACACCACAGGCATTTGGATCCAGGTGTTCACAGATAAAACACTTAAGCTTAAGCTCTAAATGACATTGTGTAATCTTCATAGGTTTTGCTTTTGTTGTTAGTATACATGTACGGTGTGGCTTTCTTTTCTTTACTTCCTTCTCGTTTCTAGCAGGAGTGGAAGCAAACTTCTAGGATGTATTCTGCATTTTTATTTTTTATTTGATGGACAATAAATTGTCCCAGAAATCAATGGAGAAAACAATAATAATGATATTTGGAGACAATTTTAAACTTATTTCTGTTAATTGCATAATAATTTAAGTAAATTTTTGGGAATGCTGTTTTTTTCTTTAAAGCCCCATCTTTTTAGAAATTATGTAAGCTACACTGACTTTGAGTGAGCACCATTTCACACCGCCCTTTTTATATTTTATATAAGTTTGTCAGTTAAATGATCCAAGGACTGACAACGTTGGAGCAACATTGGTAAAAATTGCACTGGATTATTATTTTCTGTCTCAGTTTGACTGTATGATCTGGTTGAACTGTAAAGTGCCTTGAGATGACATGTGTTGTGAATTGGCACTATATAAATAAACTGAATTGAATTGAAAATTAATTGAGTGCAGATGTGATATAATGACTTCTACAAGTTAAGTGTCTGCGATATACTGGTCCACCTGTCCCCTATGACAGTTGAAGATATTCATCAGCCCCCCCTGTGAATGTGCATGGATAAGTGTTAAAATAAATAGTTGGTAAATTTTTCTTTAGCAGGTAAATAATGAATTTAGTTTTTAACACTAAAAAAACTACAAATAAACATGTATTATTCTGCTATCAACTCACAAAAGTGTTTGGTTTATGACATTAATAACATAAATCCCAATAAAAAATGCGAAAAAATGTTGATTCCACATAAGTTGTCCTTACAGTATATTAAACGAAGATTTATAGTGATGCTGTAAGACTACGGTATTAACAAATTTAAGCTCATTTTAAGGGAGTTGTATTGTATAAAGAGATTTAAACTAATGAAACCATACTCAGTCAGCTTTAATAACTATGTGTATAACTATGACCCAAGTTAAAGATGATTGAACGCATTTTTAATCTATATCTTTTCATACAAACACCTTTGAGACTGACAAGAAAAAATAGTTTAGTCATTCATCAACAAATCTAAAGCAGTGTGCTTATAAACGAATAAGGGCTCTGGATTCCAGTGTCTGTCCCTTGCTCCTCTTTTTTGAAGCAGTCATAAGACACACACTCTCGAAATGTGAAAGTGACAGCCTGCTAGCAGCTACAATCTGCACGGAAACAAACTGCTTATGCAGAATTGGTCATGCCAAGAGAAGCCGTGTGCCAGTTTTTAGTTATTTCTGTAAGCCATTCTCCTTCAAACCAGCCGGTTAGAATCATCCCTCCCATAAAAAGCAGACATTAAAATGTAAGAAATAAAAAGTTGTTAATGTTTCTCATTTTTGTTCTTTGTTTCTATTCTATTTCTGTTGTCCTTAGAAAACATGTTTTTAAAAGAAATTTCAAATAAACAAGCACAAATGCAATTAATTAATTTATAGTCATTTTCATCAATCCTCCAATATTTTGCGTGAATTTGTAGAAACAAGGAAAATGCTTGGATTGTTGCAAAATTGAAAGCATAGGAGTGGCAAAAAGAATGTTTTCTAGCCTTTTAGTGTGTCTGGATTCATTTAACACGTAGCTCTGGCATTGATCAGCATTACACCTTTGGTTAATAACTCCCTCTGCAGTCCCTCTTGCTGGTTCCTCGTCTTACCTTTCCTCACCCGGGCTCTCTGATGGTTTTGAACGATTTTTATGTTGATTTGGTGTTGCTGATTCCTCCAAGCTTTTAAGCTGCACTTTTGCTTTTGGGTCCAATCAACAACCTTAAACCAAATGTCACCTTGCTTTTATTATTAGCCATGGCAGATGCCATCCAAATACTGAGAGAAATACTATTCTAATGTTTGCATCAAATAGGATACCTGCAGCAGGACTCATCAGTCATGTGAGATCATATTTCACCTATATCGGACTTTATTTGAAGAATTGTTTCCATCTCCCTTTTACAATATATTTTCTTTTGTTTGGGTTTTAAAACCAAAACCAATTTAAGGTGAAAACTTTTTCTGAAAGTTCTTGAAAATTGAGTTGAATTTTTGCTTTGCTTCCATCTTCTTATATGCTGCTTTAAATTGTACTTTAATGGAAATATGGAAATAGTCTAATATATTTTTTTATTAGATCGGAGAAAAATAATTTAAAATAACAATATTTTTTTTTCTTTAGAATCCATCAAATAGCATTTTATTTTTTTTCAAAACGTTTCAGTTAGGAAGGCACATTAAAGTTAGTAGAGGACAATCTTTTTATTTGCGGCGGATCACTCCAAATGCGGTCCTTCCCTAATTTCAATCACTTGTGATACATCAGGCTGTCTCTACATGCTGTATTAGCTATTTTTCTTTTGCATGCGCACTTTCAGGCATATATCTGTGCTGAGCTACGGTTTCAGACAAGTCATTGAAGCTCAACTTTGTAAGAGAAAAAGTGTCTACGAAGTGAGAAGAAAAGAAAAAGGAGAAATGGTCTTGTGCTTGCTCTCACACTTGCATTATATTATAGTATAGAGGGCGGGTCTTTCAAAAGATTTGAGAAAAATCCTCCACAATACCTTTGAAGAGCAAATAAAATAGAATCTGTTGCATCCCTTGATGCCATATCGGTACAACTTTATTTCTAGGCCATTGTCACATATGGGCAGTACGTAAGCGGCGAAAAATGTCGGTTCTGGCTAAAGTTTATGCTGTGACTGTACATTGCTACTTCACTTACCCTGACTATTCATATATTAAAACAACTAGGAAAAATAATCATTCTGGGTCCTTAACTGTGACATTTGCTGTCATAATGGAAAGAGTTTAGGAACATGCTGTAAATACCAACCCTATCCAGAATCCTCCATCCTTCAGGATTAGGAAAAGTAAATATTTAATCAAAATCAGCTCAAATGGCAAAACATATAGTCAGAAAATAAGTCTTCTGTTCAACACCTTCAGTACAAAACAGCCTTCTCTTCTCACAGAACACTTTACAAAAAATGATAAAGCATTAGCTTGAATTGTATTCCCTTGGCTGCTCAGTCAGCTCACACTTTTTAGTTGTTTAGGTACTACAGATATATTGCTGCATCCTTCTTAGTCCTGACAACACTAGTGATATTGGCGTTTTTTGCTGGGAATTCTCTGCTACAGGAATCAACAAGCGCTTTGTTTTAGATCTAGAGCTGCATTAGCCTTTTCAACAATGAACACTGCTGCGTGCTACATATACATCTTCAACTTCTTTTTGTAATATATTTACCACCACAAATACATATAAAATAAGCATTAAAAAAGCTGTATCATGCTATTACAATACAC
The DNA here is from genome assembly GCA_018398635.1 of Cyprinodon brontotheroides. Classification (NCBI taxonomy): domain Eukaryota; kingdom Metazoa; phylum Chordata; class Actinopteri; order Cyprinodontiformes; family Cyprinodontidae; genus Cyprinodon; species Cyprinodon brontotheroides. The sequence continues at coordinate 134,545 of JAGKQL010000081.1, forward strand.
ACTTGTGGGATCAGTTCAGTTAATGTCATTTTTGATCTGTAGAAAATCTTAAAGAAGAGCATGTAAAAACCTGTCATATATATTGATGTATTTTTTACTGTTTTGTAGGCCAGCTCTTGGAAGCATTTCATTTTCAAGCTACAAACTCATAAAGAGGGTATTTAAACAAAACAGCTACCAAGAGGCATATTTTTTAAACAATTGTATTTTCAAATATTTTCACTCAGGTGGCTTTCAATCTGTTTCTAAATGGTTGGCTTTTAAGGGGTGACAGTTTCCTGGCGGTTTTCTCCTGGACTCCTAAAAGATCAGTGTTCCACTATCCCTTTTCGCCATACTAAATGAGGAGTCATATTTTTATGGTTTTTATGAGTTGAACATTGGTTAGTCTCTGTGTATAAGGATAAAACTCCATATCTGGCAACTGAAAGGTCACATCTTGTTTTAACAGCCAGTTTAAATAAAATTTTTATATCTGTCTCATGTTGGAAGCATATAAAAATGCTTTATCATGTACTTTTACTGTAAAACAGTGCCCGAATTCTTTATCACGTTCTGGTAAACATTTGGGATGAAAGGAGCACTGTAAATATTTTGTCAGACTTTCCTGCTGTATATAGAAAGACATTACTCATCATCATTTAAATCTGATATACTGTAGAAGTGGCAGGTGAAGTAGGAACAGGAGAAGAAATGGAGAAAAGAAATGGCTGGTGCAGAAGAAGGAGGATCAGCAGATTATCCCTTAGGGGAATCTGCTCTGCAAAGACACAATGAAAACAATGGAGAGAAAGGGAGTGATGGATGAGGAGCTGGCCAAAGGTTAATTAACATCTGGACTGAGGGTTGGTTGCCCAGCCATTAACAGTGAGCCATTGTTGTTGGAACTGCCGGAAGGACTTTTTTTCAAGGTAGTTTCTTATCCTAGTTCCCCAGAGCATTGTCAAAAGTCACCTTGGTGACTAAATGTTTGAATAAATATTGGAAGGCTTTCTAACCTGGAATGAGCCAGGAAGTTACTAGTCCATCACAGAAGCAGCAGCAAAGACTTAACCCATTCCTGATGTGTTTCACAGAGTTAACTGATAAATCAAACTATTACTCTTACCGTTCCGGAGAAAAGTGCAACCATGTTCCCATCCACAAAGGTTAAATTAAGTCCTTTTAGCATTTGGCATTGGGAAGTAATGCAGGGACACATCTAGAATGCTCTCCTCATTTTTTCTCACCTGCAGAGGGCTGTACTTCCCCTCTAGATGCTGAAGATTGCCTGGGGACAGTCTGAGGAGCCTCCATTCATGCAGGGCTCTGTTTCTGCTCGGCGCTTAGAACAGCGCCATTTAGGCCAGCAAGCTGCTGGGCCTTGGCCAGGAGCCCCGTATATCAGGAATAATGGCAAAAGCCGGACTGGGGACTGGAGATGATCCATTTTGTTTTCAACGAAGTTTGAGGCATAGGATTGAAGGAAACGGTGGTCTGTAGGGATCGCTAACTAGCTTTACAGGAGTTAGCCCCTGCAGGCCTGGATTTTCTCGTCAACATCTCTTTCTCTGTCGTTATTTTCCGCCTGTTGTTTTGTTAATATCAGTCCATGCCTCTACGCTTTTAACTTTCAAAAATGTCAGTATTTAAAACTTTATGTGACCACTTAGCTCCAGAAGGCGTTGGCGGTCATAGATGCGGGTTTGATTGTCAAGCTTGTATACGTTTTAAGCGGCATATTTTGACTAAGATTGACTGTCGATGTTTAAGCTTCTTCCATTTTCTAATGATTGCTCCAACAGTGGAACTTTTTTTTTACCAAGATGCTTGGCCGTTTCCCCGTCGTTAAATTTTGTCTCTAGTGTCTTTGAAAAGCTCTTTGGTCTTTGCCATGTTAGTAGTTGGATTATTACCGATTGCATGGGGTGTACAGGTGTCTTTATGCAGCCAACAACCTCAAACAGGTGCATCTTATTTAAGATAATAAATGGAGGGGACATGGAATTTTTAAAAGCAGAATAACAGGTCTTTGAGGGTCAGAATTCTAGCTGATAGACAGCTGTTCAAATACTTATTTTCCTTAATATAGATGGATAGAGTTTCTTTGTTCATTGTGGGCTCTTATTATTTGTAATTTGTTCAGTTTATATGCCCTGTTTTTATCTCAGTTATTTCCTTTAATACCATTCTGTATAACCTTTACTTGGTTTCTTGTCTGTATTTTATTTACCCCAAGAACAGAGCCATATTTAACCTTTACTCTTTGATCAATACATTCCCGGAGGGTTACACTACCCTTCCTGTAGTTTTATTCTAAAAGGCCACAGAACGTAACGTAAATCCGCCTAATGACATAAAGGGGAGTTTTAAAGATAACTGCACTACAGCGTCTGTCCAGCAGGTGGTGGTAATTGCGCATAATGTCTCCGTTTAATAGTTTACACAATGTGGAGAACAGCAACTGGCTGACTATTTGATTAGATTTTTTTCCTTAAGTGACAAATAATAGTAGATGTTAAAGGTTCAGAATTTAAAAATCAATTAATTCCTTCACTAGGTTTGTACTTGATGAAGAGGATTTGCTCAAACCAGTTCTTTGACATTCAAGTTTTGTTTTTTTTTATCAATCTGCATCTGGCTTACTCCTACTACATAACAGTGTTTATCTTTTTTCCCTTTATTCTTTTCATCAGAGAAAGTAATTTCAGATTTAAAGCATATAGACTAAATGTTTGGTAAAATTGTCATTAGAATAGCAACAACAGAAGGATAGATAATCAGCATGCCTGAACAGGGAATTGATTTATTCCCATAGATTTTGCAATCACATACAGGGTCCTGGTCACTTTTGATGCAGACTCTCTCCAATATTTCTGGAAGTAACTGAGTAAGCATCTGGTTTCGGTCAGAGCAAAAAACAGTAGGGGCTAGAACATTGATGGATTGAGCTGCCACTAAAACATGAGTAATTCACCTGAGGTCTGTGCAAACACTGGCTTCCTACCTCACAACTAATCATTATTTTCAACCTTTGTCATGCGGCCGATGCTGTCAGTTCCTTTCCACAGAACAGACTGATCAATCTAAGAACTTCTGCCTAAAGCTGTCAAAAACACATGTATCCATCTAACACTGTAGCTTAATTGTAGGACTCCATGGGCTGTCTTATGATTTTCATCACTATTCTTCCATGTCATCACCCTTTTATATTCTACCAATGTAATCCACATGATAATCCTGCCCTGATGCAAAAGCACCTCATTCAAACAGGGTCTAATTCAGTCCTTTAGAAAACCTCTCACTCAATTGCAGTTGATTTTTCAGAATTACATTTAATTCTGGAGAAACATGCAAATGGACCCTTATTTTGCCTTTGGTGGATTGAACCCTGTCCAAAAACCCTGTTTAAACCTAAAACAAGCTAACTCAATATTAGAGGTTGATGATTTTCTGCCCTGTGTTCTGCCTTGTGTTTCAGAAAACTATTCTATTTATTACACAGGAAAACGAGTCAGGGGTGACAAAGGTGAGAAGGAGTAAACCCCTCAAGATGGGTTCATGGGCATGCACCCTTGGGGGAAAACTTTGTAGCATTTAATTCAAAAGTGCCAATGTAGGGTTCTCTAATAGAATAATAAAGCATCATTACATCACAGTATGGATGTGAAATATTTATACATATTCAGGGATGAAATTCCTTGCCAGTCATATTTTTTCTCACTACTTTCAAGGCACCGGCATTCTTTAAGACTATATCTCATAAATCCAACATTAACCTTTTCACTCATTTTTTATATTCAATAAATGCCCTGTAACCACTTATTCACTACCTTTAGAGTAGCAGATGAAAAAGATTTTAATGAATTTTCCCAGGGATGGTAATCTTTTTTAGCTAAACTGTAACTCTTGCCAGTGCAACACCTACAGAACACTTTTTTAAAAGAAATGTAAAAAAATAACTGGTTATTTCAAGTGCAGATATACAAAAACTGAACTTTTATGAAGTTTTGCTCTTGTGACGCCCCCTAAAACAATTAAATTGCCTCATATTAAGATGAATCCTTCAACATCATGGGAGAAGAATTTGGGGTGGAGGGGGAGTATAAATACCTTGCTGCACACCAAACAAGTCAACAAACTGGACTTGAAACGCAACTATGAAGCCGTCTACAAGAAGGGGCAGACTGTCATAAATGGAGCAGATGGACCCAGTATTCAAGCTGAGAGTGTGGGAAAGTTCAAAAGGTTTGTTAAAACAAAACATAAACAGAAGCGTGGAGCTGTCGATCTGTCGACCGCAGCGGCTGCAGGGGGGAGGTGGAGCACCACCCTATCACTGACACTCTTAACATTTCAGCCTGGTCAGGGGTTCCGATCCACACAGGAACAGACAGATCCAGGGTTCAAGGAATCCACCGAGTGTGAAGGCAGTTCCATTAGTCAAGCAAAGAGCGCAGACAGACACCCAGAGATACCGACAGGCAGGCTCAGCAGTGGAGGGACAGAGAAAAGACATGGTACCAGGATATCTGCAGAACTTTAAACTGGTCTCCATCTAGGAGCCAAGACAAAATCAGGAGATAAGACAAATACTAAAACCTCTAAACCCACTGGCCTCCTGGAACATGGAAACAACTCAAACTAACAGAAAAAACAGTCAAGATACAATGATCTGGCCCGATAGCTGGGCTGAGTCAAATATAAAGCCGCAGACGGAGGTGGATAAGATGAGCAATGATTAGAAACTAGGCAGAGTTAGGAAGGTGAATGAAGTAAACAATTAAGGTCAGCTGTAAGGGCAGATCATGACACAGAAGTGATTGTACTTCCTTAAGAAGCTTAGGTCATTGTTTGCAGAAAGATATTACATATCTTGTATCAGTCTGTTGTGTAGAGTCTGATCTCTTCTTCCATCCTATGCTGGGGTAACAGCATTAGAGCAAATGACTTAAAGAAGCTTGAAAACCCGATGAAAAAATGCAAATTCCATTCTATGAACTCCTCTAGAACCTCTGGATTTAACAAGGAATAATTCTTTATAAAATAAACATTATAGACAGCAGGGTGCATCCTCTTCAGCAGCTTGAGATGTGGTGGAAGACAGACTGCAGAAGATCCTTCCTCTCTACAGCAATTAACACCTAAAACAACTCCTTGAAAAATTACCCATGAGTTAGTGCACCATTTAATTTAATTAATAAATAACATTTTTAATTGAATACAGACCAATAATACAAATTACAGTCTCCAAGTCTGCCCAACACCATGAAGATTCAGGGCCTCATTAGGATATCGAAAATGTACAGTATATGAAAAACCAAATAGAGAAAAAGAAGTCGTGAAAAGCCATTCACATCTTATTTGGCTAAATAGAAACAAAGGAATTATGAGAGAAAAATAGTCGGGGAAGGTTGATGTTTTTTTTGTCTGTTTTATATAAAAAACTAGCATAAAATACTAATGAAATTATAGATGATAGACCCAAAGAAAAAAGTTAAGGTGAATAATTAAAGAACAGAAATGAGAGACTGTAATAAATTAAAACTTGGCTTGTTTGTCATGCTATTTAAAGCCTAGAAGTACACTACTGTAGTACAATGATGCAATTCTGACGTGATGAGGGTCAAACTGCTGTGAAAAAATGTCTGTCAGAATAGGGTGTCTGGCAATTGCACCATGGCACCTCTGCATTGCTTCCAGATCCAGTGGAACTATGGTTAACCAATACAAGATGCTTCAGAGCAAATAACCATTGTCTTAGAACTAAATAAATAATTTACCTTTAATTATTATTTTTTAATGTGTTAGAACATTAAATGCCATATAACTGGACATAATAAAAAATTATTCTTTCAAAATGGTAATATTGTTCTTTTCTCTATATATCCATTGTCAATCTACTTTTTCAGACAAAAAAAACTCAACCTGTTTTTGCTCCATCTTGAGAACAGCACAGTCAGTGACAGATCACTGCATGTTTTTGTACCACAGCTATACCGATTATTCATATGACACCTCTGGTGGATCTGTGAATGCCCTGTACTTGTCAAAATCTCAATGTGATGCAAAGTCAGGCTCATTCAGGAGGAAAAAGCAAGAGCACCATGTGTTATAATTATGCCGTTCCCTTTCTATCCATTTTGACTTAAGCGCCAAATCACTTTGTTTGGCAGTTTCCATGTAACCCAGTTGGGTGTTTGACGTCTTTGTGTTCAAATAGATAGAAGTAATTAATTTCGCATTCACTCATGATATAAAAAATTTCTATTTATTTTATTGTCGGATAAATATATTCAGCTTCTCTAAGCTCTATGCCAGACCAACATGTGGCACTGTAATGAGATTGAAGAAACAAAAGACTGGCTTGGATTCTTTGCATAAAGCTGATGGCATAAAGTCAGCCCATTGGAGCAATGGTGATGTCATCATTATTTGCTTTTTACTTACTGTCTTTTTGCAACCTCTTTAAAGGGTAATGCAAACACAAAAGGATATGCACAAGTTAGTACTTATGATAAACACATTATTTAAATGTGTACCAATACAAACAAGTTAGGTTCTGTTAGGAGGCTTTATCTTAAAAAATGTCCAGAATATTTAGAGAGTCTTGACTTCCAATTCTACAAGTCATGAGATCTTTTTTAGGTTGTGAATGTATGCCATTCTTTGCTTCGTTTATGCATTATTGTATGAGTCAACAGGAAGACAAACGGTATCACCCACTCTTCTGTTCTGTGTTATATTCTGAGTGTGTCAATAGTTCCTAGTATGGACATGAGTGGGTCTAACAATATTGGTCCGGATAAAATGTACTGTTTAAATAAATATGGAAAAACACTAGAATAACACACCCTATATCCCAATAAATAAAATATTCTATTTAAAACTCTTTAGTCATTACATAGTAAAATATATATTGAGAAAAAAATAACACAGCAATGACCAATGTAATTTAATACTATAATCCAATGGAGGTCTGGAGACTCAAAATAAAGTGGAAAATCATATCATAGACAGATCTGGCTTCAGGTGGAAATGTCTCAAGACGTGGCTGTGTGAAATCCTAGCTGTTCCTAAACCACTGGATTAAAGGAAAGAGTGCTGGACATGGAACCAGACATACGTAGATGGAACAAAATATTATGTCTGAGGTTGATATTCACTCAGGCTATCTCACAGCCGAGGAATAGTTTTAAACAAAAGATAATTTTTCCTATTAAAAGTCAGACTCCTTCGCAAGGTTCTTTAACTGTTTGACTGTTTTCCTCTCCTCACTAAATGTCACTTCTTTTTAAACCTGTAAGGGAGGAATCTTCGTAGACTTCTTTTGCAGGCTTCTTAAGAAGTTACAGAACACCTGTGCTACTGTATTTCAAACAGGCACAATTAGCAACACTGTATCTCTCCTCCCTTGAATGGTATTTAATAAAATCCTGGCTTAAATCAGGAACACGTGATCTCAACTCTTGTTAAATAGATTATTTATCTATCGACACTCCCCACACCAGTGCTAACCCAACAAACCAGTCATGCCGGAGAACAATGCAGGCAGCATTATATTCTAAAGAACCTTTCTAGACTGTGTCATGTCTGTCACAGTTGCTCAGTGTGAATTTGCTCTCATCTTTACAGAGCACAGAACTAAATCTGCAAATCTTTGTGTTTTCTGGCAAACGTCAGCTGCCCTGTGTGGAGTTTAGTTCCACTCATTGACCCCTCATGAAGCATTCCTACTGCTCAGTTGTTGCCCTCTTATGGCCACCTCTACATCTCCTGGTATGTCCTCCATACTCTGGACATAATACTGACAGACACATCAAACCATTTTGTCATAGTTCCCAATTGTGTGTCATCTTAGATGATCTGCAATACCTACCTTCAAGAGATTAAAGTGGAGCAAAGAGGTCCCAGGGAACAAAATAAAAGAAGTGAAGGATATAAGGTACTTTGGATGAACAGGTATGGAAAATTGATAAAGAAGTGTGTCCAAATGTATGAGTGGTTTTATGTGAAAAATGAGCAATAGTGAGAATGAAAGGAAAGATCTACAAGACAGTGATGATATCAGCACAATAATGTATGGGTTGACAGTGGGACTGAGGAAGAGACAGGAGTCAGAGCTGGAAGCAGCAGAGATAAAGGATGAATACGTAATAAGCACATATCAGGGTCAGCTCATGTTAGTTGTTTTGGAGACAAAACCTGAAAGGTCAAACTGAGATGGTTTGGACATGCATAAAGGAGGGATAGTAAGTACATTGGTGGAAGGATGTTGAGCCTGGAACTGCCAGGCAGGACGCTTAGAGATTTATGGATGGAATAAAATGAAGGTAGTTGGTGTGACAGTATAAGATACAGAAGATAGGGTCAACTGGAGAAGGATTACCCAATCTTGCTACCCTTGAAATGGGAAAGACAAAGATGTGATGGTCTCTTGCAGGAATTCGGTATTTCTGTTTCAGTAATTTTTTCCCAATCGTGTAAGGGACCGGGAGAAAATGATAAATGAACCATGGCTAAGTGATGCTAAAGGCTGATTTATACCCAGCAACCAGGTCATCTGCGTGTATCAATGCAAATGTGCCCCCACCCTTGCCGCAGACCCTCTGCTGCACCTCTCCAAAATTGTAGATAACCGGAGACAGTGCCGCAGACAGGAGGCATCTGATTGGTCAAATTCACATCCACTCTACTCTATGCGTATTTCCTGTTCGGTACTTTACCAGTTTGTTTTGTTTGTATGATCGCCATTGCGGAAAACGACTCGTGAAGATGGACTAGCTAGAAGAGCGAGGTGAGAACGCTGGGATCCTTTACCCACCTGGATCCCCGCTCATTTTTCCCCCTTTATGTCCCTGGATCCACACTGTCACACAAACTTGCTCCCCCACTCCTTGCTCACTGTCTCAGTGTACCTGTAGTTTCCACAGCTAGTTCCCTCTGATTAAACCTCTCATGCTGTGGAATGGAATAACATAGCCATGACCACATTTCAATATTGGGCATAAATCAAAAATATCTTGGAACAAGCCTCACCAAGTACACACCTGCTGTAGGATAGTATAACCAGCCATTTATGACTACATCCACATGCTCAAAAGTCAAATTATCGTGTGTATCCTTGTGAAAAAAAAGTATAAAAAAGGGGAAACAATGATCTCTATTTAAATTTTTACCCCTAAAAATTGTTAAATATGAATTTATAAACAATCACACTGTATGACTGTATATGTAAAATATCAATATGAGACTATGGGTTTATAACTATTTTTATAGATGGCAAAAAATGGGTAAAAAAACCCCACAAATATCTTCATTAAATCCTCTGTTAGCTTGTTTTCATTTACCACAGTGATTTTGCACAAGTAATGCCTACAATTGGATTCAAAGTTTTCAATTACCAGCCTTATTTATTATATTTCTTTATATTCTGTGTATTCTTTGCCACAGCCGCAGCTGTTGTGATACTTAAATCTCTGGTTAAATATTCTGTTTTATTTATTTTCATACCAAAATCATTTAAATAGAGTTTGTAACTGCTGAAAAAAAAAAATAGGTTCCAGCCAATTATTTTGAGCACAAACCTCCAGAGAACTCTTGCATAAATTAAATTGGCAAGTTAATTAATCAGGAGAAAAGGAATTAGCTTAACACTGACTACATCTAAAATATGTTCATTTAACTTATGATTGTTTCCTTTAATGATTTTACTAAGGTTCAATCTCTAGACAACAACCTGAACATATATATGTATACCTTTAAAGTTTCCCATACTGCTTCTTAGATGTATTTTATGCTATACATCAAGATGTTCCATTAAAATTGAGATCTAATTGTCGCAACTCTAGTTTGCTTTGACAACAAGGTGTAATCCAAAAGCCAACTTTACAAAACTCTGTTACACAAGTCTAACTACATCTTCAACAGTGGATTATCAGTTACCTTTATGGCTTTGTAAAACCATCTATCTAACTCAAGACACAAGTTTAAAATTTAGAAGAAAATAATATATTCTTAAAGGGTTATGAGGATAGGAAAAAAAAAGGCTTATCTGTCGGCAGGTAAAAAAGGTTTCTTGGTGGGGCAATTTTCATATTAAAAGAACAATGCACACAATAAACATTTAGGCATACATACATGCTTCATGTACAGTGACAAGGGTTAGGGTTCAACATAGCAACTGGCCAAAATCACCACTAAAAAATTGTCTCGTTACTTTAGTTTGAATCATTTCAATGGAGTTACCGTTATTATTTTTCCCGTCATCAATACCAAATTCAATCTAATTGGACGGAACGGAGATCTAGTCCTATTAGCAAACATCCATTTAAAATGTAGGCAGCGGCATGAAAAAGTGGTTTCTACTTTTACTTTTATACTTTTAGAAGTAAATTTACAAGCCTGTACTTTGTTACTTTTATTTGAGTAACCCAAGTTTAATCAGTACTTCCACTTTTACCAGAGTATTTTTTAACACAAGTATCTGTACTTTTTATTCCTTACGTACGGTAAGGTGAGTACTTTTGCCATCTCTGAACATAACTGGCCAATCACCACTACTGCATACATATACCTTTATGAAATCAAGCAAAATTCATGGGAAAACTGGTTTGGGGACCTAATAAATATTATCAGAGAATCATTGGTAATTACACTGAATCTTAACTTTATACATTTTACAGTAGCAGCCATTCAAAATGGCTCCTACAATCAAGCCCCCGCCAAATGGAAGCCCACTACCCTGCGACTCTTAGCAAAATCCCCTCCGACTTCAAGTCACTGGCCTTCCCCTGTGCATGCATATTTGACTCCACCCTTTCACTGAATTACAGGGTCTGACCAGGAGATGACACTTCTCTTTAGATTTTAATGTCCACAAATCATCAAGACTATTTTAGTAGAAATATTGATGTTTAAAAAGGAACTGTAGGAGACCAGCCAAGAACCCATCAAGGGAAGTGGGGACATTTTTAATGGCTTCTACTGTATTGTTTGAATTAGATTATAACATTAAAGGATTTATTAATTCAATGTGGAAAAAAATGGCATTTAGCTTACGCTATACATACTCATGATCATAATTTTATGAAAAATCCAGAGGTTGTGAGTGGGTAGTTTATCGAAAACAACACATTAACTCATATAGGCTCTTCATCAGCAAATCAAAGGTTTAAGACCACAGCCGTTAAAAGCCAAAATTTGGAAACATTTGGATTCCATGTTATTTCCTGTCAAGTAATCAGATTATGAAGATCTCTTGATGGCAAAGGAAAAATAATTGAACGTGGTAGGATTGGTGAGATGCTGATGCTGGACACAATAAGACAGTCATTCTGCATTTCTTTTAAAAATCCTCAGGGTTATGGAATAAAACAGAACAAAAGTCTAGTAATAGATCCTAAAAAATGTAATTGACGCTTGAGCCAGAGGAGCTGAATGATTATCTATCAAGACACAGAAAGATCCTGGTCCCAAATGAATGACATTACTGTTCTGGCTACAGCCCAATAGCCATCAAATAGCATCTGCAAAGGAAGGGCTTAACATACAAAAAATGTCTTCAAAGGCCTCATCTTCTTCAATGCCACAAAAATTGCCAGTTTAGACTTTGCAGGGGAGCACCAAACATAGGATATTCAAAGGTGGAGGAAAGTTGTATTTTCTCATGAGGTCCTGGTTGCTTCCAATGTCACTGGAATGACGAGGAGAAGCCACCTGAGATATTCTATAATGCAGCTCAATGTAGGGGGCGCCATCATGATCAGAGGTGCTTTTGCTTCACTGGACAATAGAGAGGTTGTGAAAGAATATCAAACAGTAGCAGGTTATGTGGAGATGCTCCAGTAAGCATCCCTCATGACTGAGGGTCCTCATCTGTGAGGCAATGAATGGGTTTTTCCAAAGGACAACTGTACAAATCACTATGGCTGTCTGACCAACACTTTTTTCCAGGAGAATATCATCACACTGTTTCACCATCTTCCATGTTTCCTTGATTTCAATCCTATTGAAAACATTTTGGGTTTCCAGATGGTGGATGTCCTTCAAAAAAGAATCTCCTCTACTTGAAGACAGTCCCAGTAACTTTTTGGAAACGGTTTACACAAAAACATTACGAAATAAAATGTATAAAGTAATCAACGGTAATGAATTTAAGACTACTGACTACTAAGTCAATTTGAACACACATTTCTTTTAAGGGTTTGGATTTCCTAACTTAAAGGAGAAAAAGTACACAGTCAGCAAGGAATAATCAATGGATCAATATTTATACTTAAAGGGGTACATTTTGCTGTGATTTTAATGAATTTAGCCTCATCAGTAAAAAAATAAATAATACTTTTCGCTTCGCGGTCACTGAGTGTTGTGCATTTTTAATCATAGTAGCCCTCCCACTCCTGCCATCTTCCAGCAGTGGCGTCCGCGGTGCGGTAAACCCAAAAGCCATTCTCCCAGCACAAGCTAAATCAATGGGAACTACTAGACACATCTGCAATCAACAACAATTGTGAAGATTTTCCAGAGGACTTCACCGTGAAATTCACCAAACTATAGTCAGAAACGACAATGCCGATGCATGGCAGCTGGTCCCGAACCACATCGGGTAAAGGTGGAAAAAAATTAGCATTATCAACCCATTAAAGTGTTTTACTAGAAAGACACCAATGCATGTGACAAAATTGTCTTAGGTTAAATAAAAAACAAAACTGCGTAATACATGCTGACCCCAAAGAAATTTGAGAGCTTTTAAAAAAGGAGAAAGGCTCATACTGTCAAGACATGAACAGAGTCCGAAGCTTTTATATTACCTAGAGAACAGGATTAAAGGTTACGAGGT
>JAGKQL010000081.1:149904-167476 GCA_018398635.1 Cyprinodon brontotheroides
AAGCCTCCAAGATCTCCAGATGCATTTGGGAAGCCGGCAGAGTACTCCAAGGTGTTTGTTCAGCATGGGGGTGGTAGAAAATGAAAGGCTAATCATAAGTTTTTGAGATGTCTATTCCTTTAAAAGCAGGAATTTTCCTGAATATTCGATGACCAAACAGTCTGTACCATAATCATACTCAGGTAGTCCCAGCAGAGAAGTCCTCAATGGGATAATGAAAGTCTGTCATTCTCCCCTTTGCTTCATGATTTTGCTTTCCCATCTATTCTAGATTCAGTAGGGAATGTCTACTGGGCGGACAGGTTTAATGACACTTACAGTACATTACTGCTGTCTTTATACCAGAAGAAAATTGCTTGAGTTAAGCGGGATCATTGAAGCGCTCAGCCGCGCAGCTCAGGAGAGGTCGCAGTTCACCTTGTATGTTAATTAAAATGGTTCTGTAATCTCTTATGTCTGTGCTCCCATTGGGATTAGCAGTGTTTTATTTCACCATAAGGAGCAGATTGACTCCTGTCTGGTGAGACGGTGTAACACTGAAAGTGTATTTTATGTCCTGGGGCATGCTTTTTATTGATATTACAGTTACTATTCCTAATGGGCCAATGCGTCCAGCTGAGATGCCAAATGAGCTTGTAATAGCTGAGAAGTTTAGCCTTTTTTTTCAATAATAACAATATTACAATAACAATAATAAAAATGAATTTCTGAGCAGAATTTTTTTACTTTTTATCAAATTAAAAAGCATGTCTCCCTACAGGAAAATAAATTAATGATCCAATCATACCTCAAACTAATTGTTCTGGAAATCTGGCTTGAATATGATGAATATGGACATGACATTTTTGATGATTTTGTTTGTTTTTATGGGGTGGTGCAGCGTATTGCTGATTTCCAACTATAGTCTGCCGAATCCGTTATAAAATCAGTCATGTACTGTGTGTTCTTGTTGTTTGTGAGTGCTGTCTGACTGGGCAAGTTCAGTGGTCAGAGTCATGAATAATGCTACACATTTTGTCACAGCATCAGCTAGTTCAAAAATACAAGCTGCTGATATAAGGAGTAAAAAATCCTATTAGATGACAGTAAAAGTAAGATTTGAGCACTGCAGAACCGCTCGTTCACAGGTAAAACCTGCATGTCAGTCAACTTTGGAGCTTCCTACATCATGCAGCTAATTCAAACTACTTTCTGACAGTTTATAACCATAGGCAGATTTCCTAATAAACTTAAATGTCTGGAAGATTTCAGACAGAAAAGTGAAAGACATAAAAATTATTTAAATGTAAAGACAAGCATAGGGGTTATGAACGCAAATGAAAAAGTCACAATTTGCAAAGACCTAAGTCAAAACCAGGAAGGAAAAAGGCAATTTTAAGACTTGAAACAAGTAGGAAAAAAATACCAACATTAACAAGATGCATAATAACAAAACAAAAAAAAACAAAAAACACTACAGGGTCAAACAACTCAGCAATCAGGACTCAAAAGTCTGAACAATTTATTCTTTAGTTTGTGCAATTTTATCTTTACTAAAAGCAAAAAAATGCTTATGTTATGATTCTACTCTTTTGGGAATTTTTTGTTTTTGGTTTTCAGTTATTCTGTTTTGTTCAACTTCAGTTTATTTTCCAGTTTATGCATTTTTAAGCAGTCTTTGGTTTCCCTCCCTTGCTCCCTTCTGGTCTCTTCCATCCACACCTGCTCTATATATGCTGATTAGCCTGGTCTAAGTTTAGTCTCCTGTTTATACACCTCATCTCCAGTCATGCTGGTTCCTTGTTGCTTCCTCATCTCTGGCTCCCCCACATGAGTTTTTCCCCGACGTTTGCTGATTTTTTGTGCTTGTATTTTGTATTTGGATTTTTGGATTTTGCTTTATCAAACTAACAAGAACTCATCTCGGCCTAAATCATCTCTGCATTCGGTTCCTCAAGCAACCTCACCCCTCATGTAGACAGCTTGTACAATTAAGATTATTAAAACGGTGATTCTACAATGTTTCATAGCATCCCTAAGGAGGACCCAGATTAATTGCAGGGGTGGGATGGTTGAAAGGAATTAAATAAATTACCTTTTTTTGACAAGTATTTAAAAATAAAATTTTTGGTGTAAACCAAAGAGAAAGCAGGAGTTAAATCACTGCACTCACCTGCCTCCCATCACTGTGACATACTCTTGAAGCTACATAGACATTTGGTGCACCCTGCTACTATTAATGCTGATGATTATATCCTATTTAGAGATTGATGATTGTTCTGAGCCTAAAGCTCCACAAACCGTTATCTGGAATCTTTAAAGCTACAGTGTGTAACTTTTAGCGACATCTAGCGGTCAGACCGTAGACTGCAGCAACATGAACATCTCCCCCACCAGCTTCTCCCCCAACAGCACGGCAGTTGCATAGGGACAAAATGTCTTTCCACCGCGCCCCATCACCTACCTTCTCAAGTGATGAGGTTTGTTTACATGATATTAATTTTACAGATAGTATTTCATTAGTCTGTGTAGGGTATAGATTTCATGTAGACTTTAGATGGCCAAATATACCCGTTATTTTTTTTTCTCACCACATCGTTGTGACGCTTTTGGCGATCTCACATGTCGCTAGTTTGTTGGCTCCTGGGCGCTGCCCGTGAGCGCAAAGATGTCTCACCTCCAGCGGCTGCGTAGACCAGCTCCTATGTAATACATAAGAAATAACGAATTCTACAAGGCAACGCCAAATGGCTAAGGTTAGGAGGCTGAGCTTCAGTAGATGATGATAAATAACATAGTTATGTATAATATATTACATTTCTAACTGTATATCCCTGTAATTATTATTACACTGTAGCTTTAAAGCGGTATTACAGCAAAGCTCCAGGATCAGATTGATTCATGCAGCTAATTACATCCGAACTATGGAAGCTGATTTATATGATCCTTTAATGATGGATGTCCTTCTTTGTGAGGCCATTTGTCACCCATGGCTTCAGAACTCATACCAGCAGCTGGCAGAATTTCTAATGAGCTTCAGTCAGGGCTGTTCATTTCTTGGTCCTGTTTTCTTAAGTATGCTCTGCTCTGTTGCTCAGTTCTTCTTTTACTTTCATCAAATTCAGAGCCTAATTTTTTGCTCTGGGCAGTTTGACTCAGCATGCTTGCTCTTTTTAGCAATGCACTGCCGCTCGGGATGCCCTCCCAAAAAAAGTAACCTCACCATCCAAGAGGCCAAGCGGGAGCTGGAATCAGTTTGGGTTTTCCTCATCTCCCTTCATTTCTCAGATCTTTGAGTCAGATGAGATGTTGAAGTAAAATGAAGTAAAGGCAAGGGTTTCCTGCCAGAATGGAAAACAGAGAGTTGGAGCCTAATTTCAGGAGTATTTTTGGCAGGTGGCTGGTGTTAACGTGCACACTTGGCTCGTGCTGCTCCACACACTGCAAAGCCTCTTCCTAATTATGTCTCCTCGCAGAATGGAGCCCCCAGCTTATGATGCTCTGTGTCTGCAAGTAGGGAAGGAAGATCTTTCCGTTCTTTCTGTCATCTCAAGCAGAATGGAAAAATAAAACTGGGTGCGATGTGAAACCCTGCTGAGACCAGAGAATAATGATTCAACTCTGATCTGTTTCAGCCCTGTTTTATACATCAGGGAGCATGTTAAGGTGTTTTAGCCTCTTTCTGGCCTGGTCTGCAGTTTTGTGCATAATTAGTTCCAGTTTTGCAATCTCTGTCACTTTGTTAAGTGTTATTACAGCTTTGTAAGCAGACACATCCATGGACCCTGGGTAAATACACAGTTATGCAGAACAATTAGTGGAGACTGCTGGGGGATCGGTCACCCCAAGTGTATCAGGCCTGGTGTTCCTTCCTCATAAAGGGCAGACTCTGACCCAAATCTGTCTTTACATAAGTCTCTGCATGATAGAGATGTTGCTCAAATTATTCAGATATCATATTGCAGTGAGTGATGATGATGTGCTGCATAGCTAGGGCATGATTAAAGGCAGCAGGAGTGTGAGGAGAGGAGATAAACCTTTACAAGACTTCCTAATTGATCTCAGATGAAGGCTGTGTAATTGATCTGGCAGACAGCAGCCGTGCAGGAATCTCTAACTGGGGCAAAATAAAGTGGCCATAGGTGAGGAGGACTGTGATGTAATACTGATCCATGGTGATGTCTGTGGGTAATACAGGTGCGCAACTGTCTGATCCAGAAGGAAACATCTGCTTTTCAGGTGACTGAGGCACACCTGCGCATCTTCTGATAACAAAACACTGTAGGAAAAAAGAAAAACAAACACAGTCTGATGATACTTACATGCCATATTGCGAAGAAGATAAGGGAAACACAGAGGACCAGAGACAGCATGTAGCAGAAAGCAGCAAAAGTAAACATAATTGAAGGGGAAATCGGGTGGAGAATTTCCCGAGGAAGCACGACCCCAATGATGAACATCTAAAACCAAAAGCCAGGAGGGGAGAAAGAGGGGAGGTAAAGTTCTCACGGCGCCGTGGACACCATGACTTCGCGCCCCTCAGTGTTCAACCCGATCCGGGCGTAAAGACTTCTCCAGACGGCCAGCTGCGCCTCCACTGATTCCCAAAATGCGCTCAGATCAGCCCCCTCAGCATCATAGACTGTGAGCGTCCGCAGTCCTGGCGAGGTGAACATGGAGTCACTGACAGGGACGGTTGATGGAGGGGGGGAGCATCCGTGCAAAAGCATCTGCGAAATGAGGCGAGGGAGCGGATAATCCCTTCACTGAGCAGCGGCTGAGGGCGGCCAGCCGAAGCCTGCGCTGAGCTGCAGCGGTGTCATATGAGGCTATTCCGCGGCACTTTGTGCGTAAAAGGCTCAGCTCTCTCTCTTTCGATTTTCCTCACGCGCGCGCAGCCATGACCAGCAGCGGCAGGGAGCGAAGCGCGCGGGTAGAGTTGTGAACAGGTGGAGATGAAAGAGAAGCACGCGCTCCGCGCGCGCGTTGGAGCGTGCGGGAGAGCTTTTTGAAACCTGCAATTAAGAAGCTGATTTTGTGTGTGTGGATGTGTATTTCCCCCTGGGTAATGACTTGCAGGCCTGCGCCTTAATGCCGTCGCGTCATTTGATCTCAGGGATTGAAAGCAATTAAGTTAATAAAATTCAGAAGACGAGCTGACAGATTGCTCATCAACATTTACATCCAGGTGCTAGCTTTAAACTAAACTGCACATTAACATATGTTTAAAAAACGACCAAATAAACACAGAATATGGAAAGAAATTATATATATTTTACCAACATTATCAATTGTATTGATTAAAACCATCATTTTACATTCATTTTCAGCAGAATGTTTGAAATATGTATCAGTAGCACATTGCTGAGAAAAAGCATGTGCTATCAGTGCCTCCATCTGGCAATTCTGTAAATTACATCTATTATAAGGCAGAGCTTTAAAATGGATAATCCGTCATAAACACTGATAGGCATACCAATATGTCCATTGTGAGGCAAATTACAGTTTGTGTAGTTCCAGACTAAAACTAGTTTGTATTCTGTCACTTTGTCTGAGAAACACTTAATTTATTCAGCATATTTAGCAGCTCATCTGTTTGGATCAATCTATAAAGTCATCAGCCAGTCACCGGTTCACCACTTGACACTGATTCTATTATCTACCCATTAAATATGGGCAAAATCTAGACAAATAATAAAATTAATGGGAAATCTGAGACCTTACTGATTGGGTGATGGCACAGTTTGGCTTTTAAACCAGGAGTCATTCTGCCTATATTTGTGCATTCAACATTTAAAAGTTTGGCAATGCTCGTTGCCCAGCACGGTGGCGTCTTTGTGCCGAGGATTACATGCTACGTTCACGCGCCAGCAAAAACGGCAAAATAGCATCTGCTGCTTCATTTTTACTGCTAGTTGCACCAGTTAGTTTCTGATCTTGCGGCTGAAGCGAAGCTTTTGCTGCTCTGGCACCTCAAAAGTGTGTCGCGAAACGTTGGGCGAAGACTTCACTATCCCTTTCTCTGCGCTTGGCTATATATTTTGCTGTGATCCAGTGGGAATAAAGTAGTTTTTAACTGCATGTGTTTAAGTGAAGAAAACTACACCTGAAAGCGTAATCAAATTTTGATCAGATTTCATTCCAGGTTGCTATCCTGCCTTCAGCTATTTTTTTTTTCTGTCCAGACGCTCAGACCCCACAGCCACCAGCGGTGCGCCCGACAGTATGGATCAACCTCATCAGCAGCGGTTCACCTTTGACAGCACAGTAGTTTTTCATCTAAATAATTCAAACTGCATATTCTGCCGGCAGATTTCTGCATTTAAGTTAATTTGAAGTCAATAAACTGTTTAAGAGCAGTGATGCATCAGCGCTGTGTCTCTCTCCCTGCGTTAGCGCACCCACGGCTGGCGCTACTGCAGCAGCTCAGGCGTGTTAGCGCACGGCTCAAAAGCACGCCAGCCCGGGACGCTGCATGTAAACTACGGCGCTGCTTCTGTCAAAGCCAGCTACATCCAGTGTGAAGTTTTTAGTCAGCAAAAACTGCTAAGCTCAAAACAACAGCGCCTGGCTTGGCGGAGAAACCATGAAACAGCTGAGCATATTTCACGACAGTGCGCACACTTTACGCCTCTGGAGGGAGCCTCACTGGAAAATCAACACCGGTTGCATAGTGTACCTTTAATGAACCATTGGTCCACCATTAGCCAGTCACCGGTTCACCACTTGACACTGATTCTATTATCTACCCATTAAATATGGGCAAAATCTAGACAAATAATAAAATTAATGGGAAATGTGAGACCTTACTGATTGGGTGATGGCACAGTTTGGCTTTTAAACCAGAAGTCATTCTGCTTATATTTGTTCATTCAACATTTAAATAGAAAAAGCAAAATTACTTCAAGTTTGTTGTATTTCTGTGAATGTTGATGTTGATGTCTTTATTTGTATTTACATGTTGTGTTTAAAACCGTATTGATGAGATTTGGACTTCAGGGCCACTATACTTATGTGATTGTTTGAAATTGGGGCCCTAAACGAAATGTTATTTGGATCAAGCTATAAAGACTCCCCATTCATCAGGGGCGGACCTGTTCGTCCGTTTAAACTTGCATGTTTTCTAGGCCAAAACAAGGCTTTGTTTTTGGTCCACTCCATAAAGCCTAGAACTCTGTACTTTTTTTGACATTTTGAATTGTAAAACTTTAACTGAACTCTAAACGGCCCTAATCCTTGACTTTAGCTCTGACATCCTCATTTCTAAAGCTAGTACAAAATTACTACTCTTATTAAATCTGATATTATCGCATAAAAAGGCTGACAAATAACTGAACATATGACAGAGAGAGCAGGAGAGAGGAGGGTGAGATTTGGAGAGAGTTTAAAAAGCGTCAGGAGAGACAAGAGAAGCCATAGTAGTGCTAAGATAGCTCTTGAAGAGGCTAGCCACCCCTTACCAGCAGAAATAAAAGCCGTGTGAACACGAAAGATGTCCAGTAGAGAAGTGAAGCAGTAAGGTGTATCTGTTGTTTGAAATGTAAGAAAAGGAAAACTAAAGTGAAATTCCTTGTTTGTGCACAGAAACCTGTTAAAGTTGATTATTTAATGGCCAGGTTTTTATTTCAATCCATCTCAAATGAATCAATAAAAACACATAATTTCTTCACATTCTACACTGTGTAACCATTTAAAAGATGGGCTCATAACTTTTTTATATAAATAAACACGCAGACTTAGTACCTTGCCTTGCCCATATTGAGTTAACACCCAATAGGAAGAGCTACAGTAAGAGGCAAACATAGCTTTTCTGCTCAATTTAAAGGACAAATTACCACTTTTAATCATTTGTATATCCCTTACAAATGAAGCCCAAATCCGTCAGTGAGGTCTAGGAGCACAAGATTTATTTCCAGCCATTCAGCAAATATACTGTACTGCCACAGGGATGATATGTTACCTACTGTAAGTTAAGTCGAAAAGCATTTGATAAGTTAAGGTAAAATGGCAAAAAGCTATTTGAAAAGTTAAAAAGTAAAGTTCAAACATGAAAAAGTTTAGTTACAACGTAAGAAAATGTATGTGCCTGCATCAGCATTAATGGCATTTTATGTTGTAACAAAAACTTTGTTTTCTATCACTTTCTTATAGAAACACTGTCATTTCTTAAACATATTAAAGTAACCATTTCTTGTTATTACATTGACCTTGATTTCTGTTATCAAAATTCACATATTTTCAAATGTCAAATAATATTACAAAAAGTAAAAAGGTCTTGTCCTGTCCTCGTAAGGGCTGGTCAGGAAATTGTTATCTGAAGGAAGCTTAGTTTGATTTTTAAACTGAACCTATTCAATTC
This sequence comes from Cyprinodon brontotheroides, assembly GCA_018398635.1. NCBI lineage: Eukaryota > Metazoa > Chordata > Actinopteri > Cyprinodontiformes > Cyprinodontidae > Cyprinodon > Cyprinodon brontotheroides. Next base: position 158,243 of record JAGKQL010000081.1, read on the forward strand.
AATTCAGTTTATTTATATAGCGCCAATTCACAACACATGTCATCTGAAGGCACAGTACAGTCAACCTATTACCACTGCAACTCACTCTCTGCTCATAGAAAGATTGATGGGTGGAAGCTAACATTACACTGATTTGGTAAGAGAGTCCTGTTGTGTGAAAACACATTTGACTTTTACAATCTCAGCTTTAAAATCATGACCACTAGGTCTTTTTTATAAATAGAAAAAAGGCTTAGATACACTAAATAATAATAGCAAAACCATGGATGGATCTCTATCTTTCAGGAGCTTTGATTCCTCTGCATTTCAACATTGTTTCATCATTGTGACAGAAGTAAAACTAGAGCTTGATTTATTTCATAAGAAGATATGACACTCCATAACCTCATGTCAAACACACCTAGTTGTTGTGACTTTTAACCACTTTAATGTCACAGTGTTTTTTTTCTCCTTGATGCATGAGGTGGTATGACAGCTCCAATGTCCACTTTGTGAGGCATCGGGAAGTCATTGTGTCAGTGTCTGACAGAGACTGTCAGATGCCCTTTTGGAGAGGAGACAGATAGAGAGGTGAGGACAAGAATGCAGATAAATCAAAAGGATCTAGGCATTGTTGTTAATCTTTTTTTAATATAAAGTCTGTCTTGTTTCCTTTTTCCCAACACATCCTGGTAATTTTAAATGAGATGTCATTAAAGTTGGGTTGTATCAATTGACATTTTTACCTGAAATTAAAAACAGGATTGATTCAGTACCATGACATTTAGTATAAACCCAGGAGTGTATGATATCGTGGTGCCTTCGTTTAATGATAAAAAAAAAAAACCACAGAGGTCACTGAAATAACTTGAATCTGAAAAAAGAATAAAAATCCAATAAAAACAAATGAAAGTCAGATATTACTTTTCAACCATGCTTCAAAATGTTGATTAAAAAAAATAAATTCATGAATCAGGCTTGGACAAAAATTACCATACCCCAAGAAAAGATTGAAAATAGTGTGACCAAAGAGAAATGTTAAATTGAGTTTTTGTCTACTTATTACCATTACAGTTGTCTACAATCTTGTGTTGGGATATATTGCCACAATGGAGTCAAATCAATTTGAGGAACCATTTCAAACCACCCCCCTTCCCTTTGCACAAAGAGAACAAAGGATGCTCCTCAGATATCTCGACTATCCTAGTTGACGCATGTGCGCTACTAGTTAGGATTGAAGGTGGAGGGAATTGGGCTGGTGGCGTAATGCACCAAACGCTGTTTGTCAATAAACAAAACCTGTAAAGTTACTCAGAATTAGATAAAATCAGCAGAATAGAGCTCAATCAAAATCTTTTTCGCCCGCCACATTCAGAAAGTTATGCTTGATTATTATTGCTGTACTGCGGTTTTGGCGGGGTCAGCTGGGCATTCCGGCAACCCTCGCGCTCAGCTGACTTTAAAGTAAGAGATCGCACAGTCTGTCCATGCATATCAGAGAACCGAGCCAGAAACTCAAGCCAACCCACCCTCGAAACTGGTCTTCTGCAGTTACGGGTCCTTTTGAAAATCTTTATCTCGCAGCTCAGTTCAGGCTGTTTCCGCTCAAATCCTTACATTTTTACATGTATATATATCTTTTAGGATATCTTGCTCGACCAATGGAGTCAAATCAATTTGATTGAACCATTTCAAACCACCCCCCTTCCCTTTGCACAAAGAGAACAAAGGATGCTCCTCAGACTTCTGGAAAATTCCGCTCCAAAAGGGACAGTCAGCTCACGCATGGACCAATCAGCTGATAAGAAGGCGCGAAACCTCAACAGGAAATACGCCCTACGTCACTTCAGGGTTGAAAAATCATAGCGCAAGATCCATCAGGTCTCTCTTCCCGCTGGGTTTCAACACCTGTAAGGAGAGGCCCGTTTCACGTGAAATGCTAGAAAGTAATGGCATAACTGGAAGTGTGCTTTCGTTTTCCTGCACCGAAAGATCACGGCATCTTCAGTGTCCCATCGTGCATAGCGCCCGCTACAACTGGGTGAGATGGGGAAATCCGGAGCTGAACGCTGTGTGGATTTTTCTCCCTTTGTGAAGACCTCGCTATGGACATCACAGCCTATCGCCAGGAGGACGCTTCATGCTTTGATAGCCGTAAGTAAACCTTCCTCGACCTAAAAGCCTATACAAGTTCCACTGCTGTAGCATCAAACTGACTTAAAACTCTTCCGAGAACAGACCCCCTGGTGAGACGGACCCCGCATCCAGCTGAGACGGAACCGAGTGTCCCCGGTCTCAAAGTGAAACCCATCCACTTTTCTTTTTGATGCTTTAATGAGGTGCTGCAGCTCGGGCGGGCATGCAGATAGGAGAAACTTGAATTAATGCTGAGTGTTTAATCTGTGCTGGTCATAAACTCTGATTTAAGTTTGGTTGAAATAAGTGTGCTGGAAGCAGCTTGCAAATTATATATCTTCCTTCCTTTCTTTCATTACCACCACAAAAAAAATAAAATACTTAAATCTTTACATTTTACAAAATGGAACCAAGAATCGTGACGCTTTTGTAAGAATGATTGTGTGATCAGTAGACATACTTTGACAGGGTTAGGTCTAAGTAGTGTGACATGGTGACAATCCTGGTGATGATACACAGGGTAGCTTGAAAAACTGAAAACCAGGGTTTTTTATCCTCCCTTCAACTTAACTTTAGTTCTTTCAAGTATTTTAAAGTTCAGTTTACAGGTTATCCTATCTGATGTATTAAAGGGGTCATCAAATGCAAAATCGAGTTTAGCTCTACGCCTGCCGAAGACACAGACGTCCATCCCCGTGAACACTGGGACAAAGTACACCTGTTGCAAATGCAGGAAGAACTCACCTTGGGTTTGTGCAAAATCGGTCTTTGTCAGATCACCGTGACTGACACGCCCCCTAGCGCCATTTTTGGTGAGCGGAAGAAACAAAACAGCAGTAAGAGAGAAAGCGCTGCCAGCAGTGAGGATTATCAGTTAAATGGAAAAGAACAAGAAAACTGAACGGGATACTACCCTACTCCAGACAAACTTTTCTAAAGCTGCTAGGGAACGATATTATATATTACATATTATAGTGACAAGGCAGATGTTGTGGGCAGTTGCACAGATAGTAGTTATTAGAGCAGTTTGTGCTGCTCATCAGACTGAACGAAAAAAACTTAATATAATTTTTGCACATTGATAAGTTGCACACTGTATTGCTGTTCACTTTTATCCAGGCCTGTTTTCACTGGGATCTGTAGCTTTCACAGATATCACATGACTGAGAAAGTGAGGGATGACCAGATGGAAGAAAGTGAAAAACAAGTCCAGTAATGTGATCGACAGAGTGAGTGAAGCAATCTGCTATATACGAGGGAGGAAGACAAAGTAAAACATTTGAAGCTTTGCACTGTTCTGTATTATTTATGTATTTGAGATTTTGTATTGCATTTTCATAAATTCTCTGCTTGATTGAAAAGATAATAACAACGCTTGTTTCAAATTTCAAACTCCACTCTTTATTGTACACACATTTTTACAACCTCAGAAACATTGTCAATATTTGAAGTGATGGTGAAACTTATATTTGTTTTGCTGTTATTTTTCAAAAGTAACTTTAAAAAAAAAGCAAAATTCTATTTGTGTGTGTGTGAAAAGAAGAATAAAAAAAGAAGAAATAAAAGTTGAAACAGTACTTGATCTTGCATTCATTTATTAGCTGTGGTTTCTCTGTGAAAATTACCTTCAAAACGAAGCAGTCAATAATCACTGTGACTCTATGTCCAAAAGGCCTCCACAAACTGATGAGGCATCATTTTTGTGCAAGGTGACTCTATCTGGCCACACAATAGCACACGCTTTTGCATATAGAAATGACACCATTTCATTGAATGTTCTGTACACTGTCTTTGGTGAAGCCTGGAAGAAATAAGCAAGGATGTTGTGAGGGCAGATCCAATCTCAGAGGCGTATGAAGGTTAACAGAAGCATTTTAAATGGACTGAGAATGTTATTTTGAGCAGACATGTGCTTGAGCAGACATGAGAGGCAACAAAGCCATAAAGGTTGCCAGGTTTGGCAGACCCGTATAGTACTTTTGACTTTTTTCTTCATTACGCCCTTCAAAGAGTCTTCAGAGCCTGAGATCCCGCTGCTCATCGTCTGATACGCCTTTCCATTTTTTTTTCTTCCAAAAGACGCCTGCTTTTATGGCACACCTGGAGCCCACACAGGTTGCATTCTGTCTGTCCTTCCTGATGACCACCTTCTGTGTCATCCTTGGTGTTTGGCCGGCTAACGTTTTCAGCAGCCTTCTGCATGTCAGTCTGTTGCTGGTTAGGGTTCTCTGTCGCCTCATGTGTAACTTCATCCCGGCGCTGAAGGATTTCATCAGCCTGATGGAGCCCCGACTCAGTTGCTTGCAGGGCATTCTTTTTCAGCTGTTCCCGATAACCACGCCTTAGAGAGCTGTGTCCGTTGGTTTGATGCCCAGTGTGGCCTCCCGATGCAGTTTCCTTCCATCATCTCATATGCGTGGTTGACCTGCAAAGTGATGGTGAAAAGGTTGAATGTTTTGCCACATCTAATCCAAAACACCATATGTGCTAACCTTAATAACAGAGCCCACTAGATTAGATGTGTAATAAAATAAGATATACCTAGTGTCCCACAGTGTGGGGAAATTTGCTATACCTAAAACAGCACAAGTACATCGGACTGGCCAGGTCAGAGGTAAATAAATACACTGAGAAAAGCTTACAGGACGAACAAAGGATTATAATAAATAAACTGAAGTAGATTGCACAGGATGAATAAATACAGTGAGTTGGCTGATGAGTAACTTTTATAAAAGTGTTTTTATATGTACAGTGTTTTTATATGTACACTGTATTTATATATATTTATTCATAAAAAAATATATTTGGTATTGCAGATTGTGTAATGATTATATACAGATAATGCATTATTTATTAAATTTTAGCGGTCTAAAAAGAAATAAAACAAACATCACTTTCCGCTTCTCTTCCACTGCATGTTTCAGTAGGTTTACATGAACTCCTGCAAACTTTATAAACAAAAACCATTTCAGCGTGTTGATTTATATTAGTGTATATTTATAAGGACTTACCTTTGTGAAAAATGCGAGGCAAAAACGAACATGAGGAGATATTTTTATGAAGGCGTGATGTCTTTCAGCTTCTTACAGCAGCGACCCATGCAGCCCGACGCCTCTTTGTTAAGTCCTCTGTCTGCGGTCCATTCCGTATTTTTTCCAAGTGGAATCACGAAAAACCCGTACGGCCCCATCTGCTGTTTTCTGTTTAGAATTACTATTGCATCCTTTGCCCCAGCACCAGTGTCCCATTATTTCCAAAAAACAACTAGAACAACGTCTGCTCTCTGTTAGTTTTCTTTTCTTCGTTGCTGCTGTGTCTCTTCACCACAGAAATGGCGCTAGCTACCTAGGTAGTTAGCTTTTGCGGAGTGACGTACACTGTCACAGACCGATAGGGTGACCAAACGTCCGTATTTCCCGGGACATATCCGTATTTCACGTCCTGTCCCGGGCGCCCCGGGTTTTTTTTAGAAAGTGAGGAAATGTCCTGATTTTTTAAATTACCTTGAACCATTAAATTTACAGGCACTAGGGCATTGCGCACAACGCTGCGTGTGACGTAATCCCTGAGCCGCGTCAGTGCGGGCAGCCCTGTTCTTAATCAGAGGCTCTGTTCGAAAACTTGGGCATCCTCCAAGGATGCGGTCTACCTACACTGGATCCTTCGAAGTCCTTGAAAATAAGGAGGCCGGAAGAGTTTTGGCTGTAAATTCAACATGTTCTCATTATCAGTTGCACTATTTCGTATGTTTTGGACGTTTTTCCTCAAAAAACCACATCAGTGTGCATGCGCTGGCAGACAGAAAAAAAAAGCAGGTCCGCGAACGGACGTAAAACTGGGAAAAACAGTGCAAAAATCACTTATTCATGTCTCTAACTATGTTGCTTGCTCTTTTATATCTTAGGGTTAGGGTCAGGGTTAGGGCTAATTGTAATTTATATTCTATATTCGTGAATGGTGCGTCAGATGCGCATACGACGAAAAAAACGTCCAAAACATATGAAATTACGGTGCATAACTTTTCGTACAATTTCATACGCACTCATAATGAGAATAGGTTGGTAAATTCGAACAGGTCCTCCCTTCGGTGGGTTTTACCGCCGTATGCTCTGTTGCTTAGCAACCGTGAAAGTTGACACACAAAGCAGGAAAAGAATGAATACCGAGGTTTTCAAAACTGTTTGTTTATTTATTTATTTTTTAAAAAGTTAAAGTGAACAAAGACTACACTCACAAGAATCCAGAGTGGAATAAAGATTCCAACTACCGGTAGCAGGAACAAATCAAATCAAATGTAATGATAGAAACCTTAGTCAGTTAAATAACCTGCTGCTGTCATTCTGCACATCTCTGATGTTGCTGCTATTTTCAAATATCCATTACTGGAAAAATGTCCATAGCTGCATATTGGTTATTTATTCTCCAGTTTTATATTCTTAAAACACTTTACAGAATTTTATTTTTTATATTTGAACTTTTCCCTATTATGTTATTCTTATACATTTTTCTAAGGTCCACATTTGTGTGACCATTTTTAATAATCTGTCTGCTGCTGTAAATTTGCCCATTGTGGGAAAATAAAGGGATTTTCTATTCTATAAAAGGAAATATATAAGTAAATCTAAACAATGTATGTATATAAATATATCTACAAAATCTCTAATATTCAACAACAAAAAATACATACAGCAATACATTAACCCCTTGAACCCTACGGACCCACCGGCGGGTCCAGCTGCCACGTGACCTCGTAATTTTAACAAACCCCCAGTATTGATGTAAAAAACACATTTGGCACAGTTTGGTGACATTTATGGATAAATGTGCCAAAATGGCCTCTCCGCCTAAGAAATTTCTCACTAATACCATTCTAAAATAAATATGATTCATCTGATTGAGTCCAAATTTGGTATATTTTTACACAACATTTAGAATTAAAAGTTTGTACTACTTTTTTGTGCTATAAATAATATTTTGGTAGTGTTTTGCAATGTTTATTTCAAAGAAAATCTTGGCGAGGTTCAAAAAATGCTAAATATTTTGTATTTTGTCCCTAATATGTCAGGCAGGGTCAAAGCTACAATGGTGCTGACACCAGAAAACCATTCTATGACATCTTACCTTTACAGACGTACCAAAAGTTTCTTCTTAAATCTAATAGCTGTGAGGCTATAAGTGATTTACTTTTGTGTGTTTTTGTCAGGCAGAAATTTATTTATACCCCTTAGGGTGTAAGAGGTTAAGCATATTGTGCAAAACAGCAATAAAAAAAATTAAACTCCTATCAGATTTATAGTCCCCTCTCTGCAGATATATTAGAATCTGTCCTTAAATTCCAGCCAAACCCATTTACACAGTAATAGATTAAAACCTTTAGATAAACCAAACATTACCGCCACATATCTGACTCTATAAACATTAAAACAACAATTTTCATTCATTTCAGACGGAACTATTCACTGACTGGATTATATTAAACTGAACTTCCAATTTTCCCCACTGTTCGGTGCCAAGTAACCTTTCCCCTGATCACGGAGCAAATCCTGATGACATTATTACTTTCATTGTGCTATTTATTCATTACAGGAATTGTTAAGCATTTTTAATAAATCAACTGTAAGTAATGTTATTGTAGGATTATATAGGCCTACGTTAAGTGAGTGCATGCCACAGACATCTCTATGCATGGGAACAGACCACCCGCCCCCCACCCCCCCCCCCCCCCCCGCTCCAAGATGTCCTGGTTTTCCCAAATGAAAATGTGGTCACCCTAATATTACCAATTATGTAAGACATATTTGTAACAGTTACAGTGCAAAAGAACAGTAAATAAATGTAGTAATAATATAGTAGTGCAGGAGAAAATAAAGTTTGTCCGGAGGTTTTTTTTTTGGGGGGGGGGGGGGGGGGGGGGAGGTTCATCTTCCTGACAGCCTAGAGAATGAAGCTTTTTGTTAATCTGGTGCAGTGGGCAAGAGCCTGAACAGACAGTCAGTCTATTACATGACAACACACACGCACAAAGACTGTCTCTCTCTCTGTCTGTCTCTCTCTTTCACACACACGCATGCACGCACATATACATTCACCAAGGCTAAGCTGCTTCACTAAGACCAAAGCCAAATACAAGGCCTACATACAGGACAATTTATAAAATAGCCTCTAAGTTAGAACCGACCAAAGATGCCTCGGCTCGACTTCTTGTGGTTGCCGTCCTCGTTTCCAGGAGAGGCGATGTCCTGCTTTAATCCAAATTCTGACGAATGGAACTGGGTCAAATTTGTCCAGAGGAGGTCCGTTGAGGTCCACAAACAGGAGTGAAGACCTGCTGTCTTCATGCAATCTGTTCCGCCTCTGGTTGCCCATGTTATTAAGTGCCGAAAAGCACATGGCTAATTTGCATACGCGAACAGGATTGGCTGGCTCCACTTGGCAAAAAATTAAACATAAAAAAATATTTTAGTGACCATTGGTGACAAAAAAATTTCATTTTAAATTTTTTGACACAATTTAAGACCCCCTTTAAATTTTGCTTTTGAGGCTTTCAGGGGGTTTCATGGGTTAATCTGGGGGGTTGAGCCCCCCCGGACCCCCCCGTATTTCGCACACTGAGTATAGTTACCCAAGATTTATGTCATGAAATGGTGGAGTTGGTTGAGGACCCAAATGCAGAAACAAGTTGGCTGAGGTGAATTTAAGAGGGTTTAATAAAGTTAACAGGAGCTGAGGCAGGAATCAAAAATCCAACGGAAATTACTGGTTCACAGGAACTGAGGCAGGCATCAAAAAACCAAAAAAATCCAACATCAGGGGGTAAACCAAAACTCTAGGAGCCAGAGAGAGACGAGGAAGACAGGCAAATGTTAGACGAGGATCCAGCAAACAGGAACTGAAGAGGGAGGGCTTTTAAAGGGGACAGAGACAGGGAGAGGGCTGATGAGGGAATTGAACACACAGGTGAGCGCAGAATAGAAAACAGAGCAAGAGAAAGAGGACACAAGAGGGCAGCAGAGGATAACAAATGAAAAGCTGGAAGACAGGAACTAATAAGAAAACATCAACAAAATAATAATCAAATAACTAGAATAAAGAAACATGGTGAAAAGAAAACTAAACACT
>JAGKQL010000081.1:167976-193440 GCA_018398635.1 Cyprinodon brontotheroides
TTCTCAGTCATGCTCTCTTAGTTATGCCTCTCTGGCTGGATTCTCCCTTGTATCACTGTCCTACTCCCATGCAGCTCTAGTCTCTACACTGCACTTAATGCTTTATCCTTCTGGTGGACATCCGATCTGCCACTGTGCTCCACTGTTTCACTCCCTGCAAGCACCGTTTGCCCAGCATGTTTCTCCATTCTGCATGCTCTACCCGCTCTAGTGCGCTGGTTCACCAGAGGGCTCCTCTGATCTTCTGCTGTCATTCCTTAGTTCCTGAGGGTGACCCGGCTGGCAGCCTTGTCCTGGTTCTGTTTTGTTCTCTTCCCGTGTTCTTGCACTGATTTCCCGCTGCTCCTGACAGAGCTCAAGAATGCCGTTTAAGCTAACCCTTTGTGCAGGTGATTCATTCCCCCAATGTGGGACAGCAGAGCCCTGAACTGGGTCACAGATAGATGGAAGTACTGCTGAAATTGACCATCATCCAGACTATCCTTTGGAGGAGGTGGTGGTATTCCCCATACTAGTTATATTTCTGGGAATCTGGTAAACCTAGGAATGCAGACAACTTTTTTTTCTGTCAACATTAAAAAACATTGCCAATCACATTGTAAACCCATGTCGGCTACAATGAGGTGAAAGCAACAACCAGCAGACTCCATGACATACTGTAGGAGACTTTTGCCTGTGGGCGGATTTGCCTGCTGTGCAAAATGCTTTTGCTGGCCAAGAGAATTACAACACGAAGAAAAGCAAACAAAACTGGTGAAATTTTCATAGATTCTCATGTTACTGGTGAAAATAACTTTACAGTAAACATCCCCTCTAGAAGACTGTTGAACACCAACAGAGTGGCTTCAGCAGGCTCGGACTGGGGACCAATTTTCAGCCTCTTTGTCATGATCTGGCCTGTTTGCTCTCCCCTAATTAGTAATTCCTCTCACCTGCCCTCTTCCTTCCCAGCCTCAATTATAATTTATCCCTCTCACCTGTTTCCTCTGGTTTTTATTCAGTTCAGCCTGAGCATTCAGTGCCAGATCATTGCTAGTCTTTCTGTCAGTCTTTCTGTTCAGTTTTTATTTGGTTCATGTCCTGGATCCTGGCTGCCAGTGGAAAGAGGGTTTGAGTTTGTCTCGAGACCTGATGGTTTACTGTTCCTGCTTCAGTGGGTCCCCTGGGTTCCTGGCTCATTATCGGGGACCCTCAGTTTCCATATAAGCCTGGCCTGGAGGCAGGCCTTCTTTAAGAGTCCAACTTCAAGTTCGGTTCCCGCGTCGTCCTGTCTCGGCTATCATCTTCCACTGTGCCTGCCTGTCTGCACCTGATCCTGTCTGCTCCGTGTGCGTGACCACCTGGTCATACTTCTGGTCCCAGTAAGACTCTGAACCCTCCTGGAAGCCCGTGGATGTCTGGAAGTCTGGATCCCTTACCTGTTTCTGTTCCTGCCTGATCTGGATCCCTGACCAGGATCAGCTTCCCACCATAACCTCTGGGACTGCAGCACTGGGGACACTTTCGTGGTCTGGACTGTTAACCAGGTGTCTGAGATTGGGTGGTGAACCCGCCCCCCCTTCTGCAGTGTCGAGCCACGGCTCCCACTTTAGTTTTGTTTTTATTTAATGAGCGTTTGAACTTTCCTGGCATGCTCTCCTGAATACTGGGTCCATCTGTCCTGATTCATGACACTTTTCATTTTTCCATCTACGTACTTCTGGACCCCCACCCGCTGTGCCTGGTCTTCAGTCCAAAACATTTCCAGACCCGGTGCTTGAAACAAAATTACAGAGGATCCTTCCTTCCATTGGCTATCAACAGCTACAAAAACTATCAACATCTGCAACATAAAAAGCTGATCAGTTGTTGCAAATTGTAATTTCCCTTTGGACTTAATGGTTTTAAATTAAAATTAGTAAAACAGAACAGAATAGAACATAATAGAATAGAATGGAATAGAATAGGGGAATCTGAAAGGACCTAAAAAAGAGAAAAGGCTTCATATTTAATCTATCTTAAACATTTTAGCACCTTTTTCTGGAGCCAAATGCTCACTGCATACTTTATAATTAATTATTTTAAGATAATCTTGACTATGTAAACCAGTTCTCTAAAACTTGTATTAATATTAATTAATGTATGATAGTTTTTTTAAAGCTTGCTAAAAGACTCAAATGTTCTCCTTTAGTTAGCGTAAGCCATAGCGGTGAGCATATCTTTGTGATCCTTTACTTGTTTTAGTTTGTAGCCCAATCTACAAACAAATCAGACTGTTTTAACAATTCAGATGTTGCAAACCAAGTTGACTTGGAATTCTGCTTTCCAAACATGCTGGACAGGAAGCCAATTTGTTTGTGGTTCAGCAACAGTTTCACTTTTCTTTCTGAAATAATGAAAGAAATAATCATTGCCTATTCATGTTACTTTAAATATTTCAAGTACAATGTAACTAGCAAAAAACATCATACCTCAGCTTTGCGTAGTTTTATTATAAACCGATACCCTGCAAACATAGGGCTACCTGACCGGTATATATTTCAGTTCCAAAAATGGAAGTAACAAACCCCTAAATAACATCCTTGATAACTGAAACACAACATCAGAGTGTACTGCTCTGCAGTTTCACAACAAGCACAAAAAATACTTTCAGATTAAGTGTTTGGCCAGAAGATGGAGACATTTTCTTTATAATCAGTGAAGCTGAAAGGGTTTTGGACTTCCTTGTATTTTTCTGGCTAATGCATTAAAATGTCATTTAAAGTTTTCTGTTCTGGGATTTCGTTTTTTTAATTCAGCTACACTCATGATTTTCACTTATTTTGCATATGAATGTGTTTTTGGGTTTTTATCTGTGAGTGAATCATTAGTGCAACAAAGGAGCTAAAAAGATGGAATGTGAGGCCATCTCTATTGAAGGTTGCCTTCTTTCTCTACTTGAATCACCTTTCTTTTCTCTCTAAATAGAAAAACATCAATGTCCCCAGAAGAGCGTCCTTAGTCCTTGATAGAGTTATTTGGTTTTAAATGCACCTCACAGTTGTTCTTTAAAAAATATTAATCTCTCGTTCGTTGGCCTTTTTTGATACCCCAGCAAAGTACAGAATGTCAGTGTTTTGTTTTTTTTTAGTCTGATAAGGATGCTTACTTTCCAAGGATGGCCAGTGGATGCCTTGCCCATGCTGGATCAAGCCACAGCTGAGATACAGCCACCCTGTTATGGCTGTGCTGTCCTCTCTGCGATCTGCCTGAACCAACGTTGTGATAATCATTTAATCAATGAGCTCGAAGGCCCTCAAGCCACCAGAAATAAAACAGAATTACTGTTAGACAGATATTAGACAGAATGTCGATGCTTTTACTTTCAGTTTACGTCTCATGATTTCAGTTTTGGACAAGGATTTAATGTGCAGAGGGTATAGGGAGGTTAATGTTAAAGGGACCTCAATGTTACAGTAAATGCTAGCAATGGTCAGTATATCAGGGTGGGTCCTTTATGATATCAGTGTAATCAATATTTCTTGAAATTTAACATATTTCACATATGAGAGTTAAAAATCACTTTATAAATTCAAATTTAATCTCTATAAAAAGAACAACCGGCCATAAGAGATGTGGTTATAAAAGCACAAAGTTGAATTTATCAACATATGTTAAACAGTAATAAGTGAAATACTTAGAAAGCATAGATCCATTTTTGGTTCATGAACACCTGCTGAATGATTAGCTTTTCTTTCCTGCTTCTCTCCAGTTGTGAAGCTAAATAATGTCAGAACAATGTATGTCATTTTTGTTGTTGTTGTTGGAAATGTCAACATTTTAACTGAGCAGAGAAATTACTACACCTTGAGGCTGAAACATGTACTTGAGATCCACACTTAAGAGTACAGATGTCTAATGAGCCTGAGATATCTTTACAGAAGATGCTGTGGTTCTGTTTACACAACCTAAAAGGCCGGAGATGCTATTTCTCCAAACAGAGGCTGTAACTCTGACTGTGCAGTCCATGTCTCTGACCATCTACTTTTGAAGGAATTTGCAGCTGGGCCAAATCGGTTTCCAATTGTTGTGTTCTGTTGTTGAACAACTGAAAATAAGGTACAAAACACATCAACACACACCCATGCAAATGCGCAACACACACCATTCTAGCTGTAGAACCCTCTGGAAGATATGCATGTAATTATAGTAGATGTGAGACTTCAGCAGTAAACACACAGTGCCTGGGTGTGTTTGATAAGCTGGGATCCAATCATAGTGCTGCTTTCACCATGACAGCCAATCAGTACAGGCAGTGGAAAAACTGCTGCTGAAACCGGATGCACTGCACTCACCTCTACATAAAGTAGATTTTATTATATCATAATATAGTGAGTTACTGTAAAATATGGTACCTTGCAAGATTTCTTTTTTCATGACACTTTTCTTTATATATTGCTTTATTTAGCCAAGTAGTCAAATAAGGTCAGCTAACTGGGAGGAACAATTTATGTGTGTATTTCTAATTGTTGCACGGCCAATTTTTGATTAAAAAAATAAAAATTTGTCTGCATGCAAGGACAGTAAAGATGGCAGATTAAGCTCTTATATTATTTACTTTTGTTATTATTTTTTTTTTTTTGTTATTCGTTATTGCAGCTTAAAGAACAATAAGGTATGAAGGTTTTTTTTTACTTCACCTCCTCTCTTTGCACTGTTGTTAAATATTCAGCAAAACAAATTGGCAATTGGCTGTCCAAAAAGACATTTGGTGAAAGTCATCACCTAATTTCTACTTATCTGCTTATGCTTTGAATAGATCAACTATATACAACCTACATAAATCAATTTGTTACAGTATATATATATATATATATATATATATATATATATATATATATATATATATATATATATATATATATATATATATATATAGTATATGTTATAGTATCACTCTTAACCAAAAAACAGCAGAGGGCAAATTTTGCTGTGTTGATCCAGTGCAGGGATTTATTTTAGAGCAACAGGATCAGAGAAAAAATAAAATTACTAAAAAGTAAATTGTTTTATCATCTTTATTTTTAATCCAGGGTGAGGTCAGTGGCAGATTTTTGACTGTTATTGGTTAATGTCGTTCTCATTCTTGCTTTTTTTTATGAGAAGGCTGCTGAGACAGACCTGTTGGAGCTTTAGAAGTGGTATCGGTTTACATCAATGCTCACTGCTCCAACAAAAGAGCAACTCCAGAGTGGAGTTGTTGTCCCCAAAGTCTCCAATAACAAAAAAGTGTGTCTAGATTTGATAATTTTTTATAAAAAATAAAAGTCTTTGCTGCGGTTTAATAAGTTTTTAATACGGCAACACTGGAAAAACTATCTAGAAATAGGTAACATTTTCTTAAATTAAGTGTATTTACCCTTAATTTGAGTAAGTAAATGAGATGATTTTGCCAATGGAATGATTATTTTTACTCTTAAAATAAGATATTTAGATAAATTGCACTTGAAATAAGACCATGCAATTGTGTTTGCTTATGTTAAATGTAGATTATCTTGTTCCATTGGTAAAATGTCTCTTTTACCTTCTCAATTCAAGAACAAATGCTCTTATTTTAAGAAAAAAATTTGTATCTATTTTTTTTTCTTCAATAAATTGGCACCGGTGTCTTTCTGCTAAATTCTCTTATTCTCCAATATTGCATAACTTGAAATAACTTAAAAACATGTTCTATCTGTTTTTATTCCTCATAATAGCTGCATGTGGCCTGATGTTCTAAGAAGAAGAAGAAGGAGAAGTGGCATCGCCTGACCTTCTGCACATGTTCAACTTCTATAAACAACACTTTCGGTCCTTTCTTTATGTGGTTGACCTCGATTTTTCTCTAATATAAATTTTTTTTGCAGAACACAAGTCTCTTAATAGCAGCAGCACTATTAGGCCATGATTGAATACTTTATATCTAATTATATAAATGTATGTTAACAAGAAGACATGACATAGTCAATCTCTGTATTATTTGATCAAGAAAGTATCAACTGCACAGTGATAAGGCAAATGTAACACTCGCATGTACATCTACTTACAGGGACTTTGTTTTGACTTTATTTATTTACCATTCATTTCTATGACATAACCCAGACCCTCATCCAGACTCCACCCATTACCAATATATTCTCAACCCTTCTATCACTCTGGAATGTTCATCTTTAAAACGCCTTTCAACAATGTTTAATTCCTTTGAATATTTCTTACATTTTGATGCAGTTCAATTACACAAAAAGTAAAATTTATCAGAATTGTATGTATAGACTGGCCTAATAGATCAATACCTATGAATTAGATGAATTCTGATATTTGATACACCTTTACCTTTAAAGCTACAAGTGTAGTAATTACTGTATTATACAGTCAGAAATGTAATACATTAGTACATAATATGTTATTTATCATCATCTACGTAAGCTCAGCCCTATACCCTTAATATTTCTACTTGTAGCCTTAGAACTTTGTTTTATAATTACATTTCAGATACATCTTTGCTAGGACATTTCTGAAGCCAACCGTCACAACATGTAGAAAAAATAACTGGTATATTTATTATCTTAAGCTTCTATCACATGAAATCTATACCCTACACAGACTAATGAAATACTATAAGATGTAAAATTATCTATGTAAACAAACCTCATCACTTGAGAAGATAGGTGATGCGGGACGTGGTGGAAGACATTTTGTCTCGTAACATTCGCCGTACTGTTGGGGGGGAGAAGCGGCGTGGGGAGATGTTCATGTTGCTGCAGTCTGCAGTCAGACCAAGATAGATGTCGCTAAAAGTTACACGCTGTAGCTTTAATCTATAGTAAATAACATTTTGATCTAAACCTTAAGTATTTAATTCAACCGTAAACAGCTGTGTTTGCTTAAAATAGAAAGCCCCACAGAAAAACAACACCGCTACCATGTTTCACTGAGGGCATGGTATTTAGAGTAATGTCGATTGTTAGTTTTTCTCAGTGATAATTTGAGTTTTTGCAAAACAATGCAATGTAAATCTCATATAAACATATGCTTTTTATGGTTGCATAGAAGCCTTCATATAGAGAGGTATGGTTACTGCCCCATGTTAATAGGCTCCATCAATTTTGAAGTTCTCTTATTTTGTTTTAACACGTGCAAATGTCCAAGGAAAAATAAAAAATGGGCCTAAGAACAACTATCATTTATGTGTTTGAGTTTGTTCACATCAGTATTACCTAACTTAGAAGATAAAAAATGCATGGTCTGGCCTGATCGCTTCACCTTATTTTTTAATATCAGTCACCTGCCTAGTTCTGCCTGGTTACAAATTTTGACTCATCTTTTCCACCTGCATCTGTGCCTTATATTAGTTTCAGCCCGAGCCAATCGGGGCCAGATCATTACTTGTTTTCTGTTTGATAGTTTTACTTCATTCCTATTTCAAGCTAGAATTGTCTGCATTTTATTCCAGAAAGTTAAAGTATTTTTTTTTGTTGAATGTCTTTTAAATAAAAACCATATATCTATAGTGCCCAATAACATAAACAGTTAAATAAGTCCAGGGCTGTCTCCTGAAATAACTTTGTGCCAATGTTTAGTCAAATCTCATCAAACTGTTAAAGGAACAGCAAGAATTTCTGAATGAATAACTCTGGCTTGCCAGCATGAAGTGTCAAGTACAGCCCCTTTATGTATAATTCAAGTCAGATTTTCACTCAGAATGAATTCCCGCTTTGGATAAAAGTTAACCATCAATTTGTCAAATTAGCTTTGCATAATTCCACTATTCCTTCTGTATAATATCCAACATAATTTCATAATTACGAGCAGTGATATTCTGCCTCAAGGACTGCTCAAACACAGTAAAAATTATTTTATAGCAGAACTAGAATAGCCCCATGTGATCAGTAACCCATCTTATTTGCTCAATTTACTGACAAGTGTTATCTTTAACAGAAAGATACTAAAAATGACATGAATGTTCTTCATTGAGGTTATATACAGAGCCTGGCAATTGTATTCAGTTCCTTTTAACTTTTTCTCCAATTGTCACATAATAACCACGAACCCCAATGTATTTTACCAGGGTTTTGGGTGATTGCTCAACACAAAGTAGTGCATAAATATAAGGAGGGGGGAAAAAATTTAGTTTTTTATATATATTATTATTATTCCTTCTAGAGAGTTAGTCAGTAAATAAACTTTAAAAGTAGTTTTTACATCTAATGATAAATGTGACTGTGCTCACCTTATAGCAAAATAGTTTTTAACAATTACCTCAAGCTCAGTCAGAGTACATGCAGAGATCCTGCGAATGTCTGTTTTAAAGTCATTGAACTGATTCTCAGTTAGACTCTGGTTTCGACTTTGAGCTATTCCAACCTTTCATTTTAGCTCAGGTTATGTGTTACTGCTCCCCATCATCATTGTTATGGTTTGCTGTGACATGTTATGTTAGTTTTCTTCCAAATGTTAAACTCTAAAGTAGGCCATATATCTTCATATCCCCTTCATATTTTTTGCCAATGTATAATTTGTCTATATATATATATGCATCTTCTGTTGGAAATGTGTGCCTAAAGGAATAGTACACCCAAAACATGATTAGCCTTCATTTTTTCTACTCACCCCATGCTTCGAACAACACTCTGGAGTAGCTTTTGATATCTCAAATGCATCTGGAATCACGGGAGGCTTCTTGCTGTCTGCTGACATTCAAATAATGGTTCATGGCCGAGGCAGAAAGGTTAATATGATCCACAAAAAGCGTGTCAGCTCCATATGTATTCGTCCTGAGTGGGTAGCGCCCATAATTTACCGAAACGAAGTCATTTAGAATGTTTTTAGAGCATAAACAGTAGTGTAGGAGGTTTCCTGAAAGCTGGCGCTTCCGCGAGTCTCACGAAACGCCGGCAGACCAAACTAGATGAAAGTGCGCATTCAGCTCGGCAAAAGAACTCATGCTCTTCCTCAACGCTGAAGTCCTGAGACATTTTTCTTTCGTTGTTTCTTTCTTTGCACAGGTAAACAGCACATTTCTTCTTCTACGCTTGCATTATCGGGCAGAGCAGACGCTGAATGCGCACTTTCATCTGGTTAGGTCTGCTCCTTCCGTAGAATCGTGGAGCGCCAAGCATGGGGCTTATTGGGAAATCCTATACACTACTGTTTAGGCTCTAAAAACGTTCTCCAAATGACTTCGCTTCTGTGTAAATTCTGGATGCTACCCACTCAGGACACTTGGGAATACATTGGACCGAAAGGCAGTATGGAGGAATATTGGACACGTTTTTGTGGACTTTTTAGGACCTTTCTGTCTCGGCTAGCCATAGACCTCCATTATTTGAATGTCAGCAGACAGCAAGAAGCCTCCCAGATCTCCAGATGCATTTGAGATATATCAAAAAGTACTCCAGAGTTTTGTTCAGCATGGGGTGAGTAGAAAATGAAGGCTAATCATGTTTTGGGTGTACTATTCCTTTAAAGGGGGTCATAGAATGATGATATAGGGTATTTGGTGTTGGTCCTTAAGGTCTCTGAATAGGGTGTGTAACATTGGTTGGGCTGAAAATGGCATATTTGATGTTCTATGAGCCCTAATGCAAGCCTGGTTAAAAACTGGCAGGGATGAGGCGGCATCCGTCATTGCTATGGGATTCTAGCACGGTGTCCTGAGCAAACTGAGCCCATCCAAACCCGATTCATCCAAATACAGAGTATAAAAGAGTGCAGCTCAGAAAGCCTAAAGAGTTGTCCTGTCCCCCACCTTGGCAAGGGTCCTCTGCCATGTTTTGTTAACATGAGTGAATTGTTTGCTTTTCTACTCTAGTAGCCATTCAAAATGTCCTCACTCTCATTGATGGGCCCTTGGCTGGTCCCCTACAATTCCCTTTTAAACATTTTCTTTTACCTAAAATATTCATTCATTATTTTTTGACATTAAGATCTAAAGAGAAGAATCATCTACTGGTCAGACCCTGTAAGTGGGGAGCACCGGCTTAGGGCATAGAGCCTAGAATCCTGAGGTTCTGAGTTCGAGCCCCACTCCCACAGACTACCACTCTGGGTCTCTAAGCAAGACCCTTAAGCCCACACTGCACCCCGGGTGCCCCATGATGGCAACCCACTGCTCCCCAATGGGATGGGTTTAAAAACAGAGGTACATTTTTTAATGTGAGATCATTAAAGTTCAATTATTATTATTAATTCAGTGAAAGGGTGGAGTTAGAGTAAAAAAAATAGCACAATCCAAGGAAAAAGTTTGCTGGTCACTCCAGTAGCTGGAAGTTGTAGGGGATTTTACTAGGAGTTGCAGGGAAATGTGCTGCCATTCAGCTGGCGTTTGACTGTGAAGAGCCATTTTTTCAATGGCTGCTACTGTAAGTAGAATCTATGCCCTCCCGGTTTAAATAGGTTGCTGTTTCAAGTTGTGTTATATTATTTTTACATTTATCATATAATTGATTTAAGCACACTCTGTGAAAGGTTAAAAACCTTAGAATATTGTTTAATAGTCTAAACATGCTTTAAACTTCTCCAAAAACCTTATTTCTTCTCTGCTGTATTCCTTGGTGTTCGATAATGTTCTCTAATGTCCTTCAACAGATCTCTGAGGCCTTAGTTGGACTGGGATTTAATTCCATACTGGTGGATTCTATCAACTAATCCCTAAACTTCTGAGACACTGGTTTTATTAAATGGTATAAAAATAAAGGGAATTGAAAGCATATGGAGGCTTTTGTATTAGTTTGTTCTTTGAAAACTGATAGATCCTTTTTAGCTCTTTCAAATGTTGTATTGGACTGTCACATAAATAAATATATAAATAATTTTGCCGTAACAAATTTTCAAAATGTAAAACTAATGAGGATTAACAATTTTTAAAGGCACTGTGAATCGAATAACTGAATAAAACATAGTTTAACATTTTCCTTGGCTATGATATGTAACAGAGAGGTTGTTCCTCTTCCCTCTGAATGCAACACAAATCAATAAACAATTAAATATTGTAGTTCAAAGGGACTAAATTCTATTTGTATTCCTAACACAGTTTCATTTATTTTATTTTATCTAAATAATAATATATGATGCAAATGCTTCATAAAAGACACACAGATGCAATTTTGGAGATTTTTCCTGGTTGTCCCTCTGGTAATGTTCAGCTTCACCACTTGATGTCAGTCTTAAGTTAATTTCAACACTTACCTAACAGACTTAAATCTTTTTCATTCTGCTTCCTTGTAGCTGTTTTGTGTTATCCAGCTTGGAGGACGTAGGCAGACTGACTGAAACAACTCTGTTGCAGATTTAGTTGCAGATTGGTACATGTGAACCATTCACTGTTGCAGGCAAACATCACAGTGAAGCCCACACAGGATCCCTTAACTCCAGGGTGTTAAAGATGAATCACCTGTGTCAAAGCTGCACTCCTTTATCTTCTTTGGCTCTTGATCCCCACATTAGAACTGATGCCAAATGCTTTCCTATTCTGTTGCAGGCAAGAACGTTTTATTTCTCCCCTTTTTAGGTCCAGTTCTTTCTTTAGTTCTTAAAAAGACTAACAGAAACAGTTAAGAAGCACCAAAACATTTTTATTTAATGAGAGATGAGTATTTTTGAAAGGTATAGAAAGAGTCATAAGATTATAAAGAAGAGTAATAAAATTCTAAATTGCTACCAATGTATTGAATTGATCAGATTAATTACAGTTGTTTGTAGAGATCGACCATAGAGGACTGGGATGAGTAAGCGGTTGGGATTTGCTGCAAAGTCACAGTATGACGTCTCCTCAGAGGGGAATCAAAAATCTGTCTCAATGTCAGTCAGTTTGGCCAGAACTGAAAAGTTGACTCAGTGGCTCTTAATAGATATAGTCTTTGGTGGTGTTAATGCCAGGAGGTATTTCATAGTGTGCGGGTTAGCAGTCATAAATTTTGCCCAGTAAAGAGGAAAGGTTATAGGGCTTGTCAGTGACTTCCTTTCTGCCTCCTTTTACCTCCCACATTTTCACATCTCACAACCTACAATCCACTTAAGCACAGCTTGTAATTTCCATGAGAGTTCACCTTGATGTACCTAATCAATAGATCCCTTCAAGCAGCAACAACAGGCTTGGCAATTTGCCCCTTTTAAGAGAAACTTGGGAATTGGGTTCATTTATTTAATAGTGCCTTCCCTGCTGGTTGTCCTACTTAAAGTGTTCTAGAAAAAGCAGAGTTTGTATTGTTTTTAGCCTCTCAGCTTTTTTTCTCCTTTCCTTTAATATTTCTAATGTTCCTCTAGCCAAGCTGCAATCCCAAAACACACCATCTTTTTCTAACTAATTTGTTCAGGGTGGTATCTCTTGTGCAGATGAGGGCTTCTGGTGCATGTTTGACTTTCACTCACCTTTCTAATTCGACTTGGTTTCTTTCTAAAGTGCCATCAGGGGTTGTTTACTTGCCATCCGAGGCCAGAAACAAGAAACTAAAGGACAAGAGGACACAAGTAACTCAGCAACCTCTTTGCTAATGAAGAGAAATTAGCAAAGGAGAGCTTCCAAACAAAAGATGGCAATCTCCGGTCATTAGTTGCTGAACACAAATTACGTTGGTTTATATTTGCTCCAGAGAAGCAGTAAAGGTTGATAAAATGAAGGGATATCAAAAGAAAACAAAAGTACTGTATGGATCTAGCAGTTCTGATGTACATTGTTTTTAATTGCTGAGCTGTTAAGAAACTGATCTAATGAGCTTATTTATCCTGTGAATGTGTGGTAAGGAATGGGCAATAAAATAATAACAACATAGACAAATGATCAATATCAAAATAAAATCCAGTGCAGATCAAATAGCATTCTGGGGGATGTAGGCAGAGGAAAGGATTTAGCCTCTTAATCCCTCAGGAAAAAGCTAACCAAGCTTGGTGATAGGGATGAACTCTTTTAAACGTTAAAAAAGGGTCATAGCAACAATTTTAATTTTATTGTGGTTTTGGGACTATTATATCTGAGGACATGTGAATGTCAAGAGCAGGCATCTGTTGTTTCTTCTAAAACAAACAAATGAGAGAACAGTTTATGGTTTGACATATGTTGACTGCTAAATAATTTATGTTTTCTAATTAAACCTCATCCTCAAGCAAATTCATACACTGGCTGTAAAATTCAATGGCGTGAGTCACGCTAGAATGTCCGAATACTTAGGAAGAGGATGGCTTCTAAAAATGGGACATGATATGTCAGAGAGTGCTAAAAAATGGACAGGTTTTCAATTACTCATCAATGATCAATAAAGCTTGGTTCTCCTGCACTCCTTCACCCAATGTCACAGCCATATCTAGTCTCTGACTGCTTTTTGTGACCCAAATATACACAAAAGTTCAGAATTTACAATTCCTGTACTTCACAGGTACGGCCAAAAACTGACCTTTTCACCTCGCTAGGATGGCGACCAGCATGAATTGTAGGTCATTTGCTGAGTACTTTAACACACTTTGAAGTCTTTATGCAGGTGCTCTAATTGGGTAAAAAGGCATTTAAAATGGCCCTCCTGGGCAAATGCAAACTTCAATGCAGCTCCCAGCAAAATCCCCTCCAACTTCCTGCTACTGGAGTGACCTCCTCGCTTTTTCCGGCTGTGCATATATTTTTACTCTGACTCCACCCTTTCACTCTATTACAGGGTCTGACCAGTAGATGACGCTTCTCTTTAGATCTTAATGTTCACAAATCATGACAGAAAGAATATTTTAGTAGAAAGATTGATGTTTAAAAAGGAATTATAGGGGACCAGCCAAGAGCCCATCACGGAAAGTTGGGAAATTTTGAATGGGTACTTCTGCAGGTAGAGCCACATATCATATCACATATCATCGCTTTTATTGAGGAGATAAATCTGGTATACCAAAACAAGCTAACTCAAAAAGGGGACACTACTTTTGTTGATGACATTTTTTTGGAGAATTTTACATAGGTTACATTTCAATATGGCTGTAGGGTCATAATCCAGATTTAAATTTGGACTTTTTCATTGGCCCTTTGAAAGAGATACAATCAAAAGGATAACTGATAATGAAATGCTTTTATCATGATATATTTCTCATCCATGTTGCACACTCCTACATGTGGGATTTTAAATTTATATTTGTTTCATATTTTCAAAACTATTTTAAACAAATGTCATTAGCAAAATAATAATTCCAAGCAGATGAAACACTCTTTCAAACCAGTTTTATTTCCAACACAAAATGTGGAAAACCTCCAGTGACAACATATACTGCTAACAGTAGATTAGCAACCTCTAATATCATGGTTTTGATATACCGTAAACATTGACTGTGTGTCTTTGTGTGGAACAATCTTGTTCATTATTCAAAAAGATGGAGAAGCCAAATATTTCTCTCAAATGAAATCTGTGCATTAAAATTACTCATAAAAGTAATTTTTTCTAAAAGTTACTCAAGTAAGTGCAATTGAGTACAGGTAACTAGCTACTACCCACCTCAACTTCACTGCTCCGCCATGCAGGGTCACGGCTAAATAGTGGACTGGACAGGTTGGCTGTTCATTTCAGGACACACTTGGACCGTGAGAAAATGATGGAGCATCTAAAGAGCATGGGAGGAGAACTATGGGATTCAAAACTTCTTGCTGCCAGCTACTAATCTGCACCACCAGAAAGCCCCTGTCAAGGTGGGAAAAGAAGGCATGTAATTTATTTAAGAAAGCTTGAAAGTTGTAAAGCTTTAAGATAAACTGCAGAGGGACTGAAAAAAACATTTATGTCTACAGCAGCAGGAAATTGTTAGTAGCCTTTTCTGTATGTTGAGTATATTGTCACATAATAATAAAATGGTAAGAAAATGCCTGGTTTATGCGAGGTCTGCATGACCAAATCAAGCTATTGTAGCTCCTCCAAGTGCCGTCCAAGTGGTCTTATTTTACGACCATGCACCTAGAAAAATTTCTAACTTCCCGCAGACTAGGGTTGTGAAAAAGTATCGATACTCAAAAAGTATCGATACAGCGATCTAGAAAAAAAAGCCAAAAACATCACAATCCCTTATGTTGCTGGAGTGTCTGAAAAGCTCCAGAGAATTTTCTCCAAACACAAGATCTCAGTACATTTCAAGCCAAACCAACCCCTTAAGCAAGGAGGCTAGTGCATCTTAAAAGATAAAACCCCCAGACAGAATATGAGCGGAGTGGTATATATGCTGTTCAGTGCAGCGAGGAATGCTCTCATCTTTATATATTGGAGCCAAGCAAGCCTCACCACTGACGAGCTTGGCCCAACACAGAAGGCGGCCTCCTCTGGACAAGACTCCCAGCACACCTACACACCTTATGGACAAAGGACATTCTTTGAGGACCGTGAATGTCCATATTTTGGATAAAGAAAATAGGTGGTTTGAGAGGAAGGTGAAGGAAGCCATCTATGTTATAGAGAAAAACCAACTTTTAAACTGAAGTGAGGTGGACTCAGATTCCAGCTTCCGAAAACATACAATTCAATCATAGACATGTATCCTCCTTCCAGATATCACCAAACCCCCACCCCATCACAGAGAGGAACGAGGGACCTACCCGCTGCTCCAGCCGG
The DNA here is from genome assembly GCA_018398635.1 of Cyprinodon brontotheroides. Lineage (NCBI taxonomy): Eukaryota > Metazoa > Chordata > Actinopteri > Cyprinodontiformes > Cyprinodontidae > Cyprinodon > Cyprinodon brontotheroides. Next base: position 183,537 of record JAGKQL010000081.1, read on the forward strand.
TGAACAATACCTCCTTAACGCACCAACCCTTAACAATCATAGACAGGTTTCAGGTATTACAGGAGACAATCCCCCTTTAACAGACAATCTCCCCTTTAACGACCGACCCCTAGAATCATAGACAGGTTCAGATATTACAGGCTAACGATGGAACTAACGACCCCATTCATCGGTTTTACCATTGCATGTTTCCAAGCATATACAAGGCGCGTTGTCTATATAAGACTCAAACTCACTGCGGATCCAGACATTTGAATTGAGAAAGCTTCCTGGAGAGGTGGAGAAACGTCTTCAAATCTTGAAAACCAAGTCCAGTGGATATTTTTTAATTTTACTGGGAATATGAGATACTGAAACGTTGTATCCGGAATACAATACTCATTTTCAAAGTATCGATACAGTGCCACCACCAGTGGCACCTAAAGTGCATCTAAAGTGCAGAATAGAGGAAAATGCACTTTCTGAACACTGTGATTGAATAATTCTGTGCACATTTCAGTTTCACACTTTTTTGTAACAGGTGCAGCTGCTGAGAATTATTTTTGTTTCTTAGCAGTTTTGGCTAGTGTCACTGCTATCTGTGCAAAGCATAGCCAAGTAAAAAAATTCTGTTTTAATTTTGTAAGTTTTTACCAAGCTTGCTTAATATTGTGAACAGCACACAACCTAAAAATATTCTTCTTATTGTTTATTGTATTCATTTATTTATTGTATTTTTATTATTAATGAAAACCGTCATAAACACTGATAGGCATACCAATATGTCCATTGTGAGCAAATTACAGTTTGTGTAGTTCCAGACTAAAACTATTTTTGTATTCTGTCACTTTGATTGACAGAAACACTTTTATTTTATCCAGCATATTTAGCAGCTCATCTGTTTGGATCAATCTATAAAGTCATCAGCCAGTCACCGGTTCACCACTTGACACTGATTCTATTATCTACCCATTAAATATGGGCAAAATCTAGACAAATAATAAAATTAATGGGAAATCTGAGACCTTACTGATTGGGTGATGGCACAGTTTGGCTTTTAAACCAGGAGTCATTCTGCCTATATTTGTGCATTCAACATTTAAATAGAAAAAGCAAAATTACTTCAAGTTTGTTGTGTTTCTGTGAATGTTGATGTTGATGTCTTTATTTGTATTTGCATGTTGTGTTTAAAATCGTATTGATGAGATTTGGACTTCAGGGCCACCGTACTTATGTGATTGTTTGAAATTGGGGCCCTAAACAAAATGTTATTTGGATCAAGCTATAAAGACTCCCCATTCATCAGGGGCGGACCTGTTCGTCCGTTTAAACTTGCATGTTTTCTAGGCCAAAACAAGGCTTTGTTTTTGGTCCACTCCATAAAGCCTGGAACTCTGTGCTTTTTTTGACATTTTGAATTGAAAAACTTTAACTGAACTCTAAACGGCCCTAAGCCAGGATTCTAGCTCTGACATCCTCATTTCTAAAGCTAGTACAAAATAACTACTCTTATGAAATCTGACATTATCGCATAAAAAGGCTGACGAATAACTGAACATATGACAGAGAGAGCAGGAGAGAGGAGGGTGAGATTTGGAGAGAGTTTAAAAAGCTTCAGGAGAGACAAGAGAAGCCATAGTAGTGCTAAGATAGCTCCTGAAGAGGCTAGCCAAAAGATGTCAAGTAGAGAAGTGAAGCAGTAAGGTGTATCTGTTGTTTGAAATGTAAGAAAAGGAAAACTAAAGTGAGATTCCTTGTTTGTGCACAGAAACCTGTTAAAGTTCACTCCATCTGTAATTAATCAATATAACACACAATTTCCATTTTCTGAAATAAGTAACAATAATTCTATACCTTTTAATAATAGCTATATTTTTAATAAACATGCAGACTTAGTATCTTGCCTTGCCCATATTCAGATAACACCCAATAGGCAGAGCTACAGTAAGAGGCAAACATAGCTTTTCTGCTCAATTTAAAGGACAAATTACCGCTTTTAATCACTTGCATATCCCTTAAAAATGAAGCCCCAATCTGTCAGTGAGGTCTAGTAGCACAAGATTTATTTCCAGCCATTCAGCAAATATACTGTACTGCCACATGGATTATGTTACCTACTGTAAGTTAAGTTGAAAAGCATTTGATAAGTTAAGGTAAAATGGCAAAAAGCTATTTGAAAAGTTTAAAAGTAAAGTTCAAACATGAAAAAGTTAGTTACAAAGTAAGACAATGTACGTGCCTGCATCAGCATTAATGGCATTTTATGTTGTAACAAAAACTTTGTTTTCTATCACTTTCTTATAGAAACACTGTCATTTTAGCAAAGTGAATTATTTTATGCTATATTCACCTGATTTCTGCTATCAAAATTCACATATTTTCAAATGTCAAATAATATTACAAAAGTAATATATAATATTATGTCCTTTACTAACACTCTTAAGGGCTGGTCAGGAAATTGTTATCTGAAGGAAGCTTTAGCTTGCTTTTTAAACACAATCTATTGAGTTCAATTCAGCTTTATTTATATAGCGCCAATTCGTAACACATGTCATCTCAAGTATTACAGTACAGTCAACCTATTAACCACTGCAACTCACTCTCTGCTCATAGAAAGACGGATGGGTGGAAGCTAACATTACACTGATTTTGGTAAGAGAAGTCCTGCTTGACTTTTTACAATCCCAGCTTGGGTAATCATGACCACTAGGTCTTTTTTAGAAACACAAGAAAAGTGATGGATACACTATATAATAAATCAGTGATGAGAGGGATTACAGATTTTTGCTGCGTTTATCCCCTCCATACCTCTGTATTTCAAGTTTTCCATTGTGACAGAAGTAAAACTAGAGCTTGATTTATTTCATAAGAAGTTATGACTCTCCATAACCTCATGTCAAACACACCTAGTTGTTGTGACTTTTAACCACTTTAATGTCACAGTGTTTTTTTTCTCCTTGATGCATGAGGTGGTATGACAGCTCCAATGTCCACTTTGTGAGGCATCGGGAAGTCATTGTGTCAGTGTCTGACAGAGACTGTCAGATGCCCTTTTGGAGAGGAGACAGATAGAGAGGTGAGGACAAGAATGCAGATAAATCAAAAGGATCTAGGCATTGTTGTTAATCTTTTTTTAATATAAAGTCTGTCTTGTTTCCTTTTTCCCAACACATCCTGGTAATTTTAAATGAGATGTCATTAAAGTTAGGTTGTATCATTATCAATTGACATTTTTACCTGAAATTAAAAACAGGATTGATTCAGTACCATGACATTTAGTATAAACCCAGGAGTGTATGAAATCGTGGTGCCTTCGTTTAATGATAAAAAAAAACCCACAGAGGTCACTGAAATAACTTGAATCTGAAAAAAGAATAAAAATCCAATAAAAACAAATGAAAGTCAGATATTACTTTTCAACCATGCTTCAAAATGTTGATTAAAAAAAATAAATTAATGAATCAGGCTTGGACAAAATTGACCATACCCCAAGAAAAGATTGAAAATAGTGTGACCAAAGAGAAATGTTAAATTGAGTTTTTGTCTACTTATTACCATTACAGTTGTCTACAATCTTGTCTTGGGATATATTGCCACAATGGAGCCCAAATCAATTGGATCAACCATTTCAAACCACCCCCCTTTCCTTTTACAAAAAGAGAACAACAGATCCTCTGGAAAGTTCTGGAATATTCAAGTTAAAGGAATGGTCAGTTTACGCATGGACCAGTCAGCTCAAGAGGAAGCTGATACTTCAACAGTAAATACCCTTACGTCACTCAGGGTTTAAAACGCAGAGCGCAAACTCAATCTTCCTCTTTTTCCTGGGTTTCATCGCCTGTAAGGAGAGACCCCATTTCACGTGAAATGCTAAAGAAAGCTAGCTGGAAGTAGCTTTCGTTTTACTGTGTCAAAAGTCACGGATCGCAGTGTCCCACCGTGCATAGCGCTGAACTGTGGAGAAATAAATCTCCAGAGCTGAACGCTGAGTGGAGTTTCGCCCCCTTTTGAGGAACTCGTTACAGATATCAAGGCCTATCAGCAGGAGGACCCACCTGCTTTGATAGTCTCTGTAAGTAAATCTCCCTCGACCTCTGCTGTGGTATCAAACTGATTGAATACTTTCCCGAGAACTGACCCTTGCTGAAGCCAGGCCGCGCTCCCCCTCTTAACCCCCGCTCCTTCCCGGACTGTAGTAGTTTATAGAGTCTGCCCAAATCAACCGCGTGTGGTCATGTGGTTTTCGCGCTTTCTGACTTCAGGGTGAACGTCTACAGGCCCAGCAGGAGCAGCTTGCACAGTTCCGTCAGGAATTTTTGGCAATCGCAGACAGATAGTAGACAGTAATGGCATGTCTGGATGTGTGCTGTGCTTTTAATCTGAACGATTAAGGCATCTTCAAGTTGATGATGATGCATCTGCTACAACTAGTGATGGCCAATTGAAGCCTCATGAATGAATGAATGAAGGTTTCCAATCCAATGCTTTGCCTAAAGGTTCATTACTTGATGCTTCATTCATTGCTCACCAGTTACATTTGCTGCAGCCCATACACATTACAGCCCTCATATTAATAAAATCTGAAAACAGCAATGTGTGCAATATTGTCAAAATAAAGTTTTCTTTATACATGTGTCTTTACTTTTAAACTTAAAAGTAAAGTGTCTTTACCTTTAAAATTTAAAGTCGTAGGGAAGCAGCTGTTCCAACCGTTGCAATTCTGAATTCTCCTGAGTGGTGCACGACTTAACACACGAGTGAATAAAGGGAATATGACTCCGGTTGTTTTATCAAGGGGGTGGGACTGTTGTGGCGCGAGTAAAGTTTGGTGGTGGCCGGTTTGCCGGAAGCATCTTGCTAACCAGTTAGCAACTTAGTGCTAGAAGGTTCTCAATGGAAAATTACGTTGGGATCAAGTAGCACTAAATTGGTTACCAAGAAACTTACACTGTCAAGGAACGCTATGGACAGCGGAAACATGCAAAAGGAGGAGAGTTTTTGTGTCGGAGGTCGTGGGATGAGTCTCCTCCATCATCCATTTTTATTTAGAGGAGGAAAGCTGAGACGAAGTTGTTGTGGAAGAGGATGCCAGGGCGGGCAGAAGCTTGGTTTGCGGTAGAAGGCTTTACAGCCCGTATATGTTTGAGCCCTTTTTGCCTCACAACGCTGCCAGCTCTAGTATAGCTCTACGCCTGCTGAAATAGACAGACGCTACATCCCCGGGTGGAACACTGGACAAAGTACACCTGTTGCAAATGGCAGGAAGAATCTCACCTTTGGTTTGTGGCAAACTGCTAAAATGGGACAATTGTAGCTTCATGTATAGTGCTTTTCGTTGGGTGAAATAATGTTACTCAACAATACTGAAGTCATACTGTTTGTCATTTTCTAAGTTGAAATGTTGAATGACATGAAAAGGCGAGACAAAACAAAATACAATTATCAGTTTAAGTTGTTCTTTCTTTCACATAGTGAGCTTTGCAAATATAAATGTGTCTGTTGGTTGAATGGACAATATAAATAGGCTCTGCCTTGCCTTGTTGGAAAAGCATGGTTATGACCTGTTCTCAGCTCAGGAACTAGGGACCCCTATATAATAGGGTGAATGCAAACGCTTTGTATTTCCCGGGACATCCTCCGTATTTCACGTCCTGTCCCGGGCACCCCGGGTTTTTTTTAGAAAGCGGAGGAAATGTCCTGATTTTACCTTGGACCATTAAATTTACACTCACTAGGGCATTTGCGCACAACGCTGCGTGTGATCGCATCCTCTGAGCCGCCAGCCAGTGGGGCAGCCCTGTTCTTAATCAGAGTGCTCTGTTCGAAAATCCTGGGCATCCCTCCAAGCGACGCCGTCTACCTAGACTGGATCCTTCGGAAGTCCTTGAAAATAAGTTGAGGCCGGAAGACTTTTGACTGTAAATTCAAACATATTCTCAGATATCAGTTGCAATTAATTTTGTATCGCTTTTGACGCTTTTCCTCAAAAACTAGACTGGTGCAGCATGCGCTGGCAGACACAAAAAGCAGATCCTCGCTGGACGGACGTGAAAACTGGGAAAAACAGTGCAAAAATCACTGTATTCATGTCTCTAACTACGTTGCTTGTTGTTTTATATCTTAGGGTTAGGGCTAATTGTAATATATATTCTATATATCGTGGAATGAAAAGGCGTCATGCGCGAAAAGATATACCGTAATTTAAAAAAAAAACATCCAAAACGTAGCGAAATTACGTAGGCATAACTTTTTGCACGCATTTCACACGCACTCATAATGAGAATAGGTTGGTAAATTCTAACAGGTCTCACCCTTCTGCGGGTTTTACCACCAAGAGAGTGCCTCTGTTAGCTAGCAACCGCGAGAAAAGTTGACACAATAAAAGCAGGAAAAGAAACGAATACCGAGGTTGTAAAACTGTTTGTTTATTTATTTATTTTCTTAAAAAGTTAAAGTGAACAAAGACTAAGCACTCACAAGACTCCAGAGTGGAATAAAGATTCCAACCACCGGAAGCATAAACGAATAAAATCTAATGTACTGATAGAAAACCTTAGTCAGTTAAATAACCTGCTGCTGTCATTTTGGCACATCTCTGATGTTTCTGCTATTTTTCAAATATCCATTACTGGAAAAATGTCCATAGTTGCATATTGGTTATTTATTCCAGTTTTGTATTGTTAAAACATTTTACAGAATTGTGTATTTTTTGTATTTGAACTTTTCCCTCATTATAAGTTATTCTATATTTTCTAAGGTCCAATATTTGTGACCATTTTTTGCATGTAATCTTTCTGCTGCTGTAAATTTGCCCATATGGCTAAATTCTGTTCTATACGTCATTAAATTATGCCTAAACATTCTAAATGACTGCTTTTCGAGTAAATATATACTCCAATTTCAGGACACTTGGAATACATTGGACGCAGCAGTATGGAGGATTATTGACATGTGTCTTTTGTGGACTTTTATGGACCTTTCTGCCTCGGGCGCCATAGACCTCCATTATTTGAATGTCAGCAGACAGCAAGAAGCCTCCCAGATCTCCAGATGCATTTGAGATATCAAAAAAGTACTCCTGAGTGTTGTTCAGCATGGGGGTGAGTAGAAAATGAAGGCTAATCATGTTTTGGGTGTACTATTCCTTTAAGCATTTTTAATAAATCAACTGTAAGTAATGTTATTGTAGGATTACGTAGGCCTACGTTAAGTGAGTGCATGCCACAGACATCTCTATGCATGGGAACAGAGACCCCCCCCAAAGCTATAAAATAGCCTCTAAGTTAGAACCGACCAAAGATGCCTCGGCTCGACTTCTTGTGGTTGCCGTCCTGGTTTCCAGGAGAGGCGATGTCCTGCTTTGATCCAGATTCTGACAAATGGAACTGGGTCAAATTTGTCCAGAGGAGGTCCGTTGAGGTCCACAAACAGGAGTGAAGACCTGCTGTCTTCACGCAATCTGTTCCGCCTCTGGTTGCCCATGTTATTAAGTGCCGAAAATCACATGGCTAATTTGCATACGCGAACAGGATTGGCTGGCTCCACTTGGCAAAAAATTAAACATAAAAAAATATTTTCGTGACCATTGGTGACAAAAAATGTTTATTTTAAATTTTTTGACACAATTTAAGACCCCCTTTAAATTTTGCTTTTGAGGCTTTCAGGGGGTCTCATGGGTTAATCTGGGGGGGTCGAGCCCCCCCGGACCACCCCGTATTTCGCACACTGAGTATAGTTACCCAAGATTTATGTCATGAAATGGTGGAGTTGGTTGAGGACCCAAATACAGAAACAAGTTGGCTGAGGTGATTTTAAGAGGGTTTAATAAAGTTAACAGGAGCTGAGGCAGGAATCAAAAATCCAACGGAAATTACTGGTTCACAGGAACTGAGGCAGGCATCAAAAAACCAAAAAAATCCAACAATCACAAAATAACAAAACGAACCAGAACCAAGGAGACATCAGGGGGTAAACCAAAACTCTAGGAGCCAGGGAGAGATGAGGAAGACAGGCAAATGTTAGACGAGGATCCAGCAAACAGGAACTGAAGAGGGAGGGCTTTTAAAGGGGACAGAGACAGGAAAAGGGCTGATGAGGGAATTGAACACACAGGTGAGTGCAGAACAGAAAACAGAGCAAGAGAAAGAGGACACAAGAGGGCAGCAGAGGATAACAAATGAAAAGCTGGAAGACAGGAACTAATAAGAAAACATCAACAAAATAATATTCAAATAACTAGAATAAAGAAACATGGTGAAAAGAAAACTAAATAATAGCAAATAACTAGAATAAAGAAACATAATGGTGAAAAGAAAACCAAACACTAGAAATCAAGGAGAAAAAGAAAAACACAGAAACAGAAACCTAACAATTTAACAACAACAACAAAAATAGTAGTAGATAGAAACAACTAGAATATTGACTACCCTATTCAAATCTAAGGATCACTGATAGCTTAGCCTAGCTAAACAAACTCCTGAGTGGTAGCCTATATCACACATTCTTGCAATATAAATAAAATAGCAAACCCAGAGGCAAAGAAAAAAAGATTTAGATTTACGTACCGTTACATTTTTTAGATGCAACACCGGAATCGTTGTGATGAAGACAGATGGTAGCACGTTGTGTGTTCTGCAGTCGTCTTCTGGAAAATTTCCGGAAAAAACTGTAGTATCCCGTTATTTAAAACAGCTGCGATACCATTTACGGCCTCTGTCCTGTTGCTTCAAGTTAAGAAGCCCACAATGCATTGCTTACTACAGTACTGAACTGGTAAACATGAAAACAGTATTTTATTGTGATGTACAAGTACAAATATTGAGAAATGGCCATAAAATTATTTGCGGTTGATATTCACTGAGTATGTAGGAGGAGAGACACACAGAGTAGAAACTCTGTCAATTTCAACCGGCAGCTACATAAATATATGTTAACACAAATGTTGAGTTATAGATGCCTCAGAAAATTTTTTTTTGTTCTTTTTTGGAAATACAGAGCTTTTGCCTTGTTCTGATGCCAGTTTGTTTCAGCCTTCATCCAGTCCTCATGTAGAAGGGCTGGCTGTAGATCTCTGTATGAGTTTGGCATTACAATAGGACATTATTTAGGGAAGGTAGAGTGAATACACAAAATTTGAAGAGGGGAGGGGGGCAACTGAAATTCTCTGGGACTTCTTAGCATTATAATGGACACTTGAGAAATTTTTAAGTTTTACTAACTGAACACACTTTAAAATTAAGTTAGGGCTGAAATGTCTGTTCAAGATCCATTTATTATTGAGTAAAGAACATTTTCTGTATTTTAATTTAGACCAACTTATTTAATTAGGTTAGCTAGACGGGCTGTATAGAGTAAAACACATTTTTATGTTGAAAAAGTACTTGATCAAGTGAGCGGCACCTTCCATACGCTAATGGCCTAGGAGTGAGGAGCACCCATGATCAGCCTTGGAGTGGTGAGGGGAGCACCATGAGGGGGCCTTAGGAGGTGGGTGAGCCATGAGGGCCTTGGAGGTGGAGGGAGTGCTTGACTGAGGGGTTCTGGAGGAGACTCTATAGAGCTCAAGTTTTACAGCATACTGTAGTCCAACATGGGGCTCGGGGGACTTTGGATGGCCTAAAGTCTAGTGTCTTCGGATGGCACAGAGCATGCTTAAAGGGTCTCTGGATGGTTCTCTGTCAGGTTGAGTGGAGGCTTGAAGGACCCAAATGCAGAGATGGAAACTGAAGATCTTTTTTCTAAAGTTTAATATCCAAAAAGGTGGAAACTTAGGTAAAAATCCAGAAAAATAACAAATTCGGAAAACCAAGACCTGGATGACCTCTGGGAAAAGACACATGAGGATTAAAAAATGACGAGGAACCATCAAAGAGTGACTGAACAGAAGGAATATATATTGGAGACCGAAACAATCAGAGGACTAATT
>JAGKQL010000081.1:196277-220294 GCA_018398635.1 Cyprinodon brontotheroides
TCGTGACAACCCTACTGCAGACAGCTCAGCCCAAAAAAACATGGTGGATGAGCAAAAGCTTACTGGGGAGGGCTAATAAATATAGACATCTAGAGACATGTGATTTGGCCCATAAATACCACAACAATCAACAGTTTGTTGTGATATTGTAAATAAATTACTTTCCCTCTTGGAGGACATAATAGAATTTGACAATGTTTGAAACAGCAGTTTTCTACTTCTACTTGCAGCTATTTGTGCCAAAACCAAGACTATTGCAAAACCAGTAGCGCCTGATTCCTCAGTGCAACAGGCTGTATCTATTTTGATGGTGGCAATGCTAACTGAGTGCTTGTGCTGGAAAGCGAGAAGCTAGATAAGTAACTGAGAAGGAGAGTTATTACTGTACATATGTTTCTCATGTGGTAATAACCAAGAAAATATTAAAATATGCATTTATCCAACTTTCACCAGTAAGATAACGATTTAATGTATTATCCAGTGTTTTGCAAAATTATATCCTGCAGATAATGATTAAATTAGTAACTATAACTGGAGTTAATTATCTAACTTATTCAAAATCGGAGGTGAAATCAATTTAGGGTTCTCAGTTGAATAATTGTAGCTCTAATTTGCTTACTTACCAGGGTTTTTGTGCCTTTCACTCCTGGATGGTTTGTGGGTCAGCTGTTAAAATCCGGGTATTCCCACCAATTTAGTGGCCTAGGCTAGGTTATCAGCAGAGCTATTAATTATCAATCAAAGAACTGTTTATCTCTGACTATTCAAACTATTACAAAAAAAGGGTGCGGATATGGCCTGAGTGATAAACTATTCATACCGCATTTTCAATGCACTCATAAGGCTTAATCGACTAAAAGGCGACTCTCAGTTATGTGTCCCATTTCTGTATTTAACACACATAAGGCGAACACCGACTATAGGGCGCGCTTTTTATATACAGGTACATGTCCTCTACTACCTTTTAAATACCTACTACTGCGTATTTAAAAAATACAGCGGGGGCAAAACCGAAAGTATGACTGTGTTTATTCATGTATTTTTTACAAAGTATTAATCAAACCTGGGTGGCGGTCGCGAGACAGACACACATCGCGAGATGACACAGCGCCAGATCACCCTAAATTAACTTAAAATCCTGAAACTCGCCGACGGAATATGCTCGTATTGCCGGTAGTATCCTGGTGCCTGCAGCTAAAATTATTTAGATGGTGTCACCCGCCAAACGCGGTGAATCCAGTGATTTTCTCCTGTCGCTCAATGCGCTGGTATGTGGGGGTCTGTTCCCGACAGAAATAGATAATCTGGATGAACTGACTGCAATTATTAAGTTTTCAGGTGGACTTTCCTCACTTAAAACATATTAAAACCACTTTTTCCCCACTGATCACAGCAAATATAGCTGCAAGATTTAGATTATTTAGATGAAAAATACCTCGCCGCAGCCGCTGAAGAGGAGTATATATCTTTTTCCGTAGTGAAGCTGTTGAAATTAAGCTTTCTCAGGTAGAAAAAAATAGAGCTGGGAGCAAAAACTGGCATGTATTAAAGTTTTTTATTCATGTATTTATTACAAAAGTATTAATCAAACCCATCAAAGGCATCAATCCCTTCGTTTCTGAATTTAACAAGCTGGCGCTAAATCAGACATGCCAGTTTCCTCCCCATCTCGGCGCTGTCAGAGTCACTTTCCCTGCAACATGCCAGCTCCTCAGAAATAATGCCGGCTTTTGCAAAAGCTTGAACAACAGAGCCAGCAGACACGGTAGTCCAAGCATCTACATATCCATCCGCAAGCAAACGGTGGCGTAATCTTGCCCGGGCGCTGCCTTCCCATTATCATGAAAACTGTGGTTCTCCGCGCCTGTCATCCATCGCCTCCCACGCTGCCAAGTAGCCTTTACGCCTTTGAACGGGCCGCCTAAACCGATGTCGAAGCGGTGGAAGTTCTTTGTCGCATCCCCTCAACGGCGCAGCACAGCGCTCATTTGATTCACCTTTTTCACATCGGAGATGGGCACAGCTTATGGTGATGCGTGGGAAAAACCACCTAGTCTTCTCAGATACACCTGCCTCATCCACGCTATCCACCCAGCCTTTTCATTTGGCGCATTATCATGCGTCATCAGAGCGCCGTACTGTCTCCCCTGTCAGCTCCCCAGATCAGTTTCTCTGATTGGTTGATGCGGCGCATTCAGCAGCAAAAACTTCAATTTTTCCATCTGAGCAGCAGCAGCGCCTTGGCGGTGCATCAGATGCTTAAACGCTTCCCGGACGTGTTGCACCAAAACAGCGCTGTGCAGGACCTTTTTTGTTGCGGACCTATACGCTACGCCATCCATTGACTTTGCATGTAAACTCTCACAGCTTGCTGGGTGCACCTGTTGGCGTCCGTTCATTAATCGACAAATGAGCTGCTTGAACAGCTGAAAGCAATAGCGAATTTATTTCCCCATGTTTTTCTAAGCTATCAGCTGTGAGATGGGCACCATGGAGTTACATATTAACAGCTTATGATGATGAGAAAAAAAACACCTGGTTCCCCTTACATTCAGCCACTCTTTCATCATCTCCTCAATGAGGTGGTCTCAAAGTCGCAGTTACAACACACATAGGGCGCACCGCACCATAGGGCGCACCGCACATTTTGAGGGAAAAAAAAGACGCGCTTAAGTGCGCCTTATATCGCGTGAAAATACCGGTATATGAATTACAAACATGTGCAAGTTAAGCAACGATGTCTTTATTCTAATAATTCAGGATTACAGAAATCTAACATCTATGTAAAACACTACACTAATGCTATTAGAAAATGTAAACAGTAGGTAGACTAAGTGACTAGTTTTGAAAGAAAAGGAATAAAACCCTAAGAGTCCGCTTAACTGGCTTCTGAGATTGTCCAAGATAGGCCAGATGTTAATACATTCAATAATGTCTGTTTGAAATAGCAGCAATTAAAACAACGTAAATACATCAAGCTTAAATGATAAATGGTTAAAAATGCATTAACATCACCAGCATGTTACAACCAATCTCAAACAGCAGCAGTAAAATTTTGTCCAAGCAAACGAGAGGGGCAGGGCAGTGTGTGTGTGTGTGTGTGTAACCCCCCTTTTCACGATAGAAGGGAGGAGGGGAGGCCGCGTGTAACAATAGATGGCTCTCAACCACGTGGACATAAATGTCACAAAATGTTCTATAACTACCCTTAAAGCAGAACGATAAGGAAAGCAGGATAGAAAGAAAAGAAGAAATCTCACTTGCAACTATTCACATCACACTTATTTTAACCATTAGATCAGTCTGATGCTACAGCAGAGGAACTTGATGGGCTTTTAAAAATCGAGGAAGGTTACCTTCGGCTACCCAAAGCATGGGCTACCCCCTGCAGACAGGCTGTGATTTTACGAGTGAGGTCCTCACAAAAGGGGGAAAATCCACACAGCGTTTACCTTCATAGATCCCTGTCTCACCCAGTTCAGCGGGCACTATGCACGATAGGACACTGAGATTCGTGACTTTTGACAAAGGAAAACGAAAGCTATTTCCAGCTAGCTTTCTTTGGCATTCCAAATGAAATGTGCATCACCTCACAGGCGGCAAAACCCAGGGAAAGACACCAATTTCCTTTCTGTGCTTGGATTTAAACCCTAAATGACATAGGGGTATTTTACTGCTGGGATTCCAGCCTTCTTGTCAGCTGATTGGTCCACGCATGACCTGGCTGTGCCAGGGCTGGAAATTTCCAGAACTTTTTAGTCTTTTGTTCTATTTGTGGAAATGGAGGGGGAGGGTTTGATGTGGTTCATCAAATCGATTTGGCTCCGTTGTGGCAATATTTCCCAACACCGGTTAGTCTGAAGTAATGTAATCCATGTCTGAAATCTCTAAATACGTACATCTATAATAGTGGATGACCGGCTGAACAATGCTCTGTAATGCTAATGCCAGACTGTCTGTGCTAAGGGACAGCAGGGGAAGTAGACACTCCAGTAAGTCACCAGCCCAGCATGCCAGTCACTAGCCTCTCCAAAGCTGAGTGAGAATTCTACATCTCAGCTTTGTAATTTTCCAGTGCCAGCCTATCAGTTATAATGTTCTACCGATAATTTTTAGTAGAACAGTATTAGAACGGTAGCTGTTCTACTTGGAATAGATCTAGCCTCCTCTTCCAAGGAAGTAGGCACCAATGGGGTGCAGTAGTCCTATTTTTTGTACCAATGCCAAACATGGTGTTCTAAAAATGCAGTGTGCACTGTACATGCCCACATAGAGTCGGTCAGAATATTAGATAGAGGGGTAGAAGCTGTATTGATTAAAGCTGCAGAAGTTGGGTCCATGTGTCTAATATCTGGACTGAACATATGTGTGTCAAATGCAATGAGCCCTAAGGCCTCTATCTGTGATGTTTTTTATGGTATTCTGCTCTTCCCACAATTCCACATCTCATTTTAAATGCATACTGCAGCCTCATCTCTGTGTTTCTGCTTTTGCTGCAACGTAACATCCCCAGTTGTTGCAGCGCAGCCACGCATTCAACTGTACAAACAACAGAATTGTTTCCTCTGCTGAATGGCAAAGACTAGAACTGAATTAATACAAATGGCATGCTATAACATTATGCTTTTGGAAACAGACAGCACCAGACTACAATGCTACCACAGTGAGTCCATTATTATTACTTTCCCCCTCCAGGCAACACGTGCCGTTTTGAAAAAAGATGTTATCTGAGGGTGACTGACTTATTATAAGAACCCATTCTTAAAAAAAAGAAAATGCATTACAATTTAAAAAAAAATTGCACTTACTCACCTATCAGTGTGATGACACTGATAGGTGGGTCCATTTGTCCATTTTCTTGGGATACAGGATGGGATAGGGAGGCCAAGAAATGGCAAGAGTATCCTTTAAGAATATTTGCACAAATGTGCTGGAATAGTAATTTTAAAAATTAAAGCAATGTTGCTGTTTCCCTAATGGTCATTTATGGGTAAGTATTGTCTAAGTGTGACAAACCAAACAACAGAATACCATGGGCATGGATTAAATATCCTGGTGGCACTACAAAGCGCTAAATATCATTTGAATTTTTAGGTAAACCTAAAAGGGCAACAGCTCTTTGTTGCAATATCCTCCAACATCTGTTAAGGTAGCCTCACACGTATGAGCTTTTATTTCAAGGACAATAACATATAAGTCTTAAGGAAAGGTTGTACACACCAAGCAACCATCCAGATAGTATTTTTTAACCTTAATGGAATTCCTGCACTGGGTACAATGAGTAGGCTTAAATAGACATGACGCCATCTCCAATGCCTCAAGGCAAAGCGAGAACTTGACGTGGACAAACACCAACTGCTATTAATTAAATAAACTAATATAAAGGGTATTTAAATTCAAGTCAATTCTGCCTATCTAGCTGCTAAGTTGATCAGGCATAAGTTATTTTATCTGCAACATCTGAACATCTTGGTAATCTTGGCTTGTGCATAAATGAACATCAACATTTGTTCTATATTTCTGGGGTGGTTCTGGTCTTATCCCTGTAGGAATAAAATATTTATTTGTGTTTTGTTCTTGCTAGATCTTGAACTTTCACACTTTGCTGAGAGGTGGTAACTACCTTAGCCACCATTGGATAACTCCTTGTTTACCCCATGTGCACATACCATTATCGTGCCCCCGTTTTGTTTAGCAAATGTACACAAAAACCTTTATATGTTAACCAATTAAGCAAAAGTGAAGGGAAAACACAAAAATAACAAGTATTATGGCAGAAGAACTTGGTAATATTTCAGATAAACTTTGTACGCAACCAGAGCGAGCTTAAAAGGAAAAGAAAATGTCAAACAGCATGCCTATGCATCTTTCAAAAAAAGTAGATGAAATTTAGTCTGCATGTTGTATTTGTAGCCATTAATTTTCTCTGGCATGCCACTGTTTAATGGCAGTGCTTGTCATCACAATGCAATAATTAGAGTGCTTTAGCATTCACCTGGCAGCCTGCTGCATCCCATCATGTCGCCAATGGCCAACCGCTGTATTTATATCTTGACCCCAACCTCTGACTTCATAATATACACCTAATTTAATCTGACAGCTGCCAACTGGAAAAAAAAAGAACACTGCAAAAGAGAAGAAAAAAGGCTGATACTAAGCCATGTGCCACTGGCAAAGTCAAGTAAAGCTTATTGGCTCCAAGTAAAGCTATGAAACCTGGTCCTCCTCATCCAGCGTCTTAGAAGATTGTTAAAAGGAGAGGGAAAACAGATGCAGATCTTTCTCAGGGGTTACATGTAAGATTGACAAAGACTAAACTTAATGGCCATTCTGTTTCTCTGCTTATAGATGGTTTCTAGTCTTTGACTTCTAATGGTAACTATTATCTAGCACAGTCAAAAGCAATTTTGGAGCCTGATCATTATTCCCTTTTTAAGATCACCATAGTTAATGAACAGATTTCTTAAATATAAACTGGGGACACTTCAAGCTCAGAGTTCTTTTGTCTCTTTGTTTATGCAACAGTTTAAAGTGACACTGTAAGCGAAGGTGGGGAAACAATAAAGCATTAGGAACAACTGTGTCTAAGCAGGAGAACATGTTGTTCTTCTGACTCTTGTCATTTCTTGCATGAATTAATTGAAGGGCCATTAGGGTTGATTATCACCAATCTCCCTTTGTTAATTACAGTCATTGATCACCAGTTTTATGTTCCATTCACAGGGGGGTAGGGCAATCTCAATGTGTGTGTATATTTTGCATGGTTTGATCATGCAGGTCGCTGTATAGGTACTTTATGTGTGTGGGTGTGTGGTTGTTGTGGTTGTTGTGTGATTATATTATGTGTGTATGCTTGTGAGGTAATTGAACTCTGGTAAAGGAGGCTGCTAAGCTGGGATCTGCTGTTCTGTGAGGCCTCCATGTCTGAGGAGCCTTCATTCGTCAATCTTTCTTTATTCCTCATCTCTTCTATCAGTTTCTCACTATTTTAAAACAGAAATATGTTTAAAGTATTAAATTCCCTAATTAAGTAGTAAAACGCACAGACAATTTAGAATGTAACAGTTAGACATTTTTTTGACTAATTTTCATGACAATTTATCCTGCTTGCAAGGAAAAAAAACTCTTGCCACAGCAAAAATGCACATTTAACTCTCTTACGTCATCCTGTCACAATTTCATCCACTTTATTATTGTACAGCTAATCCCTTAGCTTTCAGATGAACAGGCACCTCTAAGTGAAAGACCTGGGCAGTCTTAGCAGCAGACTGTGACGCAGACTATCTTCTCACATGCTTTTGCACAATACTGGTGTCATTTCAGTCTGACATAATCAGCAAAACCTCATCCAGTGCTTAAAGCTTGGTTTATTGTTAGTGGTAGGATAGATACATATTTGTTTTAATCTAGATAACACTCACCGTAATCTAGGGAATAATCTAGATCAATCTATATTAAAATCCCTGATTTGAATTCTGACAAAGGCATTCATAAGAAGTGTGTACTACCTCCAGAATTTAAAAGAAAAGGTTCACTTTTTTTTGCTAAATCAAACATAATTTTGTATTCTTACTTAAGACTTTGACGAAGTTAGAAATAACTTTTTGCTCATTTCGCTCAAGTGTCCCATTTCCAACTATAGATGTCCCACTTAAACAATACAGTGTCTCAATCAACTTCTCATCTTTAGTGGCTTGTCCACTGTCCATGTTTCATCTTGACACGATGACCGAAGAAGAAGATGCAGTTTTGGCTCATAAACAGCTGTAAGACCTCTGCACCCAACCTCTGAACTGGTCTGCAGTTAGCCTCGGTTCGGTTGTGTCTAGCTTCGGTTCAGTTCAGTTTGCTTTCCATTTTACACACTATAAGTTATCTCAGTTACAGAGTTTGTACCGGTCTCGGCACTGTTTTTTCAAGGGTAGTGTAAATGGGGTAGGTAAAGACCACAACACACATGATTTCAGCTTTTCTTTCCCATGAAGCTGCCTGAGGGGCGACCACCATGGAGATCCAGGCCCAAAAGGCCCAGATCTTCAGAACGATCAACTTATGATGGTTGATTTTCAGAACAAAACTGCTGCAAAACAGAATTTTTTGCAACACATTTCTCTTAAGTGTCAGAACTTACAGAGCCAGACTGGATGAGACAGTCTCCTAAAGATGCCTAGGTGTGAGCTGCATGGACAAAGAAAACCCCTGTTTGCTGTAGGCCTGCCTGCTAAGCTGGTGCTGGATAAAACTCAACCTTCCAAACGGACATGGAGAGAGGTTTTACAGGTCTGGTACCATCAGGGCTAGAACAAACCATATGTCTTTTGGTGATTTTGATCATTCCATGTGTTTACTGATGAGTGAAGACAAAGCTAACAGGATGGACTGCATGCTAAGCAATGCCACAGTAATATGTTTTGAGCTGTTGTTGAACCTTGAATAAGTTTTATTTCACTAAGAGTTTAAACACTGATATAACATTAGTATTCATGTATTCTTAATATGCTCATTGTATTTCGATTACCGAGTATGACCAAAAGTCATTTATGGAATCCTGATGTCTATTAGCTGCTAGCTATTTCAAAGAGGGTAAAGAATCATTTAACTAAAGGTTAATAGTTCCTGATTAAGCAAATCATTTAAAACATTACCTGGCCAAATAATGTTTTATTCACCTCATGGATTTGCATTTCAGAATTGGTTTGAACACATTCCAATTTCTCTAAAGTAGGGAAAAAAGCTAATTTGATCATATCCAGAATTCTTCCAGATAAACTTTGGTTTTAAAACACAAGATTCATCTTTAAACTGTAATATGGTTTACACCCCCACCCCCACCCCCCTTTATACATAGTTTAGTTCCACTAGTTTTAGTTAAGAGTTTTAAACTGAAATATATGTTTGACTTGGAGCTGAATTTTTTTTTTAAATAAACTCATTTTGAACAGAAGTTGTGAATTTATTCCATGTATGTGCACAATTATCCGTTTGACCATGATTTGAGCTCGAATCACTCTTTCATTTATTGTTCAAACACACAGCTAGTAGGGTGTGTGTTCATAAACGATATATAACTGCCCAAATAATATCTGATTAAATAAGATATTTACCACCCCTACCAGTTTGGGCAATAAACAGCTTTAAGTATCAGAACATATGAATTCCCAGCTGGAATTGAATATAACAGTTATTCACAACACTATGGCATCCAACCTGGATTGGCATTGAATATAAATTCACAACAAAATATTCCTAATTATTAACATATATTAATTAAGTTTAGTTTAATGCTGTTCTAAGTGATCATTTTATTTTTATTAAGCTGAGAAAAAGAAGCAGGCAATGTTTCACTTCTGAGGCGGTGCTTTATCACTGAGCTAAGCAGATCTTTTTCTTTGCCTTTATTCATCTGACCTCATTATCAAACGCTTGAATCTTAAGGGAAGATTGCCTCAAGGAAAACGAGGAACGGCTTTAATGTTGAAACCTGTGCTAATCTAAAAAGAATCAAGGATCAAGAGTATAACATGGAAAAAACTCAAAAAGAAAAAATCTGAGGTGAAGAATCTATTTCTCTCACATTACCATATAATTCAATTCAATCAGGTGAACAAATGAAAACAAATGCATGTTTTGTTAGTTATGCAAGATACATAGTATATACACCCAAAATACATTTTTATCAAATTACATAATGGAAACAGATGAAAATAAGTAAAGTCATCTTATAATCATCTCGTTTATCCAGGTGTAATCTTTGTCATGAATGGAACAGATGGAGCCAGTATTCAATGTGAGATAGTCATTAGGAAAGTACAAAATGTTTATTAAAATAAACAAAGAACAGAAGCGGGCTGCTGTGAAACTGGATCACAGCGGCTGCAAGAGGGGGGCGGGGCACCGCCCAATCACTGACACTCTGGTTTGAAAGTTCAGTCCAAACTCTGCAAGGAAGGCAGGATCCAGCTGATGGACTGCCGAACGGGATTCAGCGCAGAGTCGTCCAGGGCCTTCCTGATGCAGCAACCACGGAGACCGATCCAGGTCAGAACCGGACAGTTCTGAGATCCAGGAGTCCATGGCCGTTCTGAGTTCCAGGGAGTCCAGCAACGTGCTCACATAGACACACTGAGATGCAGACAGGCAGGCTCAGTGGTTGAGGGACAGAGACAAGACTTGGTACCAGGATTCCTGCAAGACTTTAAACTAGGAGCCAGGCTTAAGGGAATAAAACTGATCCTCCCAGCATTCCGGGCCAGAACCCTGAGGGCTCCAAGGAGAAAGACCAGGGCATGATCAGGAGACAAGACAAACACAAAAACCTCCTCAATCCGCTGGCCGCCAGGATATGAACCATGGAATAAACTAAAACTAAACAGACTAAGAGACATAAACAAACAGACAGACAATCATCTGGCCCCGACAGCTGGAGCCAAATATGAAGCAGAATGTACAGGTGGATGGGATCAGAGATAATTAGAGACTGGGCAGAATAAAGCAGGTGAATAACATGAACAATTAAGGCCAGCTATCAGGGCAGATAATGACAATCTTATGGTTCTAAATTGATTTATGAAAATCAATAATGCTGCACAAAGCAACACATATTATATAGACAGTTTATCCGTATAACATCAAAAATCAGCAGTGATATTTCAATGTCTCATCATCTATCCGTTTAAGGGTTGTGCAAGTAGGTGGGAATGTGTCCCGGGAAAACCTAAGGTCCTTTCATACAAATCATACCAATGTGTTTTATGAAAAGAATTGATCCATCCATTATGTTCGCTTCAGAGAACTTACTCCAAGCCCCTTGGAGGCTGCAGCTCCTCTTCCAGGGTTCTCTCTGGAAAACTGGCTAAGCCTGGTGGTAGGTGTCACAAGGGTAGCCAATTGGTGGCTCACTGTGTTTTGGCTTAAATTTTTCATATGAAACTTTAATTATGTCTTACTGTAATGTATTACTGACAATATTTAAACACTAACAATAGAGTCTTAAAAAAAGCATACTTTTAAAGTTTTGTTTTAAATAAAAAAACTCTTAAGATAAATATTGTTGTCGTTATAAAGTAATCAGCCAGTGAATCTTAAAATAACCAGGGTGATGCGGTTGCGTTTACAAATAAAAGAAATTAGTTCAGTGTAAATAAATTTCAAACAATGAAGTGACGAACCTATTACTTAAAGGTAATTTAGCAGCACCCCAGCACTTGAATTACTCGACGGGTGAATTAAGCATTTTATTATCCTCATCACAGTCACCACAGTTACTTCAGTCACCGTGAAAACTAAAACATGTACAGATATTAGAATACAAAACATAAATTTACTTTACAAACAACAAAACATACCTTATTGCTTTCACTGGAGAACACCAAGTGTTGATTGCTTGATGACAAACTGCTTGACAGTTCAAGTCATTCATTAGTACAATGATTCCACCAGCATTTATAGGGTCTGCCCTTATTTTCTAATGCAGCCCAAGAGGTACAAAAAACAAACAGAAAAAACTCTTAACCATCACAAAGTACAAATACCATTAAACAAACCACAAACAATGCTTAATCAAAACAGACAAACATCCACAAACAATCTGCAACATTTAGAAAATTCATTTCCAATAATTTACATAAAAAATAAATTACACAACTCATTTTCAATAACTTACCATCCATTACACTCCCACCAATAATGCTTGAACTATTACCAAAAAAATCATGCATTATTTCAAAGTTACCCTTAAAACCGTGCAGATTATTTAAAACATGCTTGTCTGTGTACATTCAGTTTACGAGTCACTTTCTATTAACTTTCTATAACTCTTAGAGATAATATCCATCCCTGATCTTTGTTCTCCTGTTCTCAACCTTACCTTTCAAGCCAAGCCTTCACTATCAACCATTGTTTCCACAAAACAGCCCAACTGCCACCTATTTCTTGATTAAAAAACTCTCTTTTACAAGACAACTGGAGTCCTCTACTGCAGGCATCCCCAACCTTGGTCCTCGAGGCCCGCGGTCCTGCAGGTTTTAGAGGTTTCCTTGCTCCAACCCAGCTGATTTTAATTGAAAGCTGATTAACAGGCTTTTGGTCTACTGCAGTCATTATAATCAGCTGTACTAAAGCAGGGAAACCTCTAAAACCTGCAGGACTGCGGGCCTTGAGGACCGAGGTTGGGGATGCCTGTCTACTGGACTTAGGTCCAGTTGGTGAACCATGCTCAAAGGATTTGATGACATTTTCATGCAATGAGGTTTTGCTCAAATCCTCATTAGGCTCTAATTCTCCTGCTTCTAATGCATCATCTTTGAGGAAGAAAAGCTCTAACTACCAAAAGCTCTTTTAATCATTTAATTCATAGAGGTCCCAATACTGCACAGGTGTTTATTCCTGATTAAAGGAATAGTGACATTCAAAACAGGATGGAGCCCTTCTTTGCCTTTCTACTCCATGCTGAACAACACTCTGGGTACTTTTTGATATCTCAAATGCATCTGGAGATGCTACCCACTGCAGGACACCTCTGGAATACATTGGACGAAAGCAGTATGGAGGAATATTGACACGTTTTTGCAGCGACTTTTATGTATGAGGTGCCCCCAGGGAATAGCCTTATATTTTGTATGTGTGGACCTTTCTGTCTAGAACTTTCTGGGCCTCAATATTTGAATGTCAGCAGACAGCCTCCCAGCCTCTCCAGATGCATTCCAGATATCAAAGAAGTACACCAGAGTGTTGTATGGCATGGGGGTGAAAGTAGAGCCTGACGGTACACCGCAAGTTTTGGGTGTACATTCCTTTAATCTAATGCAGCGACATGGTGATTAATGATTTTATTTTTATTTTTTACAAACCTACAAATATTTACAGGGCAAGAAGGTACAAACACAAGGCAAACAATTAAGTTATACCCTTAAATGAAAGAAAACAAGTTTACTAGCAAAAGCCTTGGAAAAATTAGTTTTTTTTATCTTTAGTATTTTCTTTTGTATTCCATAATATAAAAGACATGTTGTGGGGTACTGCAAATTTGGACTTTGGCGTGTAAGCTTTTTAAGTCATCTTTGTGATTGCTGTTGTGTATTTGCGTATGTGTTGTGTATTTGAATAATTTGCGTTTTGTGACTGAACTAAATTAACTAAAAAACAAAAATAAAAAAAAAATTAAACCATAATATTTTTCAGAAGGGTTTGAATTCCCAATGCTTTATATACTCAAGATAACTTTGAATATTATTTAAATGAAATCTATGAGCAACAACCCATAAAAAAACCAACCACTGATATATAATGATTGCTTTCATCTTAGTGTGAAATATTGCGCTTGACCTTGGGATAATGTTTCAGAGGAGCTGCTGCAGTTACAGCCTTTCTGCTTTAAAACTATTCTGTGTTGATATTTTTGTACGTGGATCCCTGTGAGCTTTAGCCATGGGAGTTGTTCCACTGTTCAATCACTAACAAATTTGTACATATGCTGTGCATATGCACCTCTATAGTAACAGCTTTAAAAGGGCAATTCAACATTTGCTTCTACAGTTATTTTTTGACCATAAGATAGATGTGCACGTGTGAGCTAATGTACTCTTGGAAAAGCCTCTTTACCTGTTTTATCACACTGTTCCCTCAGCCAGACAAAAAAAAAAAAACAAGTAGATTCTTGAATTTCACCTGAGCCACAACATCTTACAGCCTACATTCGTCTCGTCATATGGTATACCAAACACTCAGCTCTGTCAGGGTCTAATATTTAATTGTAACAGCGGTCAAAGCAGCCTCCCACATTAATTAATCCATTATTTAGAAAACAGGCAGCACAAAAATAACTTGTGGCCAGTGTTTAGCCCTGTTGAGTCCCCACTGGAGGGTGGTCCGTCCCTAGACTTCAGGACCCGAGGCTCTCAGCCGGATCGGACTGGGCCCCTTTGGGTTAAGCCCCTCAGGTTTAGGCTCTGAGTTCACCTTCTCTGGTGGGTGCAGCCATCCCTATGACTGCCCTGCTTGTGCCCCGGTGATCTGCGGTGCCTCTGGATACCTGGGGCTAGCATTGCCTCTTTTTCTGTCCGGGGCCCTGAAGGGTGGGTCTGGGGCCGCCCACACCTGCTGTTAAGCATACTTTAAGTAAATCCTTTATACTCAGACATGCTCATACATACGTACCACAGGAGTTTGGTTCCAGGTCAGTAAATACTAAGCTGCATCTACAGATATACACCACCCTGAATAATATTTTGTAATCGTACTTGTCGTCTCCCGCTTTATCCGGAACCGGGTCGCGGGGGCAGCAGACTAAGCAGAGACTCCCAGACTTCCCTCTCCGCAGACACCTCCTCCAGCTCTGCTTGGGGAAGCCTTAGGCGCTCCCAGGCCAGCCGAGAGACGTAGTCTCTCCAGCGTGTCCTGGGCCGTCCCCTGGGCCTCCTCCCAGTGGGACGTGCCTGGAACACCTCCCGAGGGAGGCGTCCAGGGGGCATCCGAAGAAGATGTCCGAGCCACCTCAACTGACTCCTCTCGATGTGGATATTTTGTAATCACAATAGGTTTTGACTTCGACACACATAGAGATCTAAGGGATACGTGTTGTCGTTGAAGCTTTTTTTTATGTTAACTATGGCTGTCTGTTGTCTCCTTTTTGCTTTTATGCTCTCTTTTTTGTGTTCCTTTCATCTCAAACAGGTATGAAAGCAGACTTCTAGAGTTATTTTTTGTTTTTAAGGTTTATTTATCTATGTTTTCCTTCCTTTTTTTAGTTTTTGAATAGATTTCTAAGCTCCGTTTATAAGCATTGTTATGCAATGAGCCATAATATTAACTCTGCAAGGTGGGGACCAAAGACCAATAGTTTTTTACTAAAATGTGTTGACTCAAAATAGAATAGTTTTTGCTAATACAATAAGATTTGAATGTAAGATTTTGTAAAATTATTCCATATGTGCACAAAATAAAAAACTTGACCATGAATTGAACTCAAATATCACTTTAATTTGTTTTCCTAAGCCAACTGGGTATGTGTTTAAAAAAACAACACCACAATTATTTGATTAAATGACATGTTATCATTGTGCTGGCCTAGTGGTTAGAGCAGTGCGCTTGTGCTCTGAGAAAGTTGCAATTACCTAGTTCGATCCCCACAGCCTCCTCTCTGGGTCTCTGGGCAAGACCCTTAACCCCACACTCCTCCCCAGGGGCCGCACAATGGCAGCCCCTCCCCAAGGGGATGGGTTAAGATGCAGAGAGTAAATTTCTCCAATGTCAGATCAATAAAGTTCAATTATTATTATGTTACAACAGCATTTAACTGCAAAATAGGAAAAGTTTAAGCCAATGCATTTTTATAACAATTAATTCAAACTTGGTCAAACATATTTTTATTCTCTTTCACAAAAAAAGGATATTGTGTTGATTCCTGTCATAGAACACACAAAATATAAAATCTCATGCACAAATGTGGTTGCCATAGAAATGTAAACTCTGTTGATGTCAGTTAATCAAAATTGCTACTACTAAAAAACTTATTTTTGTTTTTTTTTTCATCTCTGTACGCTTCACAGAGAATAAAAAGTGCTATGTGGAAAGCTTTAACCTGGCTAGCTAAAGTGATGCATGCAGTAAATCAGTCTAAGGCTACGTTCAAACTGCAGCCTGAAGTGACCCAAATCCGATTTTTTTGCCCATATGTGACCTGTATCTGATCTTTTTATGACAGTCTGAACGACACAGATCGGATTTTTTCAAATGCGACCCAGGCCACTTGGATATGTGGTCCTGAATCCGATACGTATCTGATCTTTTCAAATGCGACCTGTGTCTGTACGGCCAGGTCGCATTCATCCGACCTACACGTCATTGATACTTGACAAATGTTACTAAACGTTACTAATCTGCGTCCTACTAAGCGGAGGCGGGAAAAACTAACAACCATGGCGGAAGATAACACAGAGAGCAGTCAATGGAGAGATAGTGAGGTTGCTGACTTAATTCATATTTGGAAAGATAGCTCGATTCAGACCAAACTCGAAGGGTCTTACCGGAACTGGGGGATATTTGAAAACATTTCCCGAGAAATGGCCGATCGGGGATACAAACGCTCCTGGATCCAATGCCAACGGTGTTACGAGTCATGTTTACTTCCGCAAACACTGAGGACGCTTGCTACGTGTGACGTCATCCTGTCCTCGAGTGCGCATGCGGGACACTTCGGTTGAACGCTTTCAGTTCACACAGTAGATCACATACAAGTCGCATACAAGTGTGAACGGACACGCAAAAAAATCCGATTTCACAAAAAAATCGGAATTGAGCATTAAGGCCTGCAGTGTGAACGTAGCCTAATTGCCTCCAGTCTAAAACAGACAGGAACAATCACAGCAAAGCAGCCATGAGTTAAGGTCTGTGCCAGGATTATCCTCAGTGTAATTTTTTAAATTTTTTTTGTAGCCATGACGGTCAAGATTTGAGCACAATGCAGCACTGCTTTAATGGTGCACTTTAATGTGTCCCAAAGAAACTAAATATAACTTTAAAACCACTGGCTGCAGCTTGGTCTTTCTTTAAAAATAAGTTGTGGTATGATTGTGTCTAATCGGTTTCTGCTGCCTTTGCTAGTCCCGCCCTGGTCCCGCCTTTGTGGATGGGCTGTACCTTGTTCTTTCTGAACTGGATACACTATATTGCCAAAAGTATTTGCTCACCCATCCAAATTATTGGAATCAGGTGTTCCAATCACTTCCATGGCCACAGGTGTATAAATTCAAGCACCTAGGCATGCAGACTGTTTTTACAAACATTTGTGAAAGAATGGGTCACTCTCAGGAGCTCAGTGAATTCCAGCGTGGAACTGTGATAGGATGCCACCTGTGCAACAAATCCAGTCGTGAAATTTCCTCGCTCCTAAATATTCCACAGTCAACTGTCAGCTGTATTATAAGAAAATGGAAGTGTTTGGGAACGACAGCAACTCAGCCACGAAGTGGTAGGCCACGTAAACTGACGGAGCGGGGTCAGCGGATGCTGACGCGCATAGTGCGAAGAGGTCGCCAACTTTCTGCAGAGTCAATCACTACAGACCTCCAAACTTCATGTGGCCTTCAGATTAGCTCAAGAACAGTGCGCAGAGAGCTTCATGGAATGGGTTTCCATGGTCGAGCAGCTGCATCCAAGCCATACATCACCAAGTGCAATGCAAAGCGTCGGATGCGGTGGTGTAAAGCACGCCGCCACTGGACTCTAGAGCAGTGGAGACGCGTTCTCTGGAGTGACGAATCGCGCTTCTCCATCTGGCAATCTGATGGACGGGTCTGGGTTTGGCGGTTGCAAGAAGAACGGTACTTGTCTGACTGCATTGTGCCAAGTGTAAAGTTTGGTGGAGGGGGGATTATGGTGTGGGGTTGTTTTTCAGGAGCTGGGCTTGGCCCCTTAGTTCCAGTGAAAGGAACTCTGAATGCTTCAGCATACCAAGACATTTTGGACAATTCCATGCTCCCAACTTTGTGGGAACAGTTTGGAGCTGGCCCCTTCCTCTTCCAACATGACTGTGCACCAGTGCACAAAGCAAGGTCCATAAAGACATGGATGACAGAGTCTGGTGTGGATGAACTTGACTGGCCTGCACAGAGTCCTGACCTCAACCCGATAGAACACCTTTGGGATGAATTAGAGCGGAGACTGAGAGCCAGGCCTTCTCGTCCAACATCAGTGTGCGACCTCACAAATGCGCTTCTGGAAGAATGGTCAAAAATTCCCATAAACACACTCCTAAACCTTGTGGACAGCCTTCCCAGTAGAGTTGAAGCTGTTCTAGCTGCAAAGGGTGGACCGACGTCATATTGAACCCTATGGATTAGGAACGGGATGTCACTTAAGCTCATATGTGAGTCAAGGCAGGTGAGCAAATACTTTTGGCAATATAGTGCATATTAGTGTACGCTGTAAGATTGTTTGCTAGGTAATTATGTGGTTATCATGTAAAATTCCACCATAATGACACAAAAGCCAAGTAAAACAACTGACAGTGTTGGGCAAGCTACTTGTCCATTGTAGAGAGCTAAGCTATCAGTTACTCAACAATAAATGCGCACTACACAGCTATCACTAAAAGGTATAAGCTAAGTTTTACTAATGTGTTAGTAGCTTAACTACATCAGAAGCTACTTAGCGTTGTACCATATCAATTCAAAATGAGTCTGATACACTAATAGTTAAAACATTTATTAAAGATCAGCCAATGACATATAACACAGTTGTAAGCATTGCTTTTATGATCAGCACATTAAAAATAAAAAACTGGAAGTACTTCTATTACACATGGTGACAAATAATCTAAGCTGTTATTAGGAACTTCAAATTAAAGGTGGTATTGTGTAGTGTTCTTACATTAATGGTGACATGGCTATGAAGCTACATTCAATGGACATCTCTGGGGAAAACAAAACCCTACAAAAAGGCATCTTAGGGTCTCCCTTAGAGAGAAAACGCCTTCAGACCCTCAATTAAAACAGTCAGGACCAAGTAACAAATGAAACCACTGTTTACAAAAAGAAAAAATAGGAGAAGATACATATATTGGATGTCCGCCCTTATTTCTCACCTACATACATGTATTATTCATTGTGTTTTTGGGGATACAATTGAATGCTTATTTATTTATTTATTGAGCATTTATTTATTTTTATGTATTTATTTTTATATATCGTAGACTTATAAATAAAAAATCTTGTGCCTGTGCAAAAGCCTAAAAATGACTTATGTAAAACATTCTGGGTCAGGTAAACTACAGGGCCATGAAAATACACCACAATATCGGGTTTCACTACCGTTCTCTACTCAGAGTATCTTAGTTGCAATATATGGGAGAATTACTTGCTATAATGCAAGTGAGCACATCATTTCAATTTGAGAAAAGTATTTTATCTTCTTGCAGGACTCAAAACTTCTTATAATGCTCACACCTCAAAACATGTAGCTCTCTCTTAAATATTTTCTCTTCTGTTTGTTTCTTCTCTCAGATTTAATGCTTGCACAGATATATTTTGTCTCTCGCTATTCTCCTTCTTTTCAAGACAACCAAGCCTGCACGAAGTTCAGATACGCCAAGAAACCCGTAGGCTCTGTTTGCGGATTTTTTTGCTCTCTCGGACGCAGTTGGATCGCCGCCTAGCAACTATTCCAGCCAATAGAACGCTGTGACTCGAAAGGGAGCGCTTTGTTTAACCTACTGAGTGTGCTCGTGCTACCACGCCACTTATAAGAGCCGCCAGCTGACACTGCTATTACAGTAGCTTGTGGCTGATTGTTGTTTCAAAATAGAAACCCTGGTTTCATTTCTTAGTTGTGCTGGATTTTGTAGCGCTTGTGGACGCTAGCGTCGCCACTTGATCAAAACAATAACGCCTCTACAGGAAAGTTACTCTATAACAAAGCAGCCGACGCCACGGTCAAGCTTACTAGAAATGTAGTTAAACTAATAGCTTTGTAGCGGCGCGCGCTACTGCCCATCACTGACAACTGATGATGTACAGGTGGAAGATGTATGTGTTTAAAATATCCCCAACCTAAATCAACCTAAATTGACCAAATGATCAATTATTTAAAAATCCAGAGCTAAAATGTGGTGCAAGAAACAGGGCAGGGATCATGCTTCCATGACAGAGCAAAATTTGATTGAAAAGACAACATGATTTACGTCTAAACAACATCTAGTTTTGGTTAAAAAGGGAGAAAGGTGAAAAGCCGTGAAAAAAAGTGATGACATTCAGGTGGAAGTAGCATGTGCTCCAAATCCGACCAGCCTAATTCTGAACCAATTTTGCAATGCAAACTGTAGATGACAATCAATGTTTACAGATGTAAAACAGGCAAAGCAACAAATTCCCTTCCAAAAGACAAATTGTGCTCACAACTGGCATCCACATGCTGGCTGATGCTGCTTTTACTTCCCTAGAGCTCTGTGTTGTAGCCATAAATTAACTGTGATATGTCCTCATCCTTTAGCCTGTGGGTTTTTCTTCCTGTGAAAATTATTCACCCCTCATTATGCAAGGGCAAAGAGTGCTTCAAACAGATGGATACTGCTTTTGGTGGGTAGGAGAAATTCCCGTTCTTCACCTGTACACTGGAGCAAAGCTTATCCACTCTTTTTCTTCCATTGAATGTTAAATCAAAGTAGGAGAAGAATATGAGGACACACGTCCCATTTTTGTAACGAAAATATCTATTTGTAAGAGTATAAAGTCTTTTTCTCCCACACAAGACATTACATTTGCTAATTGTAATGCCTTTCTGTTAAATCATTGCTCCAAAGATTCTTTTCCATGAAGCTGCTGTCTCTTGTTTTTTTACTGTTTAAATGCTTAAAGCATTTTAAATTACCTGCTATAGTCAATAGTATTTACTCAAACATTACTTCAAGATATTAATTTTCTTACATTGTAAATAATCTATAGACTATTGGCAGTCCAACATTTATTAAAGAGTATTTTATTGCAGTGTAATTGTGACATTACCTTAAACGCTCTACTGTGTGTCTAACTCCCCAGCCTGTTCTCAGTGAATGATGTTGGCCTGCTGTCTTATTCCCAGGGGAAACATCTTGGACAATCTTTCCACTGAACTCCATTAGTCGCAAAAGCTCTCTGCTTAGCGTCATCTCAGTTATTTATGGTGTGGTGAGGCTTTATTTTATGCTTATAGTTAATCAATGAATATGGTTTTATGTGACGTCTCCTTTTATCAAACAACCGCTTTGCTTCTTTGGGATATTAAATGCTGGTGATTTTTTTGGCTGATATCACTGCATGGAGTATGATTCACATGAGAATTTTACACTAAGTTGAAAGCTTGCCAGGTGTAATTGGAGTCCCTAACCCAAGGTGCAGTTTTCCCAAACCTGCAGTTATAAACCATGGTGTAAATTATTCATCATTTAGCTGCGAGATGCAATAAATGTTTAATTTCTTTGATAGTTAGTGATATTTTTTTTTCTGATTTCTGATTGATGAATCTAGCTTCAGACAAAATTAGTATAAAGTAAAAAAAATAGAAGGACAAATAGAGGACTCAGTAGTGTGACAATAATGCTAAGGTGTAACTTTAAAACAGATCCCACCCAAGAGCAAATTTTTTTCAAAAATGCCAACACAATAATTGTCATTATCAGTCCCTGAGGGCCAGGGCTAATGGTGCATTCACACTGAACACCAAACCAGCAAATGAATCACCACCTTCGAGTTATTTTGCTTGCCTTACATTTGCCTGGAGAGAAATTCACTCTGCGGAAATTCACACTGTGGGCGAAAATGTCCACCATGTCCTATATCTAATGAGTCAGATTTACCTAATATACTGGACCTTTTTTTATGCAAAACTCACATTTTTTGAGGGAATCTTTGCCGCTCTCTTGCAAAACTGTGCCTTGCTCAATTCATAATGTTCATCCGTTTGGTTTGTAGTGAGCCTGAGCTGCCCTCTACATCAGGATACCATGTTACTCTGCTGGCAATAATATCAAAGGTATGAACACACCTTAAGTATGGTTATTCTCCTTATACTTATCTCCTGTCTCTAGCACCCCCTCCCAAAAAAAAAAAAAAAGAAAAAAACATTTAGACATTGGTTTTTAGGCTAAATCTGATCAGGCCTTCAGAGTTTTGATATAGTCCAAAAATCTTTGTGAAAATTGGGATGTTTTTGGCCGGTCTACTGTTCACTCTCTTTAGTCTAATAATAGATGTTGAAAAGACTTAGCAAGCCCAGTTTTCAAAGTCGTTTCAACAGCAGCTAGATCTTGTGTGGGAGAAAAAAACTTTACACTGCATTTTTTCTTTACCAAAAGGGGGTATTATTGTGCTGTAAACTGTTAGAAAACCAAAGCAGTATCAACCGTGCAGCTACGTCTTTTTTGGTCTTGCCGCCTATCTGGTGTGCAGCGCTATACAATCTACATGACCACAGATGAACCATGGCAGCAGCAATAGGGGTGAAAATAAGCCACAATGGTCAGGTACTGCGTGCTCAACCCTGACAAACTCTGCTCCAGCTGTGCTTGTGCAGAAATGCATCTTTCTGCACACTTAGATCAGAGTCTGCTCAGCAGTATGGCTCTTCTGGCCCTCGCTACTTAATAAATACTGTATGTGGCTGATCATCCTCTGCCAAGCTTAAAAAATCCCTTTGTCTAACTATCAAGACTTTATTTCTTCCAGCTAACAAGAGGTGATGCTAAACATTCTTTAATTTGTACCAAAAGGAATCCCTAAATTATATCCAAAGCAAATATTTCATTGCATACTGTTTATTTTTAGATAAACACCTGGATGCTGTTCTGGAGTAATGAAGATTGATTGATTTGTGCGTAATGCATAATTCCTAGTAGATCAGGAAGTGTTTGCTTTTGGATGGAAACCTTGTATGTCTAAAACGATTCCTTTATTCTACATTTTGTTAGCTTGTCTGTGTGCTATATTGACCAATATGTCTTGAACTAGACCTGCTATTTTCCCAGATTTTATGAGACACTTTTGTATAAAGTAGGGCATTTGTAAGGCATATATCAAAGTTTTCTGCCCAACAGCAATGATGAACTGCACAACAGCATTCTATACCCAGCAATTGCAGAATCTAGGGAAGAGCTGTCAGTCTGATAAAGAATCTGGTTATTATTCCGAATTGTAAAGCTAAGCCGTTTTTATGAAGTGCAACATAACACTGACTAAAACTATAGCGTATATTAATGACTAAAATGTGACTAAAACTAATAATTGTTTTCGTCCTGAAGACGAAAACAAAAATTAAATCTAAGATGGCTGTCAAAAAAAAACTAAAACATTGGCACCAGCATATACTGTAGGTGAAGAAGGGGAATTTCTGCTTACTTACCAAAAGCAGTATCCATCTGTTTGAAGCACTCTTTGCCCTTGCATAATGAGGGGTGAGTAATTTTCACAGGAAGAAAAACCCACAGGCTAAAGGATGAGGACACATCACAGTTTCTTTATGGCTACAGCACAGAGCTCTAGGGACATAAAAGCAGCATCAGCCAGCATGTGGATGCCAGTTGTGAGCACAACGTGTCTATTAGAAGGGAATGTGTTGTTTTACATCTGTAAATATTGATTGTTCTCTACGGTTTGCACTGCAAAATTGGCTCCGAATTAGGCTGGTCGGTTTTGGAGCACATACTACTTCCACCTGTTCGTCATAAGTTGTTTTTTTTTTTTTTTTTTACATCTTTTCACTTTTCTCTTTTCAAGCAAATGTAGAGGTTGTTTGGCAGTATATCATGTTTTCTTTTCAGTGTCTTCTCATCCAATTTCAGCTCAGGGGCAGATCTGTCATGGAAGCTACCTTTTTTAGGCAGTACAATTTGGCTTTGGATATTTAAATAATTTATCTTTTTTGTTTTATTTTTGCATTTAATTATACATTTATAGAGCATAGTGCAAAGAAATACACAACCAAAGTAGAGCTCTGATCTTGTCCGATGATGATGTCAGACAAGTAATATGCATTAATGGACAGAATGTCAACGCACTCATTCACACAGCAAAGTTTTTATTGCTGGTGAAGATTCCCAGTCATCCAGGTCATAGTCATTCCAAAAAAGTTAAACAGCAATCCACTGGACTTTGTTTTCCAAGAATGAAGACGTTTTGCTTCCCATCCAGGAAACTTTCTCAATTCAAAATGTGTGGAGTAACGTTTCCCTTAGCAAAACGTAGTATACTTGAAGTAAATTCTATTAAGAATACTTAAGTGTAAGTCAAAGTTTAGAAAGTATATTGAACAATGTACTTTTAGTGTACTTGAAGTATTACTAAAGTATTCGTCTTCGAACTAAATTGGGACATTTTTAAGTTTACCAAAGTATACTTAAAGTATAGTTTAGTAAACAATAAAGTAAACAATTGTATAGTCAAGTACACTTGACAATACTATTGCTAAGTATATGAAATATACTTAACAATAGTATGGTCAAGTACGCTTGACTATACTACTATTAATTATATGAAATATAGTTTAGAATAAGT
>JAGKQL010000081.1:220304-354413 GCA_018398635.1 Cyprinodon brontotheroides
AATTGTAGTTAAGTGTGCTTGAATAAATTAAGTATGGAAATAAGTAATTTTGGTGTCTAAATGACATTATTTAATGGTGACCAGGATGTATTTCTGGTTACACGTGCACAAATGAGTTAATAAGACTGTGTTTCTGTTACAGAAGCAGGGTTAAGTGATGGGACTTGGATTGTGGCCAAGACAAGAAGAAGTAGCAGCCTGGTTTGTGTAGCCCAGCTTAGCCTCACCTTACTGAATCTGAGCAGAGGGTAACTGATGAAGACTAGAGGTGTTTGTAGTCTGCAATCATAGTGGCTTGAAGACTTAAAGCTCCTGGTTGTCAGCTCTGAGCAGAGCTGGATGAAGATGCAGTGCTGTAAGGTTTCAAAAATGAGTGGCATCTTATTAAAGACTATTAAAATGCTTAATTTAAGCATGTTATATTTTCTTAAGATCCAACAGTGATGTTATCTCAGAGTTGTTTTCTCTAATACTTAGAAATTGGTAATGCAAAGATTTTTAAGGGTGATTTTTGGTTTGTCATTATTGGGATTAACAAGAAATGTAATAATTAATTAGAGGACTGATCAAAGAATTCTAATATACTTTTGCAGCATTGAGTCAGTGAAGTTTACCCAAGTCTGAAAAAAAGCAAACTGTATTACATACGTTTTTTAACTGTAATATGTTTTTTTAATCTAAGTTAGATATTTGAATTCCCTTACAGTTTTAATCTGAGAGGGGTTCACATAAACAAATGGCAAATACTTCAGGTTTTAATTTTGAAGCACATGTCACTGTTTTATCATCATTTAATGTAAGTGAGGCAGTAATGTTTCCCATGACATGAGTTAGCTTGTCCTCAAAACTGTAGATTATGATGTTTAAAAAGGAATTGTAGGGGACCAGCAAAGGGCCAGCCAAGAAAAGTGGGAACATTTTTAAATGGCTACTTCTGTATACTGAGGGGTGATGGTTTCAGAGGAGTGCAAATGGCAGTGGCCCAAAAACAGAGCCCTGTGGGACACCCATATAACAAGCCTGAGATATTCATGACTAAGTATGGACGCAATCACATTAGACCCAGTCACAAATGTAGGATTAAAACCACTACAGTGCTTTGTATGACAGGTTGTATTTACTCAGGTTTTATGGTAGCAGAGAGTGCTTGGCCATATTCAATGCTTTGCATAGGTCCAAAAACTAATCACTGGCAACCCTATCCCTGTCCAACTTTGCTTTTTCCATCTATATAAAATAGCAACAAGGAGATTTCATGTTATATTTTTTTCAAACTGAATTGGGTGTAAAAGATAATGTTTAATGATGTGTTATTTTAATTGGTTAGCAATTACCTATTCTGTAACTTTACACAATGTGAAGTATACTTATTGGCTTAGAGTCTCTATAGATTTGAAATTAGGAATGAAAATAAGCTCTACTCTGTTTATGTTTGTCAAGTACATAATGTTACTTTGAAAATTGTCTTTGTTTTTGAGTGGAGTACTTTCCACGTTGCCTTTACGTTGGCTTTGTTCACACTGCAGACAAATGTGGTCCAAATCTGATTTTTTTGCAGGACAAGTAATCAGGTCAGGTGATGTAAAACAAGTGTGGACGCCCAAGTAGTGTTCTGCCCAGTAGGGAATTTAGCAAAACAGATAGAAGCTGGCATAGTAACACTAGAAAAACTGAAAATAAGTAGAATTTCTCTGAAAAATTTGGACTGTCACAAATCTGCCAATGCAATAAATATTTTTGCTTGTAAAGTAAGACAATTAGCTTTTATCTTGAAATAAGATATTGGGGTTTATTTTTCTTTCCTATTTTAAGCGTAAATTATTTCATGCATTGCAAATTTTCTCAGTTACCTGCTAAAATTAAGGGTAAGTACACTTATGCTCATTTACCTGCTAAAATTAAGGGGAAATACACTTGTTTTGAGGAAAATTTATTTTGTTGCAGTTTAGTCTTTGCAGTGATGTGTCGTGGAGAAATGTAAAAATCCAGAGCTCATTAATAAACAGTTAAAACTTAATTCAGGCCTTAAAGGAGAGGAGCTACTATATGAGATACAAACTTTTCCTTGGCAAGATAACGTTTTCCTTGATAGCCTCCTGTTTTGAAATGGCAGTAACAACTCCCTTTATTCCCTTTTTATTGATACTTTTCACACAGCAGCTGATGACACAATAAATTGCTACTTTTTGGAGCCATAACCCTTTTACAAGGAAATCAGATACAGGCCACATTTTAAAGGTAATTTGAACAACCACATAAAAGAGTAAGAAAAAGTTGTATTTGAACATTTAGACCTGCATTGTAAATGTAGCTTTGGAATTTCAAATTGGTTTACCGCTTTAATATCGAATGTTTTTTTTCCATTTAAAAACAATAGCTTATTTTATTAAACGATCTTTCAAATAATACTCAACTGCCCGAGCATCTATTTCAGGATTTCAAATAATAGCAGTTTTACATTGTAGACTTTGAGTTGTTCCTGTCAGGTCATTTGTCAGTAGTTTGCCAACGAATTTGGACTTTACGCTTTTCTTACTCAATTAAGTTTATTAAAAAATCAGCTTTAGTATTTATTAACAAAGAGAATGTATTTAATGTCTTCATGGCCCTTTTAGTGCTGTGTGTCATAATTTAATTCGTTTCCACACAGTCTCATTGATCTACTCTAGGAAAGAGTTGTTCTGATTTTAGTTTTGCTAAAAAATGTTTTGGGTGTTTTTTTATGCTCAGAGTGAAGATCTCTAAAGGTTTTTAAAAAAATAAGCATGACTTGCCATTTGGCATTGTTTGAAACCCTTTAATTGATTTAATTTAATTTTTTGTATATTTTATTAAATGAGTCAATGTTTCTCTTTAGAATTTTGAAACTAATACATTGAGATCAACTGCATATTTGATTCCATTTTTTTAGTGTAGGGTTTGTTGTTTAGGGCCTGTTATCAAGTACCATGCAAGTTACAGTCTGTATTAATTGAACCACATAAAATATAGCTGTTGTTTTTTGTCAGGTTGTGTGAGGAAGAGGACCCAAATGCAGTGACTGAAGCCACAGGTGATTTCTTGCAGATTCAATATCAAAATGGGCAACAGAAGCAAAAGTCTACAAACAAAATATTTAGTAAATCCAGAAAAACAGACATGAAGGGCAAAGAAATTACGATGAGGAACCAGCAAACAGTGACTGTTGCAGGAGGGGTGTGTATATATATATATAGAGATAGGGAATATATATATGGTATATATATATATATATATATATATATATATATGTGGTATATATATATATATGCGAGACAGAAACAGAGATCCGGCTGATCAGCAGATTGGGAGCAGTGTGTGGACAGAGGAATCTAGAAGGGGCTAGGGGAAATGAGACTGTAACAAGAGGGCAATAGAGGGCAAACAAATACATAAGAACTCAAATACAACCAAAAACAACTACAATAATACAAAATTAACATAAAACCAATAAAAACTCAAAAAGAAAACTTAAACGGGACCAAAACCACAACAGTTTTAGTTTTTTTTTCTGTTGTTTTTATGTACCCAATTGATAATAAAGTCTCTGGTCTGCTTGTTTGGTCCAAATTTGGCCTTTTGTATTTTGTTTGGTCCAGTTTGTCTTCACATGTTACCCTTTGCAAGAGGATATTTTGCAAAGACACACAGGATGATTTTAGCTCAGAACTTTCCATGAAAAGAAAGAGCACAAAATGGGGAAATTGAGGAAAACTGCTAGAGGGGAACCTCATGCAGCGTCTTTGTTTTCAAAACTCATGCTATTATTCATGTCATGTTATTATTCACGCCATGCTATTTTTAGAGCTGCAAAACCATTGTGGGTGTCAAGGGAAGCTCAGTCAATGTTGATTTCAAGACTTAATTTTTAACTGTTTGATGTCATTTAATGCATTTTTCAAGCCAATGAAGATGGCAAAAGTGTTGCTAAGCAACATTCAGTGGAAAAAGTATCATATTGACTATATCTTTACAACTACAGGGACTTGCTAGGTCCAAGGGGATGCATGCTTTCCACATTTGGATTGGACAGAGGATGGTTTGTATTAATAGCTAAAGTAAACCACAGGAGTCTGTTTGGAAGCAGACCAAGACCCCCATGAAAGTCAAATAGAAAGGAGTGCATCTAGAGCAGTTTTATCATGTGTGATGGTAGATCTAAATCACGTAAAAAAATGCTCCAAGTATTAAAAATCTGGGTGTGCAGGGTGCCTCTAGCGATCCCCAGCTGTGACATCAGTGTAGTCAAACGTTCTCTCACAGCATCAGTTGGAATCAATATACCATAGTTGCAACGACTTGTTTTCTCTGTTGTATAGCTTTAATAAAGTGCCTGATGGTGATAAAGCTGAATCAAAGCAATTTTTTGTTTTTAAGGGATGTTTTGTTTTGTAAGGCAATGAACCTTTAGCTGGTTGCTTTTGGAGATGCTTGAAAAATTATAGGGCGTGATTAGAGACCAGACAGGATTTTGGGTTTGATAAAACTTTCTTTGTGTTAACGTAACATGACGGCAAGGGGTGGCAGGTGCACTTGCCTTGATATATTTTAATTACATACACACTATCAAAATTCTAAACTAATTTCTAATTGGGCTTTAGTGGATTGTACATTTTCAGTGGTTTTCTATATTCCAAAGTCCGCTGGTCTTTTTGCAACCCAGCAGAAAAAGTCCAGACCACGGGGAAAAGAAGTCTGGTGCAGACCAAGTGTGACGGATGATATTTTTTGGGGGGTTTCAGAATCAAAAGAATAAGAACAAATAAATAAAAAAGCACGGTGATTGAAATAAGTATGCAACATACTGTACAGGTAATATGCTGCACTAAGGACCGCTAACAGTCTAGCTTGTTTTTCACAAAAAAATTAGTTGTAAAACCAGCATTCGAATCTACTTCAATTAATTTTACTACTTAAATTATCCCCACATTTCCTTCAAGTTCGTGCTTGAACAGATCCTCTCGAACTATAATTTAATACAGTCCCTCTTGGCAGGAAGAAGTCATCCCATTTGTCCAGAATCTTTGGTTGAAGAAGCGTACAAAATTGTAGCGTGGGTTCCGGGCGACAGGCGAAGAGCAGTTTTCGGCATTTTCCCTATTATCTGGTCCTGCAATCCATACAATCATCAACTTATATAACCCTATTCCAAGTAATGTTTCTCTAATCAAGAAGTTCGGGATGAGGAAGTAGATGTACGAATTTAAGCGAAAAGGGAACTTTATTCTCCAAGCTTCGAATCTATTTACAAAGCAAGAAGCTGATCATAAGCTTGGAACAGGTGTTTATAGATATGATGTCTCAGAATGAAAGATCTACAAGCAGCACTCATAATGTCCTTCTTGCCCAAATACAATGTGCTTATGTGCACTCTAGAAATTTATGGTCTCAATTTGCATGCACATAATTTGCTGTCTAGGCAGACTTCTTGCATAATCAACACTAATGATGAACGACAGCGTGTAAGGTTTGCATTTTACATTGAAATCCTCTCAGAGCACAAGTTCATGGCTGTTGTCCAGTCTTAAAAGGACGAAAATGAAGCTACTAATTAATGCATTTCTAGATAGAAGAAACAAAAAAAGAATATGGTGTGACATCACAAACCGTCTGTTCTCCGGTCTCCCAGTCAAAAAGCTGGTTTTAGGCATGTATGTATAATCCTTGTGAGTAGCTTAGACTTTTTCAGCTGAGCTCCTTTCTGCACCCGAGAGCGAGCTTAACGCATAGTAGCTTACAAAACATTTCTTGCTATCAGCATTACTAAAGTTATGAATTACTTCTTGGGCTTCTCAGGTGGGAGCGAGTCGGTAGCATGTGCTGCCTGGCAGCAAGAAGGTTCTGGGTTTAATTCCATTTAGGTTTTGTGCTGGCTGGGTTTGCTATACTTGATGGGGTTCTCTCTACTAGGTCTCGGCTTCCTCCCACAGTCCAAAGCTTATGACTGTTTGGTTAATTGGCTACTCTAAATTCTCCTTAGGTGTAGGTGTGTGCATTGAATAGGTTGGTTTTAATCCTGTTTGTCTCTGTTATGTTATGCATGCGATGGATGGAATTTGACCATGTCCAGGGTGAACCCTGCCCCTCACTAGCTTGTAGAGAGCTGCTGGAGATAGGAAACTGGCAAGCCCCCTCTCCTATCATTGAGCCATACCAAAAAATGTTTCGAGTAAAATCTTCTTATAATACTTATCCACCTCGGGCTTTAAAAGCTTCTACTCCCTATTTTGTATACCCAAATGGGAAAGCAAATACCTTGGGAACTGCTTATACCCCAAATTACATATTGCAATGTTACCTTTTAATTTGAAACCTAACACCCCTCTAGTTTCTGAATATATAAAGATTAAAACTGGTTGAGTAGAACACAGACAAACCTGCATCAGTTCAAACATGACTCAAAAGTTTGGAGCATCCACGACCATACACCCACAGCATACT
This sequence comes from Cyprinodon brontotheroides, assembly GCA_018398635.1. NCBI lineage: Eukaryota > Metazoa > Chordata > Actinopteri > Cyprinodontiformes > Cyprinodontidae > Cyprinodon > Cyprinodon brontotheroides. Next base: position 226,764 of record JAGKQL010000081.1, read on the forward strand.
GTAACCCCTGTCTCAACTAAACTTCTCACCTGCCACACCACGAGTCGGAGACTTAGCTTTTAGTGTCCCAACGATGTGTCCTTGACCTAATTTTATGCTTGATTCTTCATTGCATTTGATGGGTGTGTGAAACTTGAACACACCTCTGCACTAAAACCATTTCCAACTTGAAGCTCTACTGTATCTACAGTCATTTCTCCAATCTATTCCAATGACGTTTTGGGAGGTTGTTGTAGCAATTGTGTCACTGCAGAATACTGGCCGCACCTCATTTTGGGAAGGACCAAAGCCAAAGTTGAAGTGGAAACCTAGTTTAGCTTTGACAGCAGCATTCAAAGCTCATGTTGGGTTTGGTGACTAAAATAGTCTTCGGTGAAATTCCAATATTCAAGCTTACTAGAAAGAATTGACAGACACACCCATTCTTATTTGAGATCTACAGGTTCTTTCTGGTTGCAGCATCAACAGATACAGCACGGGTCATTTTACTAGTACCTCCCCAGATTGAGATAATGTTTTTTAAATTTACTACTACACAGAGTGTTTCCCTTTTATTCACTCCTCCTCTCCATGCCTCTAGGTTTCCTGACAAAATGTTTTACAGTAAACACACTCCTCTCTTTGTCCATACAGGGGTGTCTGTTCCTGGGTCAGGTGTCCTGCTTTTTTAAGTAGCAGATAACGGCTAAAGAAGATGTCTGGTCACATGGAATGATCAAACATAAAAGATCATTATATTTTTTCAACTTAACTCTTTATGGGTTTCCGGTCAGGTTGGTTTTGCTGTACCATCAAGCAGATCTAACACGATAGTCATTCAACCAACGCGTTGGCATCCTCCCGCTTGAAATTCTAGATCAAAAGTCACGGATTAGCCGGACCAGGGTCCGGATCCGTAACCACCTCTTCAGCTAACCAACGATTTAAAGTGTACATATTTGTTCGGCAACAATGTCCCCAAACCTCCACTTCTCCTCATATTATAGTAAGCCCTCCAGAACTGTTCCTTTTGGAAAGCTTTACCGCAGTAATGGGTCAACCAATAGCCTGTGTTATTCTAGGTTTCTGCTGGTAGAAAAAGAAGAAGAAAAGTAACTAGACTACTAGAAACTTCATGTAGTACTTAGACACAGGTAGAAAAAGAAAAATTAAATGGGTACTCAAATTGAGCCAGTTGGGATGAAACCTGACGCCAGCAGCTGAGGCGGGTTTATACTTGGCGGGCAGGTCGACGACAGCAGCTGGATCCCAGGCTCAAATAGTCTCACTTGATATTGCTTTAGAAATGGGCGTTATGGATTCCTTAGGTTTTAAACCTAAAGCCGCCTTTCATAAATAAACAATAAAAAGAAAAGAAAAATCCGAAACAGTCAGTTCAGGTGTTTTATAAAAAAAGTGAGTCAGGAAATTGTCTATATACCAAACTGAAAGATTGTTGTTATTGTTTCCACTGATTTTTAAATGGTTAGTCCTGGTCTAAGTCAAAGGAATGTATAGGATACATGTTATTCCCTCTTAGATTAGGGACGGTATCAGGGTTTTGCTGACAGTTAATGAATGTTTTTCTCCTTTACCTTCTTGTAATTTATTTTCTTGGCCCATTTTTGGCACTGTCATCATTGGGCATCTGCCTCAGGTAGACTCCATCCAATATGCTGAGAATCACACTGTCATGCAATGTATGACTTTATCCAACCAAAACAATGTTTGCAGTTTCAAACAGGGCTTTTAAATAATTATATGTTCACTACAATATCATAGACACGATGCTGTCTTAGTCTTCTAACACACAAAATATGGAAAGGTTTGGCAGCTGATTTTGAATCATTTTTCAAGGTGCTGCTGTTTTGACTCTTGGTCATCTTTGTTTCAGTAATGTGTTTGCCATACAATATCTAAGTATGAAACAGGGTTTAGCATAAGAGCTAACTTGAGCCTGGAGATGCCCCAGAGACTGTAGCTTCCAACACCTCCTCACATTTTAATTTGCCTGCAGCGAGTATCTGCAGTATCCCACTCTCTGCAGAGAGGGGGTTTCCCTCACCCAGAGCATTTCCCGCCAGCTCTCTTATCTCTCCTCTGCTGCTGATACAGCGTGACCAGGATTACACTTTTTACCCACTCCAAGATGGCTGCCTCCCTCTCTCTCTCTCTCTCTCTCTCTACCAGTGTTTTTGCTTCTCTTTTCTTTCCATGTGCTCTTTTTGGACAAGGATGAAAGGGAGGGAGCGAGGTTTTTAAAAAATACATGACCCTAGAGAAAGAATGTCAGCCCGCTCAGCATTTCTCGACTGCAAGCATCAAAATGTGTGCAGAGAGATTTACTTTCATCCTCTGTGTGGCAGCTGAACATGGTAATTTAAAGCGTCATTCCATCTGTCACTTCAGATAAGTAACGCTGCTTAGAGTTCTCAAAGCAAACTCGATGACAGAAATCAAATCCAGGATGCTGTGCTTTTATTAGCAGCCATTAAAGCTGGAGGATGGCTGAAATGCACAGTTGAACAGAGTGTTTCTCTTAATGCTAAAGTTGGTGAAATGCAGGCTCTCTGCTCACATACAGTACTGTAGAACCTGGTATGTAGCACTGTCCGTCCTTTAGAGCAGGTTAGATTTTAGAGCAGGTCATTTATCTGGAGATAAAACTGAGATTCAAAGGAGAAGTGTTCTTTTCTGGAAAAATCAATAATTCACTGCAAATCCAGTACACAGAATGCCTTTGTTTATAATTTAACATCTGACTGAGTGGAATAACCTAGATTCAGGATATACTCTCTCCCATCCATCCATCCATCTACCATCCATCCATCCATCCATCCATCCCATCCATCCATCCATCCATCCATCCATCCACATCCATCCATCCATCCATCCATCCATCCATCCATCAAAATAATCATTTCCATTTAATATTTCCTTATATAGGGTTGAACTGTCAATTTTTTTGACAATTGTTTGGTTCTCCTTGAGTACTGAGAAAAAAAAAAAAACTGTAATGTGATTTTACTTAAACAAAATGTCAATATTTAAAAAATAATTATGAACTTAACCTAGAATAAAAACATCTATTACACACAAACACACACACACATATATATATGCCATATAAATATATATATATATATATATATATATATATATATATATGAGTGCAAAAGCTTAGCTTAATTCCCTTCACAGGTTGATGATGATTTTGTTGATGGGGTTTGCTAGTTCTCTACGTGCCTTTGACAGCAGCTCCTTTGAAAATGAAAACCGTTAAAATATAGAAGCTTTGCTCCTTGGTTTTAATGCAGGCTCCTGCGTACTTTGAAACAAAATGCTAGAAAGCTGGAGAGAAAATATGGCTCCACAGGCCTGCGGGAGTCCTTCCAAGTCTGGAAAAATGGTTTGCTGCTGCTGTATACAAGAGGGCTGCTCTTGCTTTACAAAGGGCAGCATATTTCTCCTCATTAATGAGGAGAATAAAAATAATTCTAGATTTCTTTTTTAATACAGTTTACCCAAACTCACCCCAGAGCTATAGCTCTATTTGACCCGGTCCATTCCAAATGCTCTTAGCAGCAATGATTTTATGGGATTCTTTATAGAAATGGGTGATCTTATTAAAAATGCAAAAGATCATAAGGAATCCTCTATCCGGGATTGTACCTGGGGTAGTCATGGAATCTGAACCCGAGGGTTTAGACTGCTTTGATCAGTTGAACTCTCTGAATTAGCAAGATTATTGTGTCATCTAAGCGTGCAGCTTGTATGTTTGGTCCGGTTTCCAGCAGGTTATTTAAGGAGGTATTCCTTCTGGGTCTCTCCCTCCACATTTTAGATGTGATTAATCTATCTCTATTTACAGGGATATGTACCTAAAAGCTTTTTAAGGTTACAACATTAATTAAACCTTTGCTTTAGGAACCGTCTCTTGACCCAGATGACTTGGTCAAGTATAGACCTATATCCAATCTTCCTTTCTTATCTAAAGTTCTTGAGAGCTGAAGTTTGGCAAACTACTTTGCGATCACTTCCCACCATAATGAACTTTTGAAGAGTTTCAGTCCTGGCTTTAGAGCTCATCACTTAGCACTGAAACAGCTCTGGTGAAAAGTCACTAATGATACTCACATGGCCTCAGATAATGGACTTGTATCAGTACTTGTGTTCGTCTATTTGGATCTTAGTGCTGCATTTAAATTACAGTTGAAGCCTAATATTCCTTTTAGAAAGGCTTGATGATTTTTGTTGGAATTAAAGGAACAGCACTAGACTGGTTTTAAATCTTATCTATCTGATGAATTCAGTTTGTTCATGTTAATGATAGATCTTCAACAACGCTCAAAGGTTACCTGTGGGTACCACAGGGATCAGTGCTAGGACCAATTCTCTTTACTTTATACATGCTCCCAATTGGTAGAGTTATTAGACAGCATGGGATTAATTTCCACTGTTATGCTGATGATACCCAGCTATATCTGTCTATAAATCCAGATGAAGCTAACCCATTACATAGATTACAGGCATGTCTTGAAGACATAAAACCTGGATGACTCTTAACTTTCTGCTTCTGAATGCAGACAAAACAGAAGTTATAGTCTTTGGACCAGAGTCTCTGAAAAAGAAACTGATTAGCCAGTCACTTCATTTGGATGGGATTAAACTGATTTCAGATAATAAAGTAAAAAATCTTGGTGTTATTTTTGATCAGGACCTGTCATTTAAATCCCATATCAAAGAGGTTTCTAAAATTTCCTTCTTTCATCTGAGGAATATTGCAAAAATTAGAAATATCCTGTCCAGGGGTGATGCTGAGAAACTAGTCCATGCATTTTGTTACTTCAAGGCTGGACTATTGTAATTCTTTACTATCAGGAAGTCACAAACTGTAGTTAAAGCCTTCAGCTGATCCAAAATGCTGCAGCCAGAGTTCTAATGAAAATTAAAAAGAGAGATCATATCTCTCCTATCCTAGCTTCTCTTCATTGGCTTCCTGTTAAATCAGAATAGAATTTAAAATCCTCCTTCTCACATATAAAGCCTTAAATGGCCAAGCTCCATCTTATATCAGAGATCTGATTGTTCCTTATGTTCCTAACAGAGCACTTAGGCTCTCAATCTGCAGGTTTACTAGTGGTTCCTAGAATTTCTAAAGTAGAATGGGAGGCAGATCTTTTTGGTTATCAGGCTCCTCTCCTGTGGAACCAACTACCAGTTTTAGTCCGTGAGGCAGACACCCTGTCTACTTTTTAAGGCTAGGCTTAAAACTTTCCTTTTTGATAAAGCTTATAGTTAGAGTGGCTCAGGTTATCCTGAGCTATCTCTATAGTTATGCTGCTATAGGCTTAGACTTTTGGAGGACATAGGGACCCCCATTTCATCATTCTGCTTCATTCTCTCTCTGTTCTCCTATTCTGCAGAATCTGTTAGTTCAATCTCTAACCTTCTGCTCTCTCTGCTTTTCCTCAGAGTAGCTTTGCCTCGTCTGTTCCTGTTTGGCTGTGGCGTCATCCTGGAAAGAAACATCAGCTGTGCTGCTTCCATCAACACCCTTGTTTATAGATGTTGGAGATCGGCCTGTTTTCCAGTGTGGTCCTGTTTCTCTGACGTGACTGAGTGGATGTGCTCTCTTAGTCCTCTGGCATGGGAGCTGCCCCTTGAGAGCTCGTCTGCCTGGCTGTGTGTTTCCTGGACGGGGCCGCCTTTTACAGCTGCTTTTTGTATCTCTGCTTCTGTCTCCTTGAACCCCAGTCGGCCTCGGCAGATGGCCGCTCACACTGAGCCTGTGGTTCTGCTGGAGGTTTTCTTCCTGTTAAAGGAGAGATGACATGTGTGTGAATTTACGGTATATAAATAAACTGAATTGAATTGACTGAACTGAATATATATATATATATATATATATATATATATATATATATATATATATATATATATATATATATATATATATATATATTCATGTGACATGTGATTTAGAACCACTTACCTGAACAAATAACATGAATCGTTGGATCTGAATTGCCTGAATCTTCCGACGTTAAGAGTGCTAGCAAGTAATGCAAAATTAGGGAGTGCAAAAACAAAGTGTTCTTTATGTCTTCCAACAGCCTATGCCTATAGCAGCTTTACTGCAGATAGCTCAGGATAACCAATGTCCCTCTAACTATAAGCCCTGATTTACAGCGTCTGCTCTGCTATAAACTTCTGCCTCCTTAATTTCCATTAATATAATAGAAAACATAATAGAAAACATGTGCATAAGCATTTTGCACATTAAAAGCTTGTGATCGATGCTGAGGACAGACACAACAAATCCTCCCATAAATTTCAAAAGAGTTAAAACTTCAGTTTTCATTTTTTGCCAACAGATATTTTCTGAGATTTTCAGATATCTACAGTGGATGATACCGAGTGCAGAAAGGCTATATTTGTTGCAAATAATAAAGCAAAAAAATAAAACAAACAAAACAAAAACAAATATAGCTTAATCAAATTTTGTCACCATCTGGAGAAACTGTGAATATTCTCATTGATAAATACATGTCAATGTGTGATAAATGTCTATTTTTTGCTGGGAGGATTAAACGCTTTGTAAATTAGGATAAGATTTATAAAAAAAGAATATCTGCAGCTTAGTCTTTACAGTAGACATGGTGTCTGCCTTGAGGGATAAAGTGTGAAATGGTTAAACTGGAGAAACTGAAGTAGTAGAGGGCTTTTTCAAAATTTAGAGAAGCCTTTTTACACTTTAAACTAATGCTTTCTCAGTCAAAAACACTGACTACAGGGAATGCACTGTTGGATGTGATGCAATGGAATAATTGAAAGTAACCCATTTAGTATTCGTAGTATTAACTCTGACTCATGTTAATATAAAAATAGGTTTTCTGAAAAGAGTCAAGTTACTGTTCTGAATTTAACTGCTGTTGCAGGTAACAGTTTTCTCCTAGGACACATTTCAGAATCCTTTTTATAAAAATAAATAAGGACTAAACACCTTTTTCACTCACATAACGAAGACAAACAGTGCAATTTTGAACGACCTTCTATTCACAGCTGTTTATGGCTGTTCTCACTGCCAGACTCAGTCACATGTTCTTGCTGCAGGAGTTATCTCACTTCAACCCTCTGCAGGCAGCACTTTCCACTATAACTGCAGATGCTCAGAGTGCAACAACTACAAAACACATGCGCGTGCACTGCCGTGCACACGTGAGCACATGTCATGTAAAAGAAGGGTGTTTGCATACTATCTGCGATCTCTGTAGGTTACCATGGAGACACACTATTCCTTGTCTCCCCACTAGCTCCAACAATCTCCTGATGGTAAGATTCCGTCTGACTTGAAAGAGCATTTATTTTTAAATCAGAATGGAGTAAGAAGCATGATGGATAAGAAAAACAGAAAAAAATAATCCTGCCAGAGATCACAAAATAACTGATTTATAGCAAACTGCAATTTCTGCATCTTATTTGAAATACAACCCCTTCTAGTTTTTGCTCTTAGGATGATGCTCCAACCAAAGCAAAGAGGGAATTGAAATAATTCAGAAAAGCACAGAAGAGGCCAATGGTAATTCAGGAGGCAGAACCTGTCATAGATTAGTGGTACAGTCCATGAATCTTGCATTCCAACACAACGCAAGAAGAAAGCAAATGCTGACAAAGATCATATTAAGCTTTGTTTGTAAGTCATAGCAAGCATGTCAAAGGTAGAGCTTTGGGTACAAGAGGAAAAAGCAACCTTTTCTAAAACTACAACAAGAACATTGTATTGAGAATGAACAGATCCAGACTTGTATCAGGCAAGGACTGCATCATAGGACAACATTTATGTACTTGTGGTTATTTGTTCAGTACGACAAACGACTCACTTGCCTGTTCTATACTTAATCACCTTACCTTGTTTTCTTTCGATCCATCATAGGTCCATCCATCCATCCATTTTCAGTCACGCATATCACAAGCGGGGTCGCGAGGGGTCCTGATGCCTATCTCCAGCTGTCTATGGGCAAGAGACGGGGAACACCCTGTGCAGGTCGCCAGTCCATCACAGAGCAAAACAAAGACAAACAAGCATTCACACCTAAGGAGAATTTAGAAAAGCCAATTAATCTAACAGTCATGTTTTTGGAATTCGGGAGGAAATCCCAGGAGAGAACCCACGGCTGCTCAGGGAGAACATGCAAACTCCATGCAGAAAGACCACGAGCTGGGAATCGAACCCAGAACCTTCTTGCTGCAAGGCAGCAGTGCTATGCACTGCCCAACTGAGCAGCCATCATGGGTCAATAAATTAAAATATTGAGCAAGACCCTTAACTGCTCCCTGGGCACCAACAGTGGCAGCCCACTGCTCCCCAAGGGGATGGGTTAAATGCAGAGAGTGAATTTCCTCATTGTAGAACAATAAAGTATTTATATTTACATTTAAATCACTACAGGTAAAAAGACGTTAACACAGACGGTTAACATTCATGAGGATATCTAGAGAAGAAAACCAGAACCTACACTACAACTCCCATATCTCAAAATTTCTACTAAAAGAATACAACTGAGGATTCTCATTTGCAACTGAACCTCTCCCCTAGATGTTATTGACTATCTCGGGAGCTTTAATTTGCCCACACCAGAAGTCTTCATTGTCACACTAAGATGTTTTTTTAACTTCAAAACAGCTTCTAACGCATTTTGATGTCTGTGTGGTGTCATCAATCTCTAGCAAAGAATCAGGAGGTAAAAAGAAATGTCTCCAACCTGCAGCTTGTCAAGGAGGTGATCAAAGGAGGTGCTGGAGAGTGAAGCTAAGCAGACAGTGTTCAGCATTAAGGAGAAGCTGCCTTCTACAAGCAGCAGCTTAACACACTTTCCCACTGACAGCCTGTCACAGTGGATCTCAGTGAAAAGCTGCAGATTTTGTATGCATCAGGGTGAACTAGGAGGATGCTGTACCTGTATGTTGTATCTAAACGTACAACAGCAGTAAAGGAAGACAGAAAGACCACACAGGAGAACGTGAGTTTGCAAAGTACTATGGAGGAGTAAGAAAACTCCTATTTTAGCAGACCTTTTCACTTATGCAATGTTCACACCTTGGCAAACAAAACTGATAAGATGCTACTTCTTTGCAAAAAATAAAAAAACTGGGAAAAAAACTGAAAAATGAGAAAATAAACAGCTCTAAATAAAGTCACCTCGGCATCAAGCTGAATATATCAATGCTGTTGTTTTCGCAAATCATTTTCACTCAGTAAGCTTATATTTGATCACTGCTGCACTGTAAGAAATGGAAATGTCATGAGAACTGTAAAAATAAAAACTGTGAAACTCATCTATTTTTGAAAACCCGTCCGGAATCGCTCGCTCCCGACCGTCTCGTTCGGTTCGCTGCAGCCTGCTCGGTTCATAGCGCTGCTCCCGTGCCAGCGGCGCCGCCTGAGGTGAAGCTGCCATTAATTCAGAAAGGTAGCGTGCTACCGGCGAAGCCAGATGATTACATTCAAAGCAGCAAACATGTACGGAAATGATCCAGGGTTTCCGCGATTATTTAAAATAAATAATTACAATCCACATTATTTTTGGGGATTTTTCATTAATTTCATTAATTTTTTTGGGATTTAGGTGTAACAATCAACATACACCCAATCGAACCAAACCGAAAACCGTGACCACGAAACCGTGAATCGGAACCGAACCGGGTGGATTTTTGTGAACTGTGGAACCGTACACGAAAACCCATCCCGCGCCTGGAATCGGACAGAGCTACCGACCTATATTGGCACATCAGGCTTGGCGCCATTCCTCACCTGCTAATGACAATCTTATGGTTCCACTGCTCTCTAGAGGGAAACAAGTAAATCAACATGGCGGCATCCGTAGCATTTAGGAAGTCTGGGTATAATTTTGATAATTCTTTGTTTGCAGACAGTCAGACAAAGATGGCAGCCTTTGGTGTATTTACTTGACAGAGTCGGCTCCTGGGAAGTGGATACGAACAAACAATAGTCTAGTCAGGGCTTACAGATGCAGAAAACAATAACGGATGATGAGGTTCATCACACTGCTAAGCAGATCATCACTGGAAATCGTGTGGCAAGGAATGGAAGCTTGTAGTTTTATGAATGTCTGAAAAGTCATGATTATGGAGGCTGACTGTAAAGAGATGACGTGGTTTGCTAATGTGCTCCTTGTTATATGAGAGCCGTGCCAAAACTGAACAGCGCCGAGCCCTACTGATGAACTAGTACCAGTTTAGCACGGTTTGGTTGTGTCTGGCACGGTCCGCTTCAGTTTTGCGTATTCAAAAGGGTAGTGTAAATGGGGCTTATAGCAACTACCAGGATGGAGTGGGCCAAGAGCAGGGCTCCAGAGGGCAGATAAATAATTATGATTTTCATGGCTTTAGTTGGGTCTAGTCCTAAACCACTGAGAACCAGAGAATCAGAAGGAGGAGGAACTAAAGCGTCATTATTAAAAAAAAGATGAGGCTCACACGAACACACTGAAAACATGAAACCGACATTCTCTGACTTTTCCACACTGGGACCCGCTTTCAAAAATAATTTTTTATGCTCTCCCAACACACCGTCTTTGTTTGCACGAAGAGCTTAACGACAAAATATCTTTGTGTTTACACCCATAACATCTGAGTGTCAATGGGGCCTTAGTTTCAAAAGACTTGATTTATTTTGTACAGTGCTTTAGATAATCTGTCAAATGAGCAGAGGCTTGAAATGGAATTTAATGCTGGAGTGCTCAGATGGAGATAATTAGATTAGCTCAGGTGAGAGTGATTTATTTATTGGAGTGCAGTGAAAAAAGGAAAACCACTCAAAAAAAACATTCAAGAAAGGACTAAGGCTATGTTCACACTGCAAATACCAAAATCCAATTCTTTTCCTGGATGAGACACATGACAGAAAAGGTCGAAATGGCCCAATTCATCCACATGCAAAAAAATTCTAATCATTCCATTTGGACGTCATTTTTTGAAGTCTTAGCCTTTATTGATGCATTAGTAAGTGAACATGGGCAATTTAATAGACTTAGAGCGACTACAAACAGAGGTAGGCCAAAAATAAAATTTATTCAGTACAGCTCTCAAGACATTCCATTTTAAAAGTGTACAGTGATAAAAATGTGGGCAGGCTGGATCTAATGTAAACATGGTGATAAAATGTAAAACATAAGACTGGTATATGATTTTATACAACATTCAGTAGTCTGATGGGGAAGAGAGGCTTTTCTGAATCTGCTGACCTGCATTGGATGCTTCAAAGCCACGAGGGGTCATTTATAATGTTACGGGCTCAGGATACGCAGCGCTAGGATGAAATGTCTGTCACTACCTGATCCGTCCCGGAAGCATAATCCGTTCTGTGCATCCGCCATCCGCTCACAGTGCATGCTCATACAGATATACATCCTGGTCACCCTCGATTTCATTTTGTTAAAAGGACCTAAATGATGTTTTTCCCTCCCCAAAAATAGGAAATGTATGAAAATATACTACATTAAGGGGTAATAATATATTTCCTGAGAAAATAAATGCTTTAAAATCCTTTCAGTTTTATCAGTCGTCTCTGCCTGGTCTGCACTGGAAATGCGATCCTATGCTACTTCCAGGAGCTAACTTTTTCTGCTTTGGATTTAAACATAAATCTAGTCTTTTTGAGTTTTATGCTTTCCTTTCATGTTTACATTATGGTATATAGTGTGTAATCTAAAGAAACAGCTAAAATGCATATAAACATGGTTTAATCATATTTTGCCGGACTGCTCTGAGAATCTCTGATGATGATGTCAGAGAAACAGTTTAACGAAGAAAATGTAAAAAGCATCAAAATTGTCTCACAAAAGTCATAAAACATATTTTAAAGATGAGTATTAGCATTCTTGAGTAAGTTAAGGATACGAGTAATTCTAGTACCATAATTACATTCTTTATGGACACACGGATATATATCTTGGGATTGGGTAGTGAGAATGTCTTTTGTGGAGGGAAGAGGAGTCCCAATAGTAATCTACTATGTACTTCTACCATGCCTTTGCACGACAAAATCAACAAAAGAACCAAATGTTATTAGTATCATTTCAAACGAGCAGAAGATGACTTTCTCTGATTTTTAAAGGCAAGCATGCACTTCGTTACTTATTCTTGTTTCATCTTGAACTTCAAATGTTTTCCAAGTTTTCAGCTGATTGACTGCATCCTTGGTAAAATGCGTGTCAACTTTACTAGTCTTCTAGTCTATAATTTAGATAATTTATCAGGCTTATTTCTTTAGAGAAGTGTGGGTAAACTTGGTACCCACTTTTGGAAGATTTGGAACTGATTTATGTAATAGATCTTATTTTTTAAGTGTGTTGGATGTAAAATAAAAAATTATGCTTGTCTTTATAAAAGTGTATTTCAAACATCTAGGCCCTGTTCATGTAAAAAAAACTGCAAAGTTATAAAATATAAAATGTAATAAAAACTGGTCAAGATTTTCAAGATGTAAAGGTGTTTAGATGGCAAAATAATATTTTCATTGGACCTATTTTACAACTATTAACCATAAAAAAAGAAGAGTCGGTAAAGTTAATTTACAACAGAAAATGACGAACTCTTAAAAACACAGTCAAAACAAAAAGAGTTTTAAAAAAATGTATTTAATTATTACCGCTTTAAAAAATTACTTTTTAAGCGGTCAGCAGAATCCCCTCATGGGTTTATTTGTTTGTGTGTGTGGAAAAAGAAAATACTGTCGTCAGGTGCAGGGTGGACATTTACTGCTCACATATACCTCACAAAACACCCATTCACAGCTTCAAACTCTGCCATCTTATTCTAGAGTCAAATCACCTTAATGGCTTTTGTTAATTTATGTATCTGTGCTTTTAATAATGGCAGATTGACTTGGGGTGATATACTGGTCGGCGCTGAGTAGGCAGCTCTGATCCATTACCCATCTACTAATGCAGGACTTTCCTTTTTTATGCAGTCATTCATCTTCTTCTTGTTCAACCATATAACTCACCATTATTTACTGCTAGACAGTGACTAGAGTGGAGGAGTGAAAGTAGAGTCCAGTATAAAGAACAGATAGGAAGGGGGTTATTTTTCGTTTTTATCTCTCTTATGCCTTTCAGTGCATCAGTGTGGCCATATAAAAAGATTGGATAAGATAAAAAGCTGTCAAATATTTATCTGCAATCGGCTATATCAAACTATGCGCTCTTTACTGCCCCTCTGTCTAAACAAATGGTTTGATAGCAACAAAATGTTTTTTGTTGCAGTTACTCAATATTATATATAATTCAAATTTTCATTACATAATATCTATTGTCTTAGTAACCATGTCTCATAAAAAAAAATACATTTTTATCTTTATTATCTTGTAAACCTTGATGCTCTATGAAATTTTTTTTTTCCCCCCAACATGAATCAATTTAACTTAAAGTATTTTTATAGAAACAGGTTTATCGGGATAAGGGGAATAAAGACATAAAATACCATTATTTAAAAAAAATACAGAAGAAGTGTATTTGATGAAATTAAGCTGTTTAGAATTTAATGTAGACTTGAGGGAATGAGGTTAGTTCCCTTTAAACAAGAAAAATTATTGAAAGAGGTCTGAAGAGAAGCTACAATATCTAATGTCAGCAGAGCTGTTAACCCTTTTAGTCTTTATTTGACCAGGTGGAATTAGCTCTGACAGCAGGGACTAATTATGGAATTATATTTATTCAGTATGGAAAAACTTAAAATATCTCCTCTGATCCGCTCTAAGTGAAGACTCCTGTTTAGCTGACCAAACCCTCTAAAAAAGGAACACACAGTTTGAAAAATACAAACATGGAAATCAAGCAATAAAACGTGACATTAAGATAAAAATTTAAGTAATGAAACAAAATCTAAAATAAAGATGCAGTTACTCCGTATGTCTATGGAGTAAACTAAAAAAAACTTTAATCTAGTAGCCTCAATTTAACATTTCTTAAGCATTTGGAGTTTGCAAATATCAGTCTTGCCTTTATTTGGTATCTTGGTATAATCCATCAGATTTCTTCAAATGATTTCATTTGAAATGATGCTATCTCCAAAAAAAAAAAAAATGTGATCTATTCCTATTCTGATCACTGTGTTGGATATTTTGGACCTACTTTTGCCCCCAATTAAAAATATTAGCGCAGTTTGGCAAGGCAAGTTTATTCATACCGCACAATTCAGTAGTAAGACAAGCTAAAGTGCTGTACATGAGAAAAGAGAAATAAAAGCACATTGTTGTTGTGGGCATTAAAGGCAAAACAAAAGAGAACACAAAATAAATACAATTAATTAAATTTATTTCCATCCAATTCAAATTTAAATAAATAAAAATAGATGTATTAATCCAAAAGGGAAATTAGATGTTGAAGTAACTCAATGGCCTTTATTCAAAGAGATGCTTTAGGTGTTGATAGCTGTAGCCAGAGTTGGCAAAATTGTACATTATAATAGGAGCAGTTAGAATAATTGTCTATTTATGGTAGAAATTAAAACATTTTTCTTTATTTTCCATGGTACCGTATTTCTACGCAACTTTATCACTCTGTGAGGATCTGATACCTTGTCTAACGAGGCAGACGACCACCATGGTCTTTCCATTACTAGCTGTTAGCATAGACACAGGCTCGGACTGGGAACGTTTTTGTGGCCCTGGCATTTTTCCATCTACTACTATTAAGAGTATTAGTGGTGAAGTCATGAATTTTACACACTAACACACAACCGCCACAGTCAATTGAATGCCTTCCAAAGCCTTCACCCTAGGTTACATGCATAATGTGACTCTTCCATCTTGAATTGAAATACTATTTACAGTGATATTTTACACTCTTGATCAAAACAAAAGTTTTGAGTATACCATTTTTTTAGAGGAATATAATTATAAAAAGTCTGTTTACATAGCACATTGAACCCCATCTTTTAGCGCAAATGATCCAAACCTGCTACAGCAAACCTACCTAATCAAAACCTTTGAGCCCAAGTCAACATGTCACGGTGGGCAAAATTAAAAACCAAACGGCCTACCTTGACGCTGTCTTGATCGCTGGACTTTTTGCAAGTTGCAATTTATTCCAGATTCCACTTTAATCCACACGGTTTAACACACCCGGACAGCACTGCTAGCAAGCAATAGATTATGTTTGCATTGCTCATTCACATTAGAATGATTAGCCTTTAGATGCAAAACCCCACCATGCACCACAACATATTTTTTGCAAAGTATTCAAACATAAATTAGACAAATATAAGAGGAACATCATAGTTTGGTTCAAAGAAAGCATTTTAATTTTATTATAATTTAGTGTTTTGCAAGGATTTCACAGTTTGAAGAAATAGAAAATTACACCATATGCCAACCGTCACAAGGATATGCATGACAAGGAAGGGCTATATTATATATACTGCATGCATTTAGCTAGATAACATTGTATTACTTCTTGAGCTCCTCGAGATATTTAATATCACAGGTATGTGCTTCAGCCTGAGAGTAAGTTTTGGGGCCGGTATGATATATGTAGGGTTGGCCCTCGCACGCTAACATTAGGAAAGGCCCACCGGGTAAATGCCCAGTATGACAGATTACCAGTCCAAACCTGGATAAACACAAATCTGATGTCTTGCCCATGCGTTTTGACTACAGGTATGCTGGTCTGACAATGTAAGCTGATCTGAAAGAACACCAGCCTTTTTTATCAGCTTGAGGATCTTTTTTTAAGACATTTACTCTGAAACTGTTACCACAGCAGGCTTTTGTTGAGGAGTATTTTTGTCACACCATGACAACCAAATAGGGACTAGTTTGAAGACATTTCTCTTTCCTTCCACAAAGCTTTTTCAACTCAGAATGTCAGGAATAGTGTTGATTTTGAGGTGTTATACAGTAGCCCAACAAAACCTCATTTTTGTTTTAAAAATATGCAAACTGGAACGGACAAAGTGGTCCATCCCTTTTTGTGGAGGGAGTGGACTCAGGTTCCAGCTTTTAAAAACCTACAATGCAGTAAAATTAGTTAATTCCTTCCTGCTATCATCACAACCCCAGCCTCTGTACAGGAAAGCGGAGGACCAAGGCCAACAATCCACTTTAACAACCCCCTTTTCAGACACTTAGACAGGTGTGGGGCATTGCAGGCTAACAAAAGAAGCTAAACGATCCCCATTCTAAAGGGGTGGGCACCTTTGACTGTCCCAATTTGCATGTTTTCTAAAGAAAAACAAGGCTTCATTTGGGCTACTGTATAAAACCTTGAACTCAGCGCTATTCCTGACATTTTGAATTGAAAAAGCTTCCTGGATGGGAAGCAAAACATCTTAAAACTTGGAAACAAAGTCCAGTGGATTGTTTTTAAATTTTCTTTTTTTGAATAACCATTGCTTGTCTCCCACTGCATTGATCCAGCAAAGATAAAATCATTCTGGGTGTTTAAGCTTCCTCCCACAGTCTAAAACATGGCTGTTAGGATACTACGATCTTTCTAAAGTGCCCTCAGGTGTTTGTGAATGGTTAGTGGCCTACTGTGTCTTTGTGTTACTTTCGGATGTACTTGTGTCCATCCTGTTCAGAGGGTATCAGTAGATCAGTAGGTATAGGCTATAAGTGGATTGATAGATGGATGGTACAAGATGGGGGTATGAATTAGTGAAAGAGCAAATTGAGTTGTGTTTAAATCCTCAGGGAGGCTGTTAGAAAGGCAAGGGCTGGACTAAGGAAATTACTCTTTTCTTTTCTAGGTGAACTCACTGCCTTCATTGTAAATTGAGGGTTATTCAGTTCATTTAATAAGATTCCTACTCGCAAACTTCATCAAACCAATTGCATTTGGATGGTCTTACACCTTTAAGTGTTGAACAGTCAGAGACACAGCAATGTTTTTTGGTAGCCGTGAAACCAAGATTTGTCAGGCAGATTGGACACACATGCTGTCATTTATCCATAAAGTAATCCGTTGTTCAAAATCATAAACTGGTAACAAACATAAGATCCCTGTTAGTAAGGAAGGCTTCTGTCCAATTGATTGTTGACTGACACAGTATGTGCAGCAGTTAAGTCTTTCAGTTAAATTTACATTACAGACCGTTTTCATTTTATTTTTTTATCTGGAAGATTTCAGTCCCTGCTGTCACAGCTAATTCTCCTTAAAACAGATAAGAGCAAAGAAGAAAAGCCCCTATGCTGCACTGATTCTCAATTAAAAAGTAATGTGCATCAGCTTAACCTTCTCTGCTTCTATCATGCGGAAAGCATTCATTTCACGCTCACAAAGCTACTGTAAAAACAAAACAAAAACATTTCTCCAGAACTATAATTGATGCAGTTTGTCTTTTTTTGCCATTCATGTTAGATATTTGTAATTGTTTCCCCCCTCTGTTTCTGTTATCCTATTAACCTCATGCAAACAGTGACAAACACAATTAGTTTAAATAATTTATATCACAATCGGTTCAAGTTATACACAGTAGGAAATGTTGTAATTTATTCATTAGAGCAGAAATGCTGTCTGAGCTCCTGTGCTTTAGATTTAGCGCCAAATAAAGCTTTTAGATCTGCTGGATTGAGCCCTTCCTCGGGACTCTATCATCCTAATGAGGTGATGAGAAGAAATGGACCCCTAAGTGGACTTCGGTGAAAGTCATAGATTGTGCATAATGAATGCCATGCTCAAGTGTGAGGATGTACATTAGTGCACTTGGCACCAGGACACACTGTGGTTGAGGCTTGATTTTTGTACTCTGACCTCTGATCTCATATTTTGGACACTCTGGTTAAGAAAGGGAAGGAGTTGTCCAAAATTCACCTGCAGGTTTCTTATTTCCATCAGTTAGAGTAACTCACTCAGGTCTGGAAGGAGCTAAGCAAACTTTAGCAATCCCACTCCTACCACAATTGTCAGTGAGTGTGATGTTCTTTTCCTGTAACAAATACTGTGTTAGATTTATGCCACATGTGAAGTCAATGTCATTTGCTTCGTTATTCTGGTTTCTTTTGAAATCTTTTGAAAGAGTCTTCAATACCTTTTGGAGTGTTTTATGTTTGGTGGAACTGTTTCAAGTTTTCTATATCTATGGAGAATTACTCTGAAAACTGTACACCGAAGTCCCAAATCCTGATAAAAGCTATGGAACCATTTCAAGACTTATACATGTCAACAGAATTTTCTTCCAGTTTAAATGTCATTTTAAAGAAAGTGTTAATTCAACTCCAAACAATGTTAGACATCTAGTTTCTGAATTTCACTGATCTATGGAGACGATTCATTGGTTTTAACCCAACTTAGACAGCTTATATCTAAAAGATTCCCCAAAAAAGTAAAAAAAAAAAACAATCCACTGGACTTTGTTTCCAAGTTTGAACATGTTTTGAAGTAGTGTATACAGTACTAGATAGTACTAAGATTTTTATAAGAGCCTCGAACTCAATACTATTTCTGATATTTGAATTGAAGAAAGCTTCGTGGATGGGAAGCGAAACGTCTTCAAAAGTTGGAAACCAAGTCCAGTGGATTGTTGTTTTTTTTTGCTTTTTCAGGAATGACTATGACCTGGATGACTGAGAATCTTCAGCAGTATATTTAAACGAGTTCTTGATCTTGCAGTTGTAACAGCAGTTGGGGCTTGATAGTAATAATCCAAAGAACAAATGCTTGCAGCTAGTTCATGTCCTGAGAACTGAATGCCCTTATGTTTAGATTTGCTACTGCAGGGATTTACACAAAATAAATAAGTCTTTCATGGTTTGCTGCATGTGATCAAAATCATAGAAAGAGAATTGGCAGGAATATTTTGGCCACAGGTTTCATCATGGGCTGTGGTAAGATAAAATGTCATTTTTGGCTTATTTTAAGTAGGAAGCCCAAAGCTTTTCAGTTCTGTCTTTTCAAAGACAATACATCCTTCAGGACACCATTTCAGTCAACGGGATTCTGACAATGGCAGTACTTGAGGGGGGCTTTGTTTTGTGTCTTTGTGTGTGTGTGAGAGAGAGAGATAGAGATTAACACAAGCAGTGTTTATCAGAAAGCAAAAAAGAAATATGGGCAAAATATTCAACAGAAAAAAACTGGAAATCTTTGCTGCATTTCTCTGCATACATTATACCAGCTTCATGTAGTTCATGAAAGAGGAAAAGTCTGCTGCAGCCCCACTGGGTGATGAGGATGAATCCTGCACTTGTAATGACCTTCACTGTGTCGGGGACAGCTGGCAGGTAGCACTTACTTAATGTGTAGTGATGAGGCCACATGTAATTACAATAATTCTTTGTGCTCATTAAAAAAAAAAAGATAATGGCTTTTGGTTTAGGAGGTTAATACCTGGAATTAGAATGGATGGGATATGTGCATCCTGGCGGATCCACTTATGTCATATGACTCATGTGAGATGCTGAAATTTGTATTGGGTTAGCATAACTGGATGAAGAGACATCATGAAACTGCTTATTTGACAGTTCAATATATTTTGGTTTCATTTTTTTTCTCTGGGTACGATAAGTTGACAGACACACTAATTTTAGACAGGCATGACCACACGGTTAATCTGGACAAGGCTGAATGGTTTTAGTTGCTTTCATGCATCCACATAGTTTTTACAGGGGTGGCCAGGCAGGGAAGAATGTGCACTGAGGGGTGGACAAAAACGTATTAGTGTCAGAACAGTTTCAGGGCCAGTCTACAATAAGCACACTGTACAGACAGGACTAACAATTAGCAGTTTGTATTTTACAAATAAATCGCTGTGTACAGACTAGATATTCCTAAAACTCTTGACAATAAACATATGCTCATCTTTACAGTCTTAATCACAATAAAGTTTATTGCCAAGTAAGTTTGCACAAGGAATTTGACTTGGTGTTGATGGTGCAGACAAATTAGATGTACAGTATATACAGAATACAGGATCTATAGTTATATACACTATAAACATACAATATACTATCTAGAATATATAGTATATAGCTATACTCTATATACACAGTGGCTGTGCGTTAATGCAGGAAGTTTGGAGATACTACGTTGGTGTAGCTTCTAGGCCCTGAACGAGGGAGGGAGAGAGGCATTGTCACTGGGGTCTCTAGTCCTTGTTTATAAGGTTTGTAGAGTATGGGAAGATACTATTCTTGTGGCATAAGGTTTTGGTCCTGATGGACCGCAGCCTCCTCTCAGGGGGAAGTGACTGAAATTGTGCCTGGGGTGTGAAGGATCAGGTACAATCTCCCCTGCATGCTTCAGAGTAATGGAGGCATGCAGATCCTGGAGAGATGGGAGGTTGCAGCCAATCACCTTCTCTACAGACTGGATGATACGCTGCAGTCTGCCCTTGTCCTTGGCGGTGGCACCAGTGTACCAGATGGTGATGTAGGAGGTAAGGATGGACTCAGTGATGTAGGAGTAGAGGTGCACCATCATTGTTCTTGGCAGGTTGAACTTTTTTCAGCTGCCGCAGGAAGTACATCCTCTGCTGGGCTTTTTTGTTGAGGGAGTTGATGATCAGCTCCCACTTTAGGTCAGGGTGACAGGTCTTAAGTCATTAAGTCCTGTAGGTATACAAAAAACTAGATCTGAAAAAATGTATATATGTATTTGTCATCTTTAATGTTAGTATATTGTTGTTAAAAATAATGACTGTATTTTCTTACAATTTTATGGCTAATACATCAGCAATGACAGATTACTTGGGACGTTCAACTTGAGTGTCAGTACTGCCACCCTCTAGTATAGAGGGGAAATGCTTGTTCTGGAGAATGCCTATATTCGTATACGGGAACACTAAAACTTTTGAAGGGGTGGCCAAGGTGGTGTTTGTCTAGCGCTTCGTATCAAGTCATCTTGAAAACATTCTTTCTTCAAAATGTGGCGCACCACATATTACGGGTTTTTCTCTGGCCAGAAGTTCGATGCTTAAAATCACTCCACACCTCTTGCTAGGATTGGCGAATCCAGCGACCAACTTTCCGATCCGCAGGTGAGGATCAGGGAATCAGAAAGGTGAAAATAACTAATTTTTTTTAATCACTTTTTAACATGAGAGGCCGTACAACATCCAGCTGCCATGAACACTCTGGGTGAATTCAATGGTGAATTTTATCTGCGGAAATCTTCAGTATTGTTGGTGATTTAGGTGTATTAGTAGTTCCACTGGATTTAGCTTGTGAGGGGGAGGAGGAGAATATGACACAAACTTACGCTTACACGTGAAATCACACCAAGTTTTTACAATTAATGCTAGATTCATTAAATGCACTACAAACGTATTAGTTTTAGGTATAAGTAATGATCCATTGATTATTCCTTGCTGACGGGACTTTTCTTTTAACCTCCATTGAATGTAGCCTCATGCCCAGCGCCGGTCCAGCTCGGTCCTGGGCTCCTCTGAACTCTGTGTACTACCTTGGGTGGGGGACAGGGAGGGGCCCTGTCCCAAGCTCATGTCTATGCTGGATGGCGGTACCCCTGAAGGACACTCTCTGCAACACACCGGCGAGCAGCTTCAGTGAAAGACTGATACACCCTTCGCTGTATAAAGGAGAGATTCCGCAGATCCTTTCTTCCTGCTGCTGTCAGACTGTACAACCAACAATGCTAGCTCCGTATCAACCATATGTCCACCGTCACTTTACCTGTTATTATTGCATATCTATTATATACTTCACTCATATCTATTTAGAACTCTGCGATAATTTAATACAATCAATCTACTTTTACACCAGAACTTTGCTGCATTCACTTTTATACCAGGTGCCTTACGATACTTGATATATACTTAATGTATATATATGTATATATATAT
This sequence comes from Cyprinodon brontotheroides, assembly GCA_018398635.1. Taxonomy (NCBI): domain Eukaryota; kingdom Metazoa; phylum Chordata; class Actinopteri; order Cyprinodontiformes; family Cyprinodontidae; genus Cyprinodon; species Cyprinodon brontotheroides. Next base: position 248,568 of record JAGKQL010000081.1, read on the forward strand.
ATATATATATATATATATATATATATATATATATATATATATATATATATATATATATATATTTATATATATATATATATATATATATATATATATATTTATATATATATATATATATACTTTGTATTCTTCTTCTTCTTTTTTCCTACTGTACTGTGATGCAACGCTGCAATTTCCCCACTGTGGGACAAATAAAGGATTATCGTATCTTATCTTATCTTATCTTATATAAGGAATAGGGTATTGTAATGGAAGCAGTGACCACACGATAAAGTCAGAATTCCGACAAAAAGTTAGCACGTCTAATATTTATATAAGCAGTTTATTTAAAGCCCACTCATAAATTACTTTAAATGCTGATTTTGAACATTCATGCATGCAGATTCATTACACTAAGGGCCCCAATATATCAAAAGCATGAGTCCATGCTCCTTCTCTGTGATCCAGGCTTACTATTTATTTGCCTATTTATTCTCATCTTTTCACAAGTGGATATTTTTCCTTGTACTTGTGTCAACTTTAATCACTTGAGGGTTATACCTACTGAGAGAGTAGAATGTCTTTGATTGGCTACTATTCAGAACATTTTTTTTTGTGGCTTCTAATGTTAGCAAAACATTTTAAGGTTAAAAATCCTCTTTGTTTTCAATATTGTAACACATTTATCTCTTTATAAACATAGCTAAGTAGGAATTACAGTCAAAAAGATGCTAGTTCAATTCCAGCTGACAGATAAGTAGGCAGTTGAGTGTGACTGGGTGAAAGTAGCTGTAGTGTAAACGCTTTAAGTGGTCGGTGTGACTAGAAACGAGCTACATATGTGTGTACTGAAAGTTAAATATAGGGGTGATGCATATCAATGTAAAAAAGGCTGATCAGGCTGTAGATATGTCCCTAAAACCCAGACAACTAAAATCAAGGCATTTGTGAGCAGAAAGAAGAATTTGCCCCCTCAACTCTTTCTTTTGCCTATGTGGTGATTTGGGCTTCAAACAAATTTAAATAAATGATATTAGATTTACATGTTCTGCTATGATAACCATACTACTGTTTCATTCCATTAAACGTTTATATATAGGAAGACAACTAAAGACTTGAACAGATGGTTGAGTGTTGGAAGTGGTGACGCCCTCCATTCTATTCCAACAATGGAATCAAAGTGGCAGAGATAAATGAAAGAGAAAGTGCACTGGGAGCCTCAGCCATTGATCCAGCGCAGAAACAAATCTGTCTTCTTCTCTTTCTGCAGGGATTAGAATAATACAGTACAGAGCACGATCAGCCCGACTGTTACTGTTTCAGCTCGTAACTCACTGACTCGATCTTGCTCCAATGCGGTCATTTACTGTGTAACATCAAAGTTGGCACGTTTTTTATTCTTAAAAAATAGTTTTTGATTTTCAATACAAAAATACATTGTTATATTATTCATGCTGCCTCTATGCGTCTCTGTAGACTGATTAAAATTTTTGAGCTAAAAAACATGATTGTTCAAAGTTTTGGTGATGCATTATTGATTTAATGTAATTTTGTATTAAAATCATGCAACAGGACATACCGGTTGGTTCTGAATTATTATGAATCAAACGGGCTTTTTTTAAACATAAATCCTACGTTTAGTTACTCCACAGCAGCACTCTGATCAATAGCTGGTAAAAACCCACCTCCATGTGGTGACCTCAGAGGGAGAACCCTGTTGGAGCTCGCTCAGCATTCTATAATGGAGAAGGACGGAAACATTGATGGTTGTTTCAGAATATCTAGTCTGGAAATGGTTTGTGTGGTTGAACCATCAGCCAGTTTAAGCTCAGGAGCGGGTAGTGAGGCTGAGAAATATGAAGGCATCACACCTTACAGGTCAGAGCAATCCAGAGCAAACCTCTAGCCTACAGAGTCAGACTCTGACCTGAAAGTTGACGGGTGCCAGGGTTACTGCAGTATTCCTGCTAGAAAACAGTTCCCGAAGAAACACAGCTTAATGACGCCTATGATACAGGAGCAGTATAAACAGTTAGATAGCTGGCATAAATATAAATTAGAATAGTCTCTAGATAACAATAAGGCTTGGGATCCGCGCTTGTGGCATTGTGGGACATGGCGGTCATGTTGATGGCTTATGCATAAACGCGAAATATAGCTCTGATACAAGCGTTGTTGTTGAACGAAGAGACGTAGAAGTAGAGATGTCTGATGTTAAAATCACGTCAAAGATCTGCATTATTTACCGGGACACATTAAATAGAGAAGCCAGGGACTGGTATGGTGACAAAATCAGCATTATTAATAATTTGGATCCATATGAAGTTCCAAACAATGAGTGGAGCAATTGACGACAACTTTTTTTTGCCACAGTTTTGTATATCAGAAGTCTTCGGCTACCTTGTTTGTGGTATGAGCGCCTATACTTCAAAACAGTTCTTAAGCTACAAGTCCTTGTAGTCTCATGTGCAGTTCATGAATGGATGGGTTCAGGAGCTGCAGATCATAAAAGCCAGCAAACAGTGGGAACACAGTAATCCGTACGGAAGGTAAGCTGTGATCGGAAAGACGGGCTCTGGAACCTGCTAGTTTAGCAACCTGCCTAACCGCTAGTGCTAACAACCACCACACACGCATGTAATGTACTTTTTAACTAGCTGCTATGTGTTTCAAAGGTGTAGTTAGTAATGTTAACTGCCAACTCTTCCCTAAACCCTCCCAGGTTTCTAGCACGATTTGAGCCTTTTCCGCTGTCGTTTTGATTATTTTCCGTGAAAAGATCCCACCCTTTGAAGGAAAGAAACAATGTAGGCTATAAAATAAAACAGCATGCATCTTTAACTTACCAGAATGAAAATGCAGGGAACGCACTCTCAATGGCATTGGAATACTGTGGAAAGTTATGTTCGGTCGTCTTACAGCCGCGATCCAAGCTAGATAACAGATAGCAGATAGCAGATAAACACAGAGATCAAACAAAAAAATCAAACAAAAATGCTTCAAACTCCATGCTATCTCAGACATTTTTAACTTAAAAAAAGCTTCTTGGATGGGAAGCGACACGTCTTAAAACTTGGAAAAAAAGTTGAGTGGATTGTTTTTTTTTTAATTATTGGAATGACCAGGGGAGGATCTAGGATCCTAGGAGATCAGGGGCCCCGAGGGTGAAGATGAGAGAGTAGACTTTCTTCTAAATCCCGTTCTAATGTAAAATATGACAGATTACTGGATTAAAAAAATTTCTACTATACTACATGCTATCACACGTAACAATTCCCCCTCCATTACATGGGAAGAAATTAATTCACCTGCAAATCTTTCACTGTGTTTATTCCTCTCTTCATCAACAACTAAATCTGTGGATTTGGTCACATTTGATCATTATTTGCCAAAGTTATCAGAGGGAAATAATATATTTTAGCCACCTGATATAATCTGTTTCCCCATAACATGGGAAAAAAATAAATAAATCCTTTGAAACTGTCATTATTTTTCATATATTATGTTTAAAACATTTATTATTTTATATTTTAAAATCCAAAATAGTTGTTGGTTTGATTATCTTTATTTAATGTATTTTTAATTCTCAATTCCAAATGTCTGCAATAGCATTGCTCCAGACATTTTGAATTGAGAAACATCTTCAAACTTGGAAAACAAAGTCCAGTGGTTTTGGTTTGAACTTTTGTTTTGGAATATATGTGAATTGTTAGATAAACATTTAAACAGAAAATATATTTCATAAAGATCATCAAAGGGGGGACTGATTATATCAGGTGGCTAAAATATACAATTCTCCCTCTCATAACTTTGGCAAATAATTATCAAATGTCACCAAATCCAGAGGAATATGAATAAATGAATAAACACAGTTAAAGTCCTGCAGGTAAATTAATTTCTTCCCATGTTATGGAGGAGGAACGGATTATTTCAGGCAGCTGAAACATCAAGTCTCTCCTCCTCCCATATCTTTGGGAAGTAAAAAGCATCTGTTTCCAGATTCTCAAAAATTGTTTGTGTGATATCATGTAGTATACTAGGAATGTCCTTAATCCAGTAATCTGTTATATTTTACATTGTAGAAGGGGATAAATCAGAAAGTCTAAACTCTCATCTTTTCATGAGTACTTAATATTTGTGTCCTGCTATCAGCCGGTTTCCGTCCTCTGATATCAGCAATGAAAAATGATAAATACTCACTACTTGTTGGAAAACTGTTTGGTGACTGACTTTTATTTCTGTCAGGTTTAAGTGACAGAAGTTGGAAAAAGACAGCTGCTGATTAAACTAGATGTTACAACCGTGACATGATTATAGCTGATTTTAGCGAGAAATCGATCAGACCCGTCGTGAAAATGGTTCCATCCGCCATGTCCACCTCTCTGGCTTCAATGCGCTCCCGACACAAGGGGAACAGAATTTCATAGAACACCGGGACAAACAACGTCTGGAAGTCAGTCAGAGCTTCACCCCTGGAACATCAGTCTGTTTAGCAACAGCCACTGGTGAGAACTTCTTCTTCTGCACGGGAATGCTACAGGCTGCTTTGCTGTGCATGCTGCCACCATCTGGTGAATTCCAGTACTGCACATTTTACTCAGATCAGCTCAGAAGCGAGATCCGGGGCTCTGGGGGAAACATCCGGGGCTGCAGCCCAAGTAGCCGCCCCCTAGATCCGCCACTGGGAATGACTATGACCTGAATGACTGAGATTTCTTCACTGGCATATTAAACAAAAAAGATATAACCCACAATCACGCAGAGAGAGGGCTGCTGCACGGAAGGGCTAACGTTAGCCCTGGCTTGCAGTTAGCTTTCAAGGTCCGCCGGTTCCCATAGTCCACTCAAAATCAAAACTTTTTGTTTTTTATTAAAGCTTACAGTGTGTAATAATTACAGGCATATAAAGTCAGAAATGTAATATATTATACATAACTTATGTTATTTTATCATCACCTATGAGCTCAGCCTTTAACCATAATATTTGCGTTGCCTCTAGAATTCGATTATTTATAATTACATAGGAGCTGGGTCGCAGCCATGGAGACTGACATCTTTGGCGCTTACGGCAGCGCAGAGCCAACAAACTAGCGATTGCGAGATCTCCCATGATGCTCGAAAATAACTACGGCAAGTTGAGAGAGATGAACTGAGACGGTACTGAACAGTAGATGGCAGTATTATGCCTGAGAAGCATTTAGTCTGCCTGAAACCAAAGAAGAAGAAGAAGCAGGTATACTGCGCCTCAGTAACAAGAAAGGTGAACAAAGGCGGCAGGCGTGAGTGACTTTGCAAACTGTTTGGCACTGTGTGGCCAAACATCAGACGAATGGAGGATCATGCCTACTCTGTATCACACAACGAAAAGCGGCGGACACCGAACCCCCGTCATCTAAGAAGCGGAAACACGACGAGAATAAGCGCAAGCGTGACAAGAAGCGACAAAAAACACGGATCAACATTGGCACGGCATTTACGATGGAAGTCACTGATGGAGGTAAAAGGTTTTCAAAGTGAGCGCTCAAGTTGCCAAGTTTTCTCTTGGACAGGTAATTAATCCTACACACACAATTGTCTAATATCACTGCAGTTTTGGGGTACAGGATGCTCAGACCTGTCTAAAACAATAACATATGCTGCGTGATGATGCTATTTACTCTCCAGTATACTTATTCAGCAACGTCCCTGGCCGTTTCACATAGGTAATGATTCAGTCATTTTCTGTAAAATAATTTTCTGGATATATACCTCGGTTACTTCTCTCCGGCTCCTTTGGAGATCTTCAAAGCCTTTCCTCCTCTGCTCTCTCCCCCGCTGGCACCCCTCCCTCGCCTGGCCCCTGGCTGCACGGCCTCCCTGCCTTAAGCCCTAGTCCTGCGCCCTCTTCCTCAGCGTTGTAACCCCCGTGCCACCAAAATGACTTAGACTCTGTAAGCGGGGAATATATATTCTTCCAGCGAACACAATCTCAGCTGTTAAACTAATGACTACAATTACTTCGTCTGTTTATATCACCATGCAAAGCAGCTCACCAAAACGTCACAACGATGTAGAAAAAATAACGGGTATATTTATTATCTTAAGTCTACATGAAATCTATACCCTACACAGACTAATGAAATACTATCTGTAAAATTATCTATGTAAACAAACCTCATCACTTGAGAAGGTAGGTGATGCGGACGTCGTGGAAGAAATTTTGTCCGTAGCGCTCACCGTACTGTTTGGGGGGAGAAGCGGTGGGGGGGAGATGTTCATGTTGCTTCGGTCTGCAGTCTGACCGCTAGATGTCGCTGAAAATTACACACTGTAGCTTTAAGCGCGAAATCAGTAAATGGACCTTATAGTCAAGCATAGTCAAGTATAATGTTCTCGTCTCAAATGATCTACTTTTGTAAAACAATGACAACAGAAAAGTGAACTTTTAACTAAACGTTCTGAGCTCTTTGAGCGCTCCACTGGAAGTTGCTGCTGCGGTGGATGCTGGGACAGCTGTCAATCTGTTGAGCGCATGCACTGATGCATGATCGATAAAGAAGCCAGGGAGAGAACAACATCCATGTCTGTCCTCAGTCTTGTGTTCTTGTGAATTGGAAAAGTGAGGCTGATGATGTTTTACAAGCATAAGAGAACGCACAAGTAAACATATTGAGAACCCCCCCCCCAAACCTTAATAAAATAAAAAAATTAATAAAAACAGCATAACTTCCTCTGAACCTATAAAACAGCTATTACAGAATGCAGTGCCACGTTATTACCATGTAGTTAGCCTCTGACTGCAGTAATACAGAGGGTAATAACATTTAGATTTGGCTCATCTTCTGGAACATCAGCAATTTACGGTTTAAGCTCCACATCAGTCTGCGGTTCCTTTCTGAGTATTTTTAAAATTTCTCTTAGTTCAACAACATCTCAGCTTGGATGTGGGGCTGAAAGTAAAAAATCTAGGTGTGAAATTAGCAGGTTCCCAAGTTCCATCAATCAGTCTGGCTCACTGCCTAATTTTCTCTCTCTTGCCGGGGGGAAAAAAATACTGGTGTTGTTATACTGAATCTATCTGAGCATATTGTTTTTATTTAATATTATTGTTTCCTATGTGCATTTGAAATATTACATGACAAGAAAAATTTGCAAATTATTTTAATTTTATCCTGAGGGTCCTTCATGAAAGCACGAGGCAAGTTGAATTAACTTAAAAGGATCTGGTGTTTGTGGGAGTGCAATGTGACTTAAGGTTTAAGAAAAAGATGTTTAAGGGCTAAACAAAAGTAAAGGGCAATGAGAAGGTTAGTTGTCTTATTTAATCACTTCCTCTGGTCAGACAGCACTGTTCATTCATTAGGGCTGTTTCCTTGCTGCACTCAAGCATACCTTATTTTCGGCGTGCAGGTGTCACAGTGGTTAGTGCGCATGACTCACTAAAGAACGCTAATAAACATCTTTGAAAAGTGTTATATGATTTTTCTGAGACAATATTGATGCTTTTTACATTTTCTCAGTCATAGTGCTTCTCTGAAGTCATCTTGGGACATGCCCAGAGTAGTCCGGTGTAGGTACCAGACTGACTCGGGCTGCCAGATTGATTCGGGGGCCTGCGCCTTTTGATGACATCACAATACATAATTGTTTTAACGTTTGCACAATTGCGCAAAACATTTCGATTGGTCTGGCCAGCTTACTAAAGTAATTATAGCGGGGTGTAGGTTTTATTCAAAAGCGGGATTGCGGTTTGTAAGCGGACAATTTTACGAAGAAATTTTCCATGGTCCCTCGCCTTCCGATGGCATCACCCGAATTGCGCGCCATGGAGCGCCCCAAGCGCCTCCCGATGGCGTGACATTATGGCAAGCGCCACTCAAACAAACTACATTGAGCCCCAGCGGTCTGCATTTGTAAGCGACAATAAATTCAGGAGAATGAAGCTAAAGGGATACAAAAAATAAACTTGTAATATTACAAAAACAAAAATACTACGAATACAAAGTATATTCAGAGATTAAAGTCCCTCTGATACTGTTTAAGTGACTGAGAAACTGCAGATTTGCCACATTTAAGATGGCGGACGCTCTGACGCATCTCAAAAGGCGCAGGCCCCCGAGTCAATCTGGCAGCCCGAGTCAATCTGGTACCTACACCGGCAAAATATGATTAAACAATCTTTATCTGCATTTTAGTTGTTTCTTTCTTTAGATTATGCACTATATACCATAATGTTAACACAAAAGGGAAACATAAAACTCAAAAAGGCTAGATTAATGTTTAAATCCAAAGCAGAGAAAGTTAGCTCTCGGAAGTGACAAAGGATCCCATTTTGGCAGAGACGACGAGGGATAAAGCAGAAAGTATTTTAAGGCATTAATAATAATGTATCTTCTCAGAAGATACATTATTAACCTTTAAAACATTATAGATTAGTACGCTTACTGTTTGGGGTGGGAAAAACATAATTTAGGTCTTTTTTATTAAATAAAATTGAGGGTGACCGGGAAGCTTCTCTAGTTGCGCAAATAAGCTAATGGTATGGATCGTGCTTCCGGGACGGATCGGGTAGTGACAGGCTCCTTGTTATGCAGCCACCAAATGCAGCCTTCTTTTTGAATGATGGGTTCCGTCCATTCTGCATAGCCTTGGGTGTTCTGTGGTTCATTGAAACAGAAAATTATTCCCACAATGAATTTAAGCAGCAGTGTACCAACCAGCAAAGACAAGTTTATTTTAACTTTTAAAAAAGAAAATCAGGTTTGATTATATTAGATATAGAAACGACAAGATGTGATTGAAGTTTCCGAAATGTTAAGTGAAGAAGCCTCTATAGCTAAAACACATTTGTCAATGTAAATTTAAAATAAGTTACTTTAGTACTAAAATCTTGTATAAACTTGTAGCAGTAATTTAAATTTTGTTACAATTGCTTTACCTAATAACACTGCAATAAAAAAGAAAATCTTAATCATATACAACATTTGTAGAAAGATTTCTTCTCTCATGACTCACTGCTTTTAAACACATTCTGAGCTCTGTAGTTATTAAATATGTTTGCAGCATCTCTTCCAATCAGGAGAGATTTTACGGTTTTGGCATCCTCCTGTGACTGTGTGCGGATTTCACAACCACCCCAGGCTCCTCTGATGCTTCCATTCCTAACTTAGAAGCTACATTGCAATATATATTTCAGAAGGCAAATATGAATGCCCTATTTACCTTAAAAAGCACCACACAGGAAAGCTTTTATTCAAGCGCATTCGTGGCTTGTTGATGTACCTCATGCTTTATAGAAGTTTGTATCCTGAAACAATGCATCAGAAGCGAGCATCACATCGAATGTCTTTAACACCAAACATGCTCAGTAAGTAGGTATTTATATGCTGAGAGGCTGCAGCAATGCAGGCCTGCAGTGTGAACTATTTCTGGAAATGTGCACAAGATGAGGCAAAAACAATATGAGAAGGAAAAACATGAAGATGATGCTGGGGAGTTCTCAAACTCCACATAATATACTGTATGTTGGCAATAACACATCACTGAGAGGAAAATGTTCTATGTTTCATCGAAGATTCGCTCTGCATTAATGAAACTGTGTATTGTGTCCCATAAAAGATTTTTATGTGCTTGCCACTTCATTACTTTAATAGTTTAGACTCTTTACTTTCAGATAAGACAATATTTTTTATTTTCTTTTTCCTCTGAATTATTGATGATTTCAATAATTCAGAGGAAAGACTCCCCAAACCAACTGTCCTCTCATTTCTGAACGAATCATTTAAAGCATGCTTTGAAAAGATGAATAAATGTTCAGCTGCCACCTAAACCACCGATTACTGCAGAATCAAGAAATACCATAAAACAAATCTTTATCACAAATGAAAAAAATGTTTTAAAAATAACATTTGATGTCCCAAAATCAGGAAATATGAGAAGATATTTAGAAGCAGAGTGAATGACATGCATTTCAATCTGAAAAACTCACACAGAAAGAAAAAGACAATTAGAAGAATATTATTCAAGAAACAATAGTGCACAATTTGCTTTGATATGCATAAACAGGAGTAAAGGATAGGGTCTTTCACCCCAGGCCTGAAGCTGGTGGTGGAGTGGAGAGGATGGATTTGGTGAGTCGATGACTGCTGGCTGGCAAGATGGTGTGCTTGAGCTGTATGAAGAAATCTGGAAGATGGAAGTCCAGATTCCGGATAACACAGGCTGTGTAAACCGGTGAGCAAGCCGGTGGAGGAAAAACTCCCCTTTGAAACCTCTGGCAGAACCAGGCTTAACATGGCGGTCTTCTGCCTGACAGACTGAGCTGTAGCGGGAAATGCCGTAAGAGTCCCGGAGGAAATACACTTTGATAGGGACGAGGATTAAGAAGCACCATGGAAAAGCCAGATGGAGCTTAGTTACAATGGTGGAGAAGGGGATGGAGGTGGGTTGAATTGGGGACATCTGTGTCAAAATCAGACATAGCGTAACCACTGCTTGCACTAGCTGGGTAACAGAATGAGTTGTGGATTTGAAGACCTTTTAAGGGGAACTCCGGATGCTGATTGGACTTCGTGGAGATGCGGCTCAAAGCCAATTGGTTTGCGTCAGAGGCAGGTGAGCCCCTGATGATGAGGGCAAGTAATTTAGTTTGTTCGGTTGAACTTCCGCCTAGGCTTCATTAGTCCCCAAAGTGAACCATGGTGAGAGCCATAATCCTTATATAGAAAAAAAAATGTAAGAGTGAGGAACCTTCCCAGACTGGCTGGAAAACCAGTTTTTCCAAGAATCCTGGAATGTAGAACGGCAATGCAGGTCTAATGTGTCTCAGTTAAGATCTGTTTGTCATCAAACAAAGAGGCCTCCATCAAAGGTTGCTAGGCAAAAACCACTACTGATTAAAAAACAGCTCAACTAGCTTTTTCTAAATGGGTAAATAAAATATTTTGATGATATCTAATGATTCAAGGAGAAGACTATGTAGACTGGAGAGGCACCAGCTGCACTTTCCAACTCCCTCCTGATTCCCTGATTTTCCAACACATCTGAAAGAAATGATGCCAGCCTAAGTGCTGAATGCCTAACCCCTCCCCCACACACCAACACAAGTGACTTCATGATGGGTTCTATCCCCCACAACCCTGAACAAGATGGAAGGGATATAAAAAATAGATGAATACAGGCTTTTAGTGTCAGTTAGTTTTCTTTTTTTCCAATAGAAATTTGATGCTTGCACATCTTCCATCTTTGGATTTAACTGTATTTTGACCCCTCCTCCTTCATTTATTGATAGATTTATATTCTTGATGACTAATATTTCCTCTTTATGGTCATTTTGATTACTTTTCTTGGTTTGGAGACAGTGTCTGATATTCCTTGTTTCATAGGTTGGCTTAAATTTGCCATTAGTGTCTCAGATTGTTATCTGGTACATTTCTGGGAAAAGGAGGATGTCTGGTCATTACTAAATACTTACCATAGTTAAATGATTATAACTAACTGTTTTTATGATTAAAAAATATAAAAAATAAATAAACTAAACTGAAACAAACCAAAGAAAACCTTCGGAAAATAAAACAAAGCATTATCCTTCACCTTGCACAGATCCTCATCTTTTGTCCAGTTACTAATACTACAGACATTGTTAATAAATCTTTAAACATGTTTATTTTTGTAATGATCTTAGACTCAATATTCAAGGCAAGACAGGCAGTGGGAAAGTTCCAAGCATTTATTAGAAAACAGACAGAAACACGGGGCTGTTCGTCAGCTGCGGCGGGCTCACTGGATTCTCTGGCAAGGATAGAAACTTAGGTTGAAGTGACTTTTAATTAGGGTGACCAAACGTCCAGATTCTCGCTGACATATCCATTATTTCCGATCCTGTCCCGGCGCCCCGGTTTTTTTAGAAAGTGAGGAAAATGTCCGGATTTTTTTAAATTACCTTAATTGGACCATTAAATTTACGGGCACTAGGGCCCTGCGCCGCGGCGCGTTGGCATGTAAGCGGTAATCTGGCTTGGGGTCGGTGCAGGGCAGCCCTGTTCTTAATCGAAGGAAGATATATAAGATATGGCGTGATTGACCATTACGTAACGCCAACAACGCATGCAAAAAGCGCCAAATGTATGTTTACCGACGATTTACAAAAGGTTTCCCGCTTTCAGAGCAAGGTCGAGACAAATGGGAGGCCTTGTGCACCCAGCGATTACCGAAAGCAGGCTGCAATGTGCCGATTGTCCAATCAGAGGTGCAAAGGATCATCTGAAAAGCCACCTGGACACCGAAAGTAAAGATAGTCTATTGATTGATATGTATTGTTTGAGAAATTTGGTACATTTTGAGTTTTGCTTTTTACAAAAGGAAGGTATTTTTTGTTAATTAGCTCATTTGTTAATTGATTTTTCAATATCCACACGAGCAGACGATACTATTCCGTTCCATTACACTGAAGGCTGAGTATCTCATCTGTTTAGTATTGAAGGATTTGAGGTTATTGTTAACTTTTATTGTTGTTACATTATGTTTAGATGGTATTATTTCTTTCATTGTGCTATTCATTATTACAGGAATTGTTAAGCACAAGCATTTTAAATGTATTACATTTTGAATAAAATTATCGTTTATTATTGGAGTTATTGCTTTTTTGACTTTTACTGAAAAGCATTTTAATAAATCAACTGTAAATATGTTGTTATTGTAGGATTACATGTAGGCCTATGTTAGGAGAGTGAGTGCATGCCACAGACTCTATGCATGCATGCCCCGCGCACTCCAAGGTTGTCCACACTTTAAATCTACTTTGCAAATCTAGTGAAGGGTTCCGCGACTATGAGCATAAGTCACTAACCGCGTTCTAAGTTCAGTTCGATCCGAGGGGAGGAAGATGTAGGAGTGCAAAGCAGGAGGTTTCTCCACAGAAAAACTGCTTGAGGGGGCCAGCCCACAGGAATTTCCTAGTGTAAAGAACAGAGCAGACTACAGAGCTGGTGCCAGCCGACACCGAGCAGCAACAGTGTCCATCTGGAAAATCCAAAGCCAGAGTCAGAAGACAAGTCCAAGTTCGGTTAGCCGGCAAAATCCAGGAATAAGTCCAGAGCAGATCAAACTAATAGAGCAAAACAAGGACAAGGCACAAACTCGAGATTCCCAAAAACAGGAACAGGTGAGGATCAGAGAAGCAGAATAATATACCAAATGCTATAGGTAATCTCACAAACAGCTGGAATAACCTGCCGCTGATAGTAGGCAAGCAAGCAATATAAATAGCTGAGGAACCAGGAAAAGAAAAAGACAAACCATCAAGACCATGACGGATTGGTTTAGTTCAAATAATATTAGATATTACACGCATTGTTTAGAAACATGCAGGAGTTAATTAAATAAAAGTTGTTCTAACGTACTGTTTGTTGCACTGCATTACAGATGTAAAACATTAATTTACATTATTACATCACAAATATGCATCTTTTCGATCTTCAATCCTTTAGGGTTAGAAATATATTGTTTTTTCTGAAAGGGGTAGAATGATAAATGCAGAATGGGATGGGCTTTGGTTGGAGCAAAGAGACAAGAACAAGACAAAAAACAAGAAACAGAAATTAAATAAAACACAGATAAAGTAAAAAAAAATGAGTTCAGCTGACATAACAGGAAAATTGCTTTGGCCTTTAACTTCCTTTATTTTGGAGTAAGAAATCTAGAGATAAATACGTCATGTCACATATATAAAAAGTACTTTCAAAGCTGTCGGCAGGCCTTAAAAAACACATAGTAAGCTTGAAATAAATTCTTTACACCAAGATGTTTGCCCTAAACTGAAGGTATATAAATGAGTAGTCCATGGAGCTTTAAAACCCAATAAGCAAACTAGATGAATTAAAGTCAAAGCATGATCGGTTGGACCGAAAGTGACCAAACCAGAAAATCAATATATGTCTTGCATTTTCAGCTGAGAGGCAGTGAATAATGTTGAAGTTGTGGTCTCAGTGGACCACCAAACAGATTCTTGGCCAGGTAATTGAGATAATCTGGATACAAAGACACCTGTGTTTACAGACGTAGCACAGTTGAAGCAATGACAAAAAGATAATAATAATACATTTTATTAGTAATGCACTTTACATTTCAGACAAATCTCAAAGTGCTACAGGTACAGCATCATAAAAAATATATATATATATATATAGATATATATATATTGCTAGGGAGTTACAGTAGTCTAGCCAAACAGAGTTTTGAGATATTTCTTGAATAGAGTAGAATCCAATGTTTGAGATCATTATAAGAACACATACAAACAAGGACTTTTTGCTATTTAAGTTCATTAGAAGTCTCCACAGGTGTCAAGTAACGAAGTACAAATACTTTGTTACTGTACTTAAGTACACTTTTAGGTATCTATACTTTACTCCATTACTTATTTTTCTTCCTACTTCTGACTTCTACTCATTACATTTTCACACAAGTATCTTTTACTTTCTATTCCTTACATTTTTAAAACAAAGCGTTACTCGTTACTCTTGGCTTCGGTTTTAAAGCACAGGTCACGGATTAGCGGACTGCGATGTTATGAACAACATTAAATCCAAAGATTTGTGTCCGAGGTAAAGCTGATGTATTTGTTGTAGTCTCTTGTTATTCACACACAACAATAAACAGCGATTAGCCGACGTGGGTTTTAAAACTGCAAAGCTTTGTCTTCAGCTGAAAATCAAACGCGCATCTACACAGACCAGTGTGATGCATTCGCGAGCGTCAGACAGCTATGGTGCATTCAGGAGCATGGGACATTTCATACTTACAAGGAAAGAGACAAAAACGGAACATTAACTCATACAATAATGTATTTATTCAGAAACAGTGTGGGCTTTCTTATAATACTGAATGCTCTATAATTGTGTTTCTGTTATTTTTTGATTGTGCACATCTGCTAGCTTTTTATTCTAAAAAATCTATAATATTACAGCAGCAAATTATCAAAGTTTTTCAAAAGCCTGTTTAAAAGCTCCAAATGAGGCTTCAGATCATACAGCGACAATTACGCTGTCATTGTTTTACAGGCAGAATTTGCATTTGCTGACTCTTGTCCTTTAACTACTGATGGATATACAGGAATACAGTCATACAAGTGTAAACTCCTCTCAGATAGAACAGGATGCACTATTTGGCAATTTCTATTTTTATTTTTCCATCTTTTTTTTTCATTCAGTGTAACATGAATGCATAAATACGTCATTTTATTTGAGTGTTAAATTCTGTTTAAAAGTAACAGATCATTAAAAATGTCTCCTGACATTTACTGGTTGATTTTCTTTATTCGGACCCCACTAATTTTTTATTAGTTACCAGTGGTTTAATGTTTCTAAATATATATTTCATGTCATGTGCTCCATCCAATGCAGATCATTGGCTCCGCCCACATCTAGTGAAAACTAGTGTGATTGGATGAGTCTGTCTATATAACGCAAAACACTCATTGGTTAGCTAAAGGAAATCATCAGAAGCAAAGCAGGTGTTCTTCAAACTGCTAACGTGAATTGTCTACGCCATGCTACAATGTGCGGGATTCAGAAAAAGATGTTGAAATGTCTGGCAGGTCGGACTACAGGCGAAAGCGTATTAAGAATGGAGACCCACATAGTTCCATCATCCTTGTTGGACCTATCTCAAAGAATTTTTCAAAAAGGTGAAAAATTGAGCTTTTAATTCATATAGTGGCATCTGGCCTTTTTCTTGAAGGTTACTTTATACTTTTATACTTTAGAAGTAGTTTCTGGAGCACATACTTTTTCACTTTTACTTGAGTAAAGAGGTCAAGTTGATACTTCAACTTTTACCAGAGTGTTTTTAAACTGCAGTATCTATACTTCTACTTAAATTAACAAATGTGTGTACTTTTGACACCACTGGAAGTCTCTATGTAGAAAATATATTACTGTAAATAACCCCTTTTGCATCTTTATCTAATAAAAACCCTCTTTAGTTTTTCCTAAGGCTGAATCTGGCAGAAAATTAGATCTGTGTCAAGACCAAAGTGGAGTTTTAACATTCTAAAAAGCTTCAAAGAATGATAGAGAAAACCATGGTAAAAGCTGGTTCACATCCATGATCTGCCTGTGTGGAAGGGTCTGATTTGAAAAAGTTTGCATCTTTTTAAACACGTACAAACTTGTCTGCACACACAGAGCAGACAAAGTATTTCGCATGTACAATTTAGCGGCCAGAGCGTGCAAACTTATTCCTGTGTCTGTTCCTTCATGAATATGCAGATCATGTTCCAATGACCAAAAGTAACAGTGCATTCAGGAACAAATGACCAGGTGACAAAGAAAACAATGCATTTTGAGCAATTCAAATGGTAGAAGAGGGCAGTTAGAGCAAAGCAAATTAGCAACAGGTGCGTTGCACACAAGGATAGTGCAAAAAATAAAATGCTGGAGTTGAAAAATCTGAAATTATTATGATTTTTTTGTGTGTGTTATGCTAACCATTCAGGGACTGGATGTGGTTGATGTGTAGGGTTAAGGAGTGCAGTGGAGAAAGTTTTCATGAATCAAACACTACCTGGAGTTTAAATGGTTCACCTACACTGGTACAGCAGCTTCTGATACTGAATTCTGCATAGCTGGAGGTTGAGCTGGAAGCTATCATCAAGTTGTGCTGTTCATGTCAAAAGGTCAAACGAAAAACACTAGGCGAACCACCGATCACACGCCTTAATGTTGTCTAAGCATAGTGGTTTTTAGTGTAACACTAATGTCCACTTTTTAAATTATCATCTAAATCCATGTTTCACTTTTATCATCATTTTAACACAAAACACAGGTTGACTTTTAATAGATCCTAAAACATTCTCCAGAAAAAAATTGGACAAAGCAGTGAGGTACCCTGGCCTGGGAAAAGCAAAACTTCCGAAAGTCCTTTCACTACATAAACTCATCATTTTGGAACTTTTTTAGGATTCCTGGACCAACAGGTGAATGCTGTCTTTAAGTCAAGCTCATTGCAGTTATGATTCATGGTTTGAAGACAAGCATCTTGCCCCCCTTAAAGTTCTCAGGAAGGTTAATTATAATTTTATCACCCTTTATCTGGAAAGCATTAGAGATTCAGAACAGTGGCGTTTGACTTTATACAGGTCCAAAGCACATCCCTGTTCTGAAACTTTCTTTACAGTTTTCTGTTTCTCAACATCGATTCAAAACTTTTTTTGGTATCGCCTCTTTCTTTCCACCTATTCACTAAAAATCGACACACCTTTGAGAGCCCTCCAGTCAACCAGCCAGTTTCGCCTCAGAGCTCAAAGACCAAAAATACAAAATAAACGTGATCGACTATACATTGTGGATGCACAAAGTTTGTTTGAATTATTATATAATTATTTTAAATGTATTTATTTTTAAATGTATTTTATATAAATATCTCCTCTCCATTTTTATCAATTATAAGGCCAGAAATAATAATTTTGAAGCACTTTTTCACTCCAAAGTTGTAATTTAGAGATATTTATAGTAACAAGACATTGTTTTGCCTCATTTTCTTCAAAAATATTTCCTTTGCCTAATATTTATTTACTTAACAATGCAAAGTTAGAAATGTCTGAAATCTTTTAACATGAATAATCATAATGAATTGGACTAATGGTAGATATAATCTTACATATAATAAAAAAATAAATAAATTGAAAACACATTTGTATTCATTGACATTGAATACTTTGATGTCTTCATTGTTTCTCTTTAGTGAAAGAGTAAATAGTTTTGTTGTAGCTGCAGCTCTGAATGCCATTACATTTGCATCACAGAATACATGATATGATGGCTTTATTGCTTTTCCCACAGTATGTGCCTGGAGAGGAATGCATGTTTAATATATGCTCTTGTACGGTTTGGGCTTAGAGTCGATAGGTCTCATCTGCATGGTTGAAGGTGTGATTGTGCCTGCTGCCAGTGTGTCCTTAAACAAAGTTCTCTTCCTAAATCTTTATAGTCTTCAAAGTGACCCTGATGCCCTAACTTTAAAATGCATATGTTCTCTACACTTTGAACCCTAATAGCCTCGAACGTCTGTTGTTCCTTGGTATGTTTCCTTATGCTTCAAGACTTTATAGCACTGTTTAAAAGTGCCAAGGGCAACCATAATAACTGTTGTGGTTTTAACATCACTGCCCTGCTGGGGGGAAGGCAGTGAATAATGATAAGCTTCTGTGCTGTGTGGACTTTGTGTCTGATCCAAGTGCTGTATGGCTGACCTTCAGATGAGACCAGGACTCTGTGATTTATATAAGCAACCACTCTGGTCTAAAGACCAATATTGAGCTGTCCTGAAAAGGGCATCTTATTTTGGATCACCATAGAGTCCACACTTCAAGGTTTGCTGATGTCTGAAAGGGGGTACGAAGAAGTTTAATTTACTTAAATAAACTCTTTCACCTTCCTATAGTCCTTGACATCAACAATCTTTCCAATTCCTTTTTATCTAATGACACGATAGCAGTCCAAAGTTCCAGTATTTAAGCAATTATATTGGTTTATATAGATATAAACATAGACATACACATTCTCACATGTCTACACAAATCTTCATCTATTATTTGCTCACACAACCACAAATATTTTAAAAAATCTGTATAAACCCATCTACAGTGACTCAGTGAACCTTTATTGCCTTATACAACTAAAACTGTATTGCTACTGACACCTTAAGCTTAAACCAGGTAAACAAATCTCAGATAGATTTTGTGGGGACTGCAATGCACCCCTTTCTTAAGAACCAGATCTGTTCTGGAGTGTCAACATATAACTTATATTTGCTATTATTTTACATGTCATTGCGATCTAAAGTAGCAGGAAGTAGGAAACAGCCATTCTCAGTCTTGAAGGAAAGTACTGCCTCCTACTATACTATACTGAGCTCTTCCATTTAACAAGACGACTCAAAAAGTCTCAGTGCTTCTTCTTTTTATTAAGATCTGAGGACAGAGGAGGACAAATTGAACATCTTAAAAATGTCTTTAAAAGAGGTTTTAGACAAAGAAAAAAACAGTAATACTTGTAGAAAATAAACGGTTGTTGTTGACACAAAGTTAAAAGTAGTGAGGCCTAATATGGCTAACTGGCCGAGCTAAAACAGGCCAACAGGTTAGCTACTCAGCACAGCTAGCCACAGCGCTACTTAGCTCTCCCCCATCATATTCCTGCAGTTACTCTGTTTACCATAAACACATTTTTTTCAGTTTTGTTATCAATCAGGTAAAACTTCATCAGTCATTAGACATGCTACCACTACAGATGCTCCCGACTCAGCACTCAGACGCTGCATTATGTTATTATCGTTGTCTTGGCAACCACAATGTTTTACATCAGGTGGAAACATTCAATCAATCATGTAGCGTAACGTCACTGGTGAGTATTATTTTGACGTAGTGCCCAGATCAGATGTGCCTAAGCAATAGCAACTAGATGCGATGTTCCAAACAAAAGAATTGACCAAACAAATAACGGTTACGTCAAACAAATCAATAATACAAATTCTATATATCCAAATAAAACAGGCTCAGGTTGCAACACATGCGCAGGGCCCGAGCAGATCTGACCACCCAAGCAAATCTGGTACCTGCACTTGGAATACACTATATGAGTTTTTGCCCTTTCCAGGCCTCTTCTATAGTCTTGCAATTGTTTTTGGATCCGGTTGAGTTTCAGCCTTCTCGTGCGTCCTGCATCTTGTTGTATACAGGGGGTAAGGAGGGGCAATAAGCCTCTCATGATGATCAGAAACCATAAGTTCGAGCGAAAAATCAAACATGTTTGAAATTCAGTTAGCCATTGTAAGGTATTTGTGTGGAAGCTCAACCAGCTCCATCTCTAGACTAGGGTGACCATATTTTCATTTGGGAAAACCAGGACACCTTAGGAGCGGGGTGGGGGGGGGTGGGGGTTGATTGAAAGAACAAATGTCTCATCATCGGGATTTGCTCCGTGATCAGAGGAAATTTTACTTGGTGCCGAACAGTGGTGAAAATTGGAAGTTCAGTTTAATATAATACCACTCTGTGAATAGTTCCGTCTGAAATGAATGAAAATAGTTGTTTTAATGTTTATTGAGTCAGATATGTGGCGGTAATGTTTGGTTTTATCTAAAGGTTTTTATCTGTTACTGTGTAAATGGGGTTTGGTTGTAATTTAAGGACAGATTCTAATATATCTGCAGAGAGAGGGACTATAAATCTGATAGGAGGTTTAATTTTTTTATTGTTGTTTTGCACAATATGCTTAACTAAGTATATTTTGTTGATGAATATTAGAGATTTTGCAGATATATTTTGTAGATACATTGTTTAGATTTACTTATATATTTCTAACCCTTTTATAGTATAGAAAATCCTTTATTGTCCCACAATGGAGCAATTTTACAGCAGCAGAAAGATTATTGAAAATTGTCCACACAAATGTGGACTTTAGAAAAATGTATAAGAATAACATAATAGGGAAGAGTTAGAAGATAAACAATAAAAAAACTGTAAAGTGTTTTAACAATATAAAACTGGAGAATTAATAACCAATATGCAGCTATGGACATTTTCCAGTAATGGATATTTGAAAATAGCAGCAACATCAGAGATGTGCAGAATGACAGCAGCAGGTTATTTAACTGACTAAGGTTTCTATCATTACATTAGATTGTATTTGTTCCTGCTCCCGATGGGTTGGAACCTTTATTCCACTCTGGATTCTTGTGAGTGTAGTCTTTGTTCACTTTAACTTTTAAAAATAAATAAATAAACAAACAAACAGTTTTGAAAACCTCGGTATTCATTCTTTTTTCCTGCTTTGTGTGTCAACTTTTCACGGTTGCTAAGCAACAGAGCATCGGCGGTAAAACCCGCCCGAAGGGTGGACCTGTTGAATTCACAGCCTAAACTCTTCCGGTCTCCTTATTTTCAAGGACTTCCAAGGATCCAGTCTAGGTAGACCAGCGTCCTTGGAGGATGCAGCCCAGGATTTCGAACAGAGCCTCTGATAAAGAACAGGGCTGCCCGCGCTGCCCCAGCGGCTCAGGGATTACGTCACGGGCGTGGAGTCGTGCGCAGTGAAATCAGGACAATTCCTCACTTTCTAAAAAACCCGGGACGCCTGGGACAGGGCGTGAAATATGGATATGTCCGGGAAATATGGACGTTTGGTCACCCTACTCTAGACGCCGAGTCCAACATGTGGTTTTTGGACATAAAGTGTGAGCAGTTAGATCGTATCAGAGCGTTGGGTCGTACAGTGCAAGGACATACATTGTGAGTATGACGATTGAAAATATCATACAGTGTTTTCCCGGCTTACCATAGCACTTCGCTTTCAATCTGCAGGATTACAAGAGATTCCAAGAATAGACCATCAATCCTTCAATTGCTGATAATAGAATTGGCCCTGTTTTTCTGTGTTTAGTCTTGTTTTTTTCCTAAACATAGCTCATGGTTCTGTTTTTACTGTGGCTAACTATGTGCTGTCTTCCCTTCCTATTTGTCTGAGAAATTGCTCAAAGATTATCTGCTTAACTACTTCTTTCCTAGACAGAGCCACCTAAGAAGGCTGTTTCTGGTTACCTTTTCTAACATAGAAAGCATTCATAAATCAGTCTTTAGTTAATTTAGCAAGTCTTCTGTTTCCTCTGAGCCCAGTCAGCCTCAGCAGAAGCTCACTCCTTCTGAGCCTGTTTCTGCTGGAGCTTTTCTATTAAAAAGTTTTTTTTAAAGTGTTTTTACCCCCTTCTGTCACCAGATCCATTCTCAGAGTGAGCAGAGTGCCTCAGAATGCCCAGTAAGGCAGGCAGGGGGAAGCATATCGTCACCGGGTAGGGTTCGGGCCAGCCCTAGAGCTGATGGCTCGGTTCAAATGCCGGTCCGGTCCTCCTTTTCAGAAACCCAAATCTGGTCACTCTAAGCTATGCAGATACTTGAGCTAATTTCTCCCATTTGCTCACATACTGTTTAAATGCTAATTTGGAAATGTCTTGTAGTTTGTTACAATTTCACAAAGAGATTCTCACTAAAGTTCATGAAAACACAATTCTGTGGCCATCCTGTTGACATTTACAACTTGCTGAAGAAACATTTATGACTTATAATAAATAAAATTTCTCTTTAGGAATATGAAGCATTTTTAAATTTGAATTGAAGTTACTTTCAAAGTTTCAAGTGAATCATGCAGCTTGATACGATTCAAGGATGTTAAAGTTAATAGTCCACAGCTCTTACCATGGCCTAGCTTTGCAGACTACTAGTTTTTTTCTTTACTTTTCCACAGTATTTTTTCCTATTCACCCCCCTGGAGTATCTCCCTGCTCAGTCAGTTTGCTGCAAAGTCAAGGGAGCCAGTTACAGTTGAGATAAAACCCCAAACCACCATCTGTCCTTCTCTCATTAAAGTTGAGCATATGTTAATGCAGCCTCTCTGCAGCCTCCGCATGCTGCTGGTAAGTCAAGGACAAAATTGAATTGCTTCAGTAGATTGCATCTTCCCATATGCTTTCATTTTGGCAACATTACAGTGTCTTCCCTAATGTCTCTATTTCCTTTTGATTTTCTTCTCTTATTACTGTTAGATATCCCTGGGTTATAGAGAAATAGCCCTCTTAATGCAACTCAGATATTTATATTATAGCACAATTATTTGCACACTCATATATTCTCCAGGTTTGGCTTTAGATTTATTATTATACGTCAGAGGTCTTCTGCCAAACATTTTACATGGTCATTTTTTGTTTTCTTTTTTTCCAAGACAACCACGCCTTCTTTGGCTCAAAGATGCATTGAGAGGCAGAGCAGAAAATGCTTTATTGCCAAGTAGTATTTTGCATGTACAAGGAATTTGTTTTGGTGATGAGGTGCTACACTGAGAAGTATAGATTACAGATTACATAAATACATTTGGGAAGATTTTGATGACACTTCTATAGCAAAAAAAAAATTAACCACAAACTAATTGTTTTGTCAAACAATTTGTCTAATAAGTCATATGAATGTTGCTGGTGAAGTTAAAAATAATCCATTGGACTTTGTTTCCAAGTTTGAAGATGTTTCGCTTCTCATCCTGGAAGCTTTTTCAATTCAAAATGTCAGGAATAGCGTTGAGTTTGAGCATTTATACAGTAGCCCATAAAAACGTTGTTATTCTTTTGAAAACATGCAAATTGAAACAGACGAAGAGGTCTGTACCCGTTTGGAATGGGGGTCTCTTTGGCTTCTTTTGTTAGCCTGTTATGCTATGAAAAGCTTAGACGGTATGGGGCATTGCAGGGTAACAAAATAAAAAAAGCAAACGACCCCATGTTCCAAAGGAGTGGACCCTGTCATACTTTTCCATTTGTATATTTTTTAAAACAAAAACAAGGTTTTGATGGGCCACTGTATAAAACCTCGAATTCAAAACTATTTCTGACATTTTGAAATAATATTCGAATAATCTGGATTGTTTTTAACTTTCTTTTTTTGGAATTATACAAATGTTACAACTTCAACTAAAAAGTACTCACATAAAATTCCAAAAATCAGAAATCTGCCAAAAGGTCACACTCATAATAAATATTCTTACAAGCAGTTTTGTTTAAAACAAGCTCATAAACTACTCTTTTTGAGCATTTGGACATTTTATGGGTGTAGAGTAACTGTGATTGGCTATTGTTCAGGAAATCCCACCTCTTGAGACATAACTGGTTTCCTCCTGACTGCAACCGGGTCTGCAATGCCTAGTGAACCTATTTATTTAAATTCAGGAATGCATCACTAAGCCCACCCCAACCATTTTGTAATTAGTGCCAACTCAGCCCAAGTCAAATGAAGTTGGCTCTCTTTGAGATAAGGTGTACTAAAGGAATGAAAGAATTGTAATATAATCAGCGCAAGAATTTAACGCCTTAATTTCAAATCAATAATTAGAAACATGTTAACATGTAAAAAAAAAAATGTAAAAAAATGAATGACAACAAGTACTTACATATTCTTATACACATACCAAAATCCCAAGCGGGAGCCTTTGTACTCACTGTTTTTTGCACACCTGTAAATCTGAGGCACAAGCAGCATCACAGGGGTCGCTCCACTGGGGGTATTCAAGCTTAAAAACCATGGCTCGATAAGCAGTATTTAGACTCACACCCCCTCGCTGAAAACCTGTCAACCGCGCACTCAACTACCTGAGCTCTTTCTTCTGAGCTCTGCACGCTCTCAGCCTAAACCCCTGCTCACTTGGCTCATTCTGTGCTCCCAACTTGATTTACCGTATATAAATAAATTGCACCTACCAGACATTTAAAGACAGACATTTTTGCAATAAATGGTTAAAAAATAGATAGTATTTGTTAGGCAACTTTCTGTAGAGCTGAAGCTATAGTTCAGTCAATATTAGAATTTAACTTTATCTTCGGTACAGCAAATGTAAAACCGTTCCACAGGCAGTATTGTATGCCTTGGTGCTTTATATATTTTTATTAACATATTTAGTGAAAGGATTCATTCTACAATTAACATTCATTGACATTCACTCATTTATAGAGGAATTTTTCAAAGTTGCATAAAATAAAGCTAAATTATTACAACTTTAAACTAATCTGATGGTTAAATAACCTAAATAGTCCATTAAATAGAAAAAATATATCTGTTGCAGTGCTCATATGATTATTTATTCAATAACTGAGGAGCAAAAAGTGTTTTTGAATTAAAAGGCTGGTTTATTTTGTCGATAAATAGTTTTCCGTTAAAATGCAATCCATTAAAATGAATTAATTACAGGCCCTGTAATTAAATAGATAATTATCTCGAGGAATGTCTTACTTGCTCACTCCGCTAACGGATCTGCACACCAGATGTGATGCCACGTGCTGACGTCCTTGTTTTTGGTTGCTGTTTGTTGTCGATCGGTTCTGGATTATTGCTGATGTAATAATCACCTCTTCATTAAATCTACAAGAAATCTTCTCTGCCTCTTCAGGTCTGCATTGGGTCCTTTACAAAACGCCACAGATCATTACAGTAGAATACAGCCAGCAGTAACTGCAAAGGAGGACTATGTATGCCAAACATGACAAAGAATAGAGTAATCAACTGATTGGGGGCAGGTGTGGACAGAAGGAACTAGAAGGGAGCTAGGGGAAGGATACTGGCACAAGGGGGCAACAGAGAGTAACCAAAAAACAACAAAACAGTGCTTGAATATAACTAAAGCATAACTTAGACGACACTAAATGGAAATTAAACCAATGATTTGAAAAAAAAAACAGAATGACATAAATCAAAGTGTAACTGAAAACCAAAAGTGAAAGTCGGAATCATTACAAGAATCCTGACTTTATAATAACGATGCATATGTATCATGTATCATATAGGTATCACGATAGCCCTGTTTTGAACATTTATATGAGGATCACTCTCCTCTTTGTGAAATCATGTTACAAGGTACAGAAAGGTAGAGATGTATAAATGTAATATCTTTGTACATAAATACGTTACACGGTAATTTATATCCTCTTCTGTTACTGTAGTTATATAGAAAATAAAAGATAACAATGCAGTTTTGTGGGGAGTTTCTTGGAAAGTGTGCAGAGCCTGGTTTGTCAGAATTTTCATTTAAATCTTAAACCCCAAATATCACAGTTTTCCTGCAGCTAGATTTACAGCTCTACAAACACACACACACACCCCACACACACAAGCTGCACCATCTGAGTGGGAAACCATGCACAGAGAGGATGCAGTCGATGAGATGAAACCATGAGAATTCTAGTCACATTTTTCATTCTCTCTAACCTTCAGGCTCATTTCAAGCCATAACTGCTGATTATTTGGAAATAAATGTCTGTGAAATATATTTTACTAAGTCCAACAAAACAATAATGTTTAAATGATATGTTGCTGTGTGAAGCTTATGATTTGTGTTTCACTAGAAGGCCAGTTTTTCTCCAGAAAGGTGATTTAGAAATGGAAAAGAGAGCAAGGGGAGGTGACAGAGTGATTAACCCCTTAATAAGCCCATCTGTGCTAACTGCTCATGGAATACAGAGCTGTGATAGAATTATATTAAACGTTTATGAAACATTAAAACCTTTCCTTGTCATATGTGTTGTAGGGCTGGGCAATTAATCACATTTGCAATATAATTGCAGTCTAACAAAATGCAATTTTTAAATCGCAGTGGCACTGATTTTTAACAAGATGAGACAAGATTTCTCCCTCCAGCCCTTTAGGCGGTGATTAAATGCTTGAAGCGTATTTGTCGCCACACAGGAAGGTAGGATTTGCAGTAAGCTTGCAGATCCATGCATGCAAGTAGAAGTAAGGACTTTTTCACACAATGGTTACAGTAAAGTTCTGCAACAATGGACTCTGGGCAAGCAAGCTCTCAAAAACCAAAAGCCTGGGGTTGAAACATCTATAGGCTCTGGGTTGAGAAATTTGCAATTAAATTGCAATCGCAATTTTGGGGAAAAATAATCGTAATTAAATTTTTGGCAAAATCGCTCAGCCCAAATGTGTTATAAAGTGACAGAAGGCATTTTTTAATTGTAGATAGCTCAGCTATAAAAACGTGAATAGTGTTGTCAAAATTGGGTTTCACATATTTCATAAAAACATTTTTTGTTATTTTTCTATGGATAAAATTGTTTATTTGTCTAATTTTATTGGTCAGCTCAAAACATGAGGGTGTAACTGTAGGCGTATTTGTGCTAAAATGTTGGTGCAGCACTTTGTGCTGAGCACATTGGTGTAACAAATGAATACAGCTGGTTTTCAATCTTTAAACATGCAGCATGTTTATCTGACGGTCTCTCTAGAACAATCTTATTAGGTCTACCGCTGATTTGTTTTTACAGATTTGTTTTTACAGAGGTAAATGGAATCCTGGGGAAGCCCTCAGTCTGCTGTTCTTATTACTCTGAACAACATTTAGACTGAGAAAAAGTGCATTATAGGTTATTTTCAGTTAGTGGCAGTTCATCATAACACAGAATTATAACACTACCTTTTTTAAAGATGCTGATGGTTTTTGGGTGTTGTTGCAGCTAATGAATGTTAGAAGAGAAACCAGCTTTAAAGTGGGTGGGAGGCGGCTGTTCCAACCGATTCTCTTTAGATCTTAATGTCCACAAATCTTAAAAGAAATCAGTGGCGGCCGGCCCATGAGAGGCGCCCTGGGGTACCCGCCCTCCCTGATAAGAAGAGAGAAGCGTAAAATATATTTTTAGAAATTAACACTCATAAATGTCAGTTTTACTCTCACAAATTATTATTACCTATAAGCGCTATAAGTTGGTTATGCGTGTTTATGCCTCACGAGGGGACTTGTCATCTTCAGTCTTGCTGCGTCTTTGCTGGGTTCAAACCCAGTTTGGGTGTAATAGTATAAGTCAATGAATCTGTGTAAAAGAGCATTAAGTTGTAAAAATGTTTTGTTTTGTACATCAATTGTTTGTGGAGGTAATATATGGACAAAACTTAGATTAATGAGGAATAAAATCAAGGGAAATAAGAGAGCCTGAGGGAGGGGCTTAAGCTACTGGCTAGGGGCTGTCGGGAAGAAGCTGAGCGGCCCTTTCTGTTTCTGTTTCTCTGTTCCATTGCTGGTAACTGGAGGGCTACTGAGGACCAGAGGGATCTTGTATATGTTTAGGTTCTTTTGCACCCTGTTTTGAGTTTTGAGGCTCAATAAATCACCAACACCGGTAACCCCGCCTGAGCCTGGATTCTTGGAGGCCAAAGAACCCGTCACAGTGACCCAAATCATCATAGCTACTTTGTTATTATACATAATCAGGAGCTAAATCATTACTCTGTTAAGTGGATGTAATTGTCCAATTGTTTATTTAATTCTTATTCGGGGTTACAGTTTGGAGACATACACTGAACTATAAATCGACTGCAAAATATTTTTCACCAATACCACTGAAATAATAGTTTAGTGCAAAGATTGATGTTTAAAAGGAATTATGGGAACCGTAAAGACCAACCAAGGGCACATCAAGGGAAAATGGGGAAAATTTTAATGCTTTCCAAGCAAGCCGCCCCTGTTTCAGCCACCACTGCACCTTACATCTATTAAAAACAACTTTTTAACTATCGGCTTGTCGATTAGCTGTTTAGCTTACTTCTGTTCACATGTAGTGTCTTCTGCACCTATGCAGCAGAATGATAGCCCCCAAAAAAATAGTCCTAATTGATTTCCAGGTCTGAGGGGTCCAGGATTTATTTTTTATTGTTGAGATAGTGTAATAAATCACATGCAATCCTTTGATTGACAGCCCAGCAGTACTGTACTAGACATGCTCATAGCCGTTACGTTGCAAGAGGCTCAGTGACTGTAGGGACAATATCACATCTCAGCTACAGCTGGTGAACGCAGCTTCACGTGCAAAAATCTGAACTATCCCATTAACAGCTAAATTTATATTTGAAAGGAGCTATATACTTTTTTTTTTATTATTATTTAAGCTTTTTACTTCCCAATGCTGGGATGGCTTTAGTGGTAAACATGCATCATTAGCCTCAGGGCATTGAGGTAATAATCTTAACTATTATATTAATAATATGTGTTGGAATGTGGCGTGGGACTGAACAAGGCTGCACTGCTAAGCCGTACTGGCCCATTAATGAGCTCTGAATTGTATTTCTGCTCTGATCCTACATTTACAGCTACTTCTACCCCCATAGAGCATTAACTACTCATTAAATTTCATCTTCACAGAACCAGGGCACACACGATAAGAGTTACAAGCATGGTTCTATTCACTCAAAGGTGAGCTTGATTCCTGAGGGCTCCATAAAATTAACAACAGTGATAGTGAAAGGCAGCCTTTGTACCTTTTATAGTATGGCACATTTGCAGGTTGGAAGAGTAATATACAGGGATATTCGCTGCTCACTGAACAGGACTCCTTTTTCCTTGATAAACGCACTTGTCACTAGTAAAATGATGCTGCTCGCAGAGCTATTGATTTTTTCTTCTGCAGCCTTGGTCCCACAAGCCCCTTTGCTCTAAAATCGGAACTGTGAACAAAAGCCAAAAGAAACCCCGAAACAGCAGAGTCCCAGAGGAAAGCGCACACAATAATAAAGAGAGGCAAACAAACTAAAAGCAACACTTCCACGTGGCAAAGGGACATCGCAGGCGTGTGGAGCAGTACATAGAGGTTAGACTTGGAGAGAATTTGACTCTGCTGGCTGTAATACTGATCCCTTTTCGGTCACATTGTGTCAAAGCATTTTCAGTATCCTGATGTGATAATGCAGGAGCCTTTGTAATGATGTGGAACAGTAAAGGAGATCCCAAGGTGAGTGAAGGAAAGCCCATGTATCATAGAAAAACCTCTGTCTCGCACCTATTCACAGTCCATCAGGCCCTAGTAAAAAATAAATGGCTGCACTTCACAGCTCAGTGAAGAGAAACAGGCCATTGGTTCGAAGACCAAGCTCATCTGGTTACTGTAATCATTCTACACACACAGGAAACACACATATTTAACATTAAGTATCACACGTTCATAGAAAAATACAAACACACAAGTCCTCTGGTTTGATAACTATTCAGCACACTTTGCTGTTTCCCTTGAACTAGTGGTAAAAGCAAAAGGAGCACATATCAGGTCAACTCTAAACCGGCTTCGTTTTTAATCAACAATCTTTTTATCTAGATGTAAAGAGGACTTGAAAAATTCTGCAGGTAAAATATTTCATGAATTTTGTTACATTATTTCCATTTATATTCTGTTTTGTTGATTTATAGAAACTTAATTTGCAAATAGAAATAAAAATTTAGGAGTTTTGACTTTATGACCTTTATGAAATAAGGTTTTTAAGGTTACTTTGTCGTTTTTCTTTTTGAGTATGTTTTTTTTTTTTTTCAAATTATTTAATAGATTTCTTGTCTTTTTTCAAACTTCCCTTCTTTTTTAAATATGAAATTTTTAAAAAGTTGTATGCATGGAGTCAACCTTGTTCCAAAACTGTAGTGCTGCATGTAACAGTGGCTTACAGCATAGCGGCGCAAAAAGAAGCTTCGAAGGTATGCAGCGCATGCAACGCATAGGGGTGCTGCACTCGAGTGTTGGGATCCTCAGGCGCCACCAGGAAAGCCAGAAGGTCCTCTTCTGCTCTTTGCTGTCTTTTTGCTTTCTGGCACGGTCTTTTCTGGAGATTACCCTCTACCTCCAGCAGAGTGGCCGTGGGTCTCTGAGCTGAGCCTCCCACACACCTGTGGGAGGATCTACTAATCAGGAGGACCACAGCACAATTATATAAGCTGACTTCAGACGCCTTGATTCCACGCCGCAGTGTTGATCTTAGTTGAAGTTAGCTTCCTGAGCCTCAGCTACTGAAGAATCTTTCGTTATCTCTGTGTGGGTGATGGCCTCCTTCCGTTCTCTGTCTCACCAGGGAATCCTGTCCTACTATGGGTAAAGTTCTGATGAGCTCCACCACCCATCTCTACGTGAAGCTCTGGAAGAGTTGTCTCCCTGGCAACCCCAGCCTTCGGCCTGCAACTCTGGGAGAGTTGCATCACTGCGAACCAGTTTCAAGCCTGAAGCTCAAAGGAGAACTAAACCAGCTAATCTGCCCTATGAAGCCTCCAACCCCAAGAGATTCTCACGTGGTTGAAACCCTCCCGGAAGCTTCTATGTGGAGTTTCCAGGGAGGTTCCTAATGGTACGAGAATCTGTTTCCTAGTGTTGTCTCTCGTTGTATTGCCTTGTTCCCTACAGTGAGCTGGAAGCTCAAATCAAGAAACTGCCACGCTAGCCTGAAGGCTAGGAGCTTAGCCTCTCATGAACTCTACCTACCAACACACGATACCGGTCCCTGTTCTATCTCCAGTGAACCCGCTCCCCAGTCTGAACCAATCCCCGTGTCATATTCATGTTTGTACTTTAATAAACTCTTTTGGACTTTTACCCAGTTTTCCCCGTGTGTGTTCTGCATTTTGGGCTTTACTCCCAGAACCCATCATGACATCTAGGGGGAGTCAAAAAACCCCTCTAGAAAATAATTTTTTCTAGCTGTCATTTTCTATATTTAACAGCATAAAACGATCAATAACAGAAAGACAGCACTGATTTTGGCGCCTCTGGCTCGCGATGCATTCCCCCACTGATTATGCGCCCCCTTCACCTCCCCTCCCTGTCGCTCTCCCTTCCCACACAGGTGGCTTGTGCACGCGCCCCTAAGAGGCGCACTCAGGCACGTTTTTTTGTTGTTTTTTTTTCCTTAATCTTCGACTACCACTCGTAGTGCACACTTAACAGCAAGATGGAGTACCAGAAAAAAACAACTATCCGGGGCGCAAAACGGAAAAAGAAAAAGGGAGAAGGATAAAGTTGTTGGCGGGATGCCGATTTTGTGTTTTCGCATCCACCTCAAAAATATGTAGTTGCGCCCCTGCATGTAAGAACAGGTTTTGTAAATGGATTTACATATTACCGTTTGCAAATTGTGTGTTTGTTTTTTCTTTTCTTATATAAAAAAATATATTTTTTTTTACAAAATGTGTCCCTTGCTTGTAAGACTACTGGAACTACAGTAAGATCAACCAGTAAAATATTGCATCTCTGACCATTTAATTAATTTTTTTGTGCATGTGTGACAAATACAAAACCGTGTTTTGTGTAGTGATTGTTAGTCAATAACCCCTTATTCAGGTAAAAACAACTGATATTTGCTTTATACATTTTTTGTCAAAATGCAAGGGCACAATTTAATTCAACAGGCAATGGCCACAGGTGCAGTGTGTGTGTGTGGTGTGTGTGTGGGCAAATATCCATCCTCCCTCCTTTTTTTTTTTTTGCTCATGGAGACCCCCCAAAAAAGTGCATTAAACATAAAACAGGGCAATTATTCATCATATGATATATTAATTGAGACACAGAACCAAAGAGCCACCTCCTCGGATAAAGCAAATTGACACTGTGGTCTTTAAGCTATTCATATGAGTTAAGCTAGAAGTGTACCACCTACATTTTTAAACCATTGTTAAAATGTAAGTGTAAAGATAGAAAATGAAATAGGTCAAAGCCATCAATTTGTAATGGTTTCTACATGTTAAAATAACACAGTTATTTAGCGTTATGTCCTCAGTTCACAAAGAGTCAGAACAAGTTGGCTTTTGTCTAGAAGCATTCATCCATTCAAAGCAGTATGGTAAGGTCATAAAGTAAATGAAAAACTTTTTAGTTTTGTTAACTTAGTGATAATAGAAAGTATTTTGGAGCCTAGGCGAAGGTTCAACTGAAGAAACAACAATTAATAGTTCTTCCTCGCTATTGTCCATATATAGTCATTCCAAAGTCTGTTCCATCTCGGGACTCACCCGAAAGTGGTCCCTCGAATTTACATGAGTGAATAAAGTAAATGTGATTGATTGCTATCAAGGGGCGGATTATTGGCTGGCGAAGGCCTCGTGCACCATTTTATTGAAATAGCTAACTGTTAGCAATCGCTAGTAGGCTAATGTACCCATTGGGACCGCGGCACTGTACCTGGTGCAGGACTTGATCCATTAATTGAAGTCATCACTGCCTTCCTTCCTCTTTCTTTCATCTTTTTTGTCCTTTTTCTTTCTTCTGTTTCCGTTTTACTTACATTGCAGTGTCCATATATAAACTGTAAAACTCCCCGCATAATTATAATAATAAAGCAATTTATATGCATGAAAAAAGTGGAACAGTGATGGCGTACACCATACGGCATACACTTTTGAATTAAATCTGTTGGGCTCCTTTTGGCATCAAGACAATTATCCTTATTGCCACCTTGCCAGACAGGACACTAAAAAAAAAAAAAAAAAAAAAAGAAAAAAAAGAAAACGCATACCGACAATGAAAGCCGGTGCAAAGAAGGAGGAGAACATGAAAGATGTCGGAGGAGAGCGTGGTCCGGTGGCGGTTTCGAGCAGCGCCGTTCATTGAGCGGATTGTGAGGCTTCGTTTATATTTTGAAGCGAGCGTGTGAACTGAGCGATGCTGCATTAATGCCTCGATGAAACGTTATTGGTGAACCTCGCTCAAATTCTGGTGTCACCAATGAACGGCTTCTCTCGGTTTCAGCCCGTTCAATAAGGTTGCTGCGCAGATTTCTATATAGAGTCCTCCAGGCGAAAACCCGGCTAAACCACACCGTGAAACAGTAAGGCCTTTAATATGTACGCTGGAAAAACACCAAATCTGCAGCGGCGGCACCCAGCTACTAAGCGTCGCCAGCCACCACGGCGGCGTCGTCATCAAAACAAAAATGCGGAAGGCGGAAGCCACAGCAGTGCATGGAGGCGTAACGATGGAAGCGCATTACGTAGCAGCAGTGTATGATCACTTAAAATCAGGCTTTTATGACCAGGTGGTCGGAGAGGCGATGGCAAATAATCTTTACATTTCTCTGCAAACTTTGCCCCCACGGCTTGTAGTAAAAAAAATACGCGCTATAATTTCCAGTAACATCCAAAGCAAATCTGAAACGGCACATATGTACTGAAACGTCGATTTCAAGTAGGAAAAAAATTATTAAAATTAAAAACATTTTGCACCTTGCCAAGGCTATTTTCCTGTTTTTCTTTATAATACCATACATAAAAGAGACCATTCAAGTAACAACATTTTTTCCTGATGCGTTTTGGTAGAATATACCGTAGGGGTGAAAGCTTCGCAGCTGCTACTAGTGTGAAGTGAATGGCATAACAAAGCAAGTAAAGCAACAATGGGGAAAATGCTGTCCCTCAATGCTAATAAACTCCCTGGTTGGATAATGATTCAAAACTGGATATGAAGATGAAATCTGGCGCACAAAGTTTCAGAGTTACAACTGATAAAATAATTGCTGTCTGTGGTTCTACAGTAGGCTATGGTGTAATTGAGACAATATATGAAAAAAAAGAACTATGAACCTAGTTCAAATTTTTGAATTATGAACCATGAACTGAACTAGTTCATTTTAAAATGTGTGAACTGAACTTGAATCCGCTAGTTCACATAGAAAGAACTTTCCCAACAATTGTCGCGGGGATCAGTCTCCTCCCTCGGCCATCCATTTTTTATTTAGAGGAGGAAAGCTGGGACGGTTGGGAAGAGACAGGGCTATGGTAGCTTCGTTTGGAGTGCCCCCCTTGCTCTCGCAACGCTGCTGAAGCGTCTCTTGTTAGCTTCACGCCAAGACACACAGACGCCCATCCCCTCGCGGAACACCACACTGGGACACAGAACTCCATGTGAAAGTAAATGACATATTTCAATAGTTGTATATATTGGCTGCGACGACATATATGAATCAAGATGCTGGCGACCGCAAAAGTTGGATTGACAGATGACCATTGATATATGATTGGCCAAATTTAGGTGGACAAGCTGACGTAGAACTAACTGGCCTGCACAAGATAAAAAAAAATAATTAAAACAGGACTTTTTTTAAATAGAAATTTTCTAAATTTGGGGTATAATCTGACAAAGAGTACATTTATATACATGTTTCATCTTATAGAAGGCACCTAGACCGCAGGCGGCGGTTGCGCTGTGTCTGACTTCTATTCTGTTATTTGGACAATCTGAACTATTTTTGTTTTGCTGTTGGTACAAAAAAGTTTAAAATAATGATGTTATCCTTATTATTGCCTGATCATTGCCAATCAGATTTATAGAGCAATTTTGAACCATTTTACATTACCTTTTACATTTGTTTCTTGTTAAAAATCCATCATTTCTTGTAAATCTAAATTCTTAATCAAAATTTTAACTTCTCAGTGAACATGTATACTGAAGATTTGCACTCTTACTCTCATGTGTTTTAAAGCAATGGTCTGTTGTGAGTAATGAGTGTAAAACCACTACATGAAAGCCTGTGGAGTTATATGAGATTAAATTACTCTAACTGAAACACTGAACTGACTGGATTTACTGGTACTATAGCAACCGTTGCTATGGAGGCTCGTGTATTGTTTAAGGTTTTGTAATGTTACAGATAAAACCTTGTAGTTACCCTCAACCCCTGGATGCATGATGACTATTATTGAGGAACAACCCTGATAACTTGCCGGCAATTACAGGAGGACTATACTTTGACTGATCTTGTAATGATAAACCGGGACATGTTGAATCACACAAGCTTTTTTTTTCCGTTTTTTTTTTCTCCTTGACCATTTGTAAATGAAATGTCTGGAATGAAAGGTCTGTGTATTTTGTATTGGAGGCCCAATTTACAAAATGAGTGAAGGGGATGAGGCAGATCACTGCTGGCAATTGGTAAAAGATAGAAAGGTCCCTGAAGAGCTCAAAGATACATCACAAGGCCAATGCTAGGACAAAATACTTGACATGCATCAACATTTTCCTCTGGCCAACTTAATATGAGCAGCCTACCAGTTGTGCATGTTGTCAGACTGTTGCAAAAAACGATCCCCCCCGTTAAAATACTTGCCCAATATCAAGACAGAAGTAAGTAAAAAATGTTGCAGAAAATAGCCAAGTCAATAAAGATAGTCACTTTCTTTCTTTTCTTTTAAAGAATATCTGCTCCAGTAACTACAAGTTGTAGTATACCGATAATGTGCTCCAGGGAAGGTCATAATGGCATTTTTATTGCATTCACCAGTTTCCAGCATATGGGCAAGATCTATTGGATACACATAAGGCTACCAAGTATTCTAATTACTGCTTTGAGATTTTGTACGCTTTGATACTGCAGTGATGACTAGGATTTCAAATAGAGTTTTGCTTGAAACTTTACATACACTGCCCTTTAAGATAATGCTATATTCATAGCAGTACATTCAACAAAAATATACACACAGCGCTTTTGGTCTTGCTCCCAATTTTGATGAAATGAACTCAAAGTCCTAGAACTTTTTCTACTCACACAATATCCCCATTTTCCTCAAATATTCTTAAGAAACCAGGCTCATTCTGTGATAGTGAGCACTTCTCCTTTGCTAAGAAGACCTATCCCTCAAACGATGTGCTATATCAAGATACTGATTAGACACCATGATTAGTGCACAGGCCCACAATAAAAGGCCACGCTGAAAGGTTCAGTTTCATTCGCAATGCAACATAAGTCCTTCACAGAGAGTTGACCAGGTTCTCAATTGTGATCGGTGGTATGTTGGTCCATTCCTCTTAAATGGTTGTGCAACGCTGATGGATATTGGCAGGAACTTGTATACGGTGTCGTCTACGCCGATCCAGAGCATCCCAAACATGCTCAATGGGTGACATGTACGGAGAGAATGCAGGCCACACAAGAACTGGGACATTTTCAGCTTTCAAGAATTGTGTAAAGATGGGGCCGTGCATTCATTATCCTACTGCAACATGAGGTGATATTCTTGGAAGTGCGCAATGCACAACAATGGGCCTCGTTGCCATCTCATCATGGGTCATCTCTGTGCATTCATATATATATATATATATATATATATATATATATGCTGCATATGCTGCCATATATATATGCTATATATGCTATATATGTATATAGGTATATATGGTCAGACTCAGTATGGTAATTTCCATTTTGTGGTAATTTCTATTTTATCAGTGCTTTTGTTAATTAAAAATTTATTTTACAGTCAGCTGATTTTTTTAAATCTCTATAACGTTAGGGCGCCACCCCACCCACCCATGACCTTAATAAGGACATAAATAAAAAGAGTATATTAAAAGTATATTAAAGTTGTACAGTATATTCACAGTAGCTCCTCTGCAACGCAAAAGGATAGGAGAGCTCAGGACACAGGAATCTTCTTCCCTGAGTTGACAGGACCTGTTGTCATACTTGTAGTGCATCGGATTGTCAGGTCAGGTTACAGAAGTTGAATCCCCTAAAGCGAACTTACCGAAAGAAGCTAAAGGTGAAAGGGTTTGGACCTAATTAGCTGCACATCAAAATTAATCAGCAGTCTCAGAACCGATGGAGACGGTACACTGTCTTTTTCCTGGACCTGGTGAAGATCTGACAGATAGGACTGATTTAAAGGCGAAATGTATGTACAAAAAGTAAACCTGTACATGCAATTATGTTTTGTTTTTATAAAATGGTTTAATATTCTTTTTTGTTGTTGGCATTCATATAAATATACTGGTATAAGTATACGTTTGATTGGTTTTTGGTATGCTCATATTTTTGAATTTATAGCGCCCCCCCAAGAAAAGGGGTTTGTAAAATGGGAAGATTTTCTCCACCTGGGCTTGGCCCATGAACTCAAGTGAATGTCTATCTGTTACCACAAGTCTCTGAATCTATGCACGTATGTCAGGGACTTAAATCTCTCAGTAGATCAAGAGATCTTGGACGTTTTTATGCATCTATATATGTAGCAACAGAATGGGGCTTTTTAATTTCTTAATGAATCAATTAATGTAAATAGAACATCCATATTAAGCATTAGATCTCTACAAATGTTATAAGTTGTTAACAGACATTTGTAAATGCTTATTCTCAAATAATGTACCTATTATAAAGCCAAATGATATTATATACGGCAGCAGGTAAAACGATATGGGAAGTGTATCTCCTACTTGCATTCAAACACCCATGAAGTCCAGGGTTCTAATCCCTTTCAGCCATTTTCACCCTCTGTGACAGACTGTTTCAGGACCATTACCCTAATCTATCTCTTTAATGTGGTGAATCTGGTGCTTCAGTCAGCAGGTGTTAATGTTTAAAAGCAGTATGTTTTTAAATGCCTCCCTGTAGGGGCCATGGGGCTTATGAACATTGCCATCAAGATGAGCAGTTGGGATTTACGCTGCTATAACAGAAAACACTAAAGATGGCCAGGCCCAGACAAATGTTGTCACAGTAATACAGTACTGCACAGTGTATTTCAGTATCCAGAGAAGTTTTTATGAATCTGCAATTCAATTAACTGAAATATTTTATGGCATCGATGGGTTCCAAGACTCATGTGTCTTTCCATTGGAGCAAAGCTTAAAACCCCAGACATTAACATGATTGAAAAGTGACAGCATAACAATCAGATGATATTTGGCTTTGCAGGTTCAAGTGATTGTTATAAAGACATTGAAGTAAAAGAGCAAAGCAAAGGGAAGAAAGAGTAATGCAGGAGGGGTATGAGAGCTCTTCCAGACATTCTCATGCATGCGAAAAGCTAAATTGCCACTTGTTTTGTAAAAATGAATTAAGATGAGTTGACAGTGCAATCAAAGCCTAGTTCCGTCTAAAAAGAAAGCAGCTATTACCATGTGCACTGAGCCGAACCAAATTGGTTATTTCAGCAAAGGCAGGCAAAATAAGCTTAATATGTGAAAAGTGCCATGGTTTGTTACAAAAAAACTCCAACTGTCGGATTTGCCTCATTGATACATAAAAACAATGTAACAAAACATCAGGATAGTGGTCTATTACCAATATTGCTGCAGGATCACTTTTTAGTCTAAAATCTTGGGAAATTAAATGAAATTATGTTGTAATTTGTTGTTAATTATTGTTAAGAAAATCTAAGAATCTAAAATCTTTTAGAAAGCTTCTCATTTGGTTCCTGATACTTAAAAATGTCTATAAATTTATTTGATTTATTTTTTCAAATTGACAGAAAGGAAGTATAATTAACCACTGCAGGAATTTAACTTGCACAGTCAGTTAAAAGCAAATTAAATAAAATACTGAGGTTGAATTATCTCTTTTGTTTGGGGGAATTCTCCCGAAAAAATGAAATCAGGATAAAGAAGAAATAAGACAGGAAGGGTTTAAGTTGCAAGAGTTTCCACCTTTCTTGACTCTAAAGATACTAAGTTTATGAGAGATTGTGCAAAGCTGCATTGTCATGAAATTATATAAGTATTACAACTACAAGGTACATTTTTTTAAGAATCCTTTTTTT
Source organism: Cyprinodon brontotheroides (assembly GCA_018398635.1). Lineage (NCBI taxonomy): Eukaryota > Metazoa > Chordata > Actinopteri > Cyprinodontiformes > Cyprinodontidae > Cyprinodon > Cyprinodon brontotheroides. Next base: position 287,381 of record JAGKQL010000081.1, read on the forward strand.
GACCACAAAAAAATGCTTCAATTTGGGGCAGCCAGACTTTCTCTCAGCTTTTCTGAAAACGTTTAGACTTAGATTTATTTTGTCAGTTTGTAAACACAAGTGTAAAGAAAAAGAAATTTCGTTTAGAACAGCTCTCTAAACCATTACATTTTTTAAAGCGCAGCCTTAATAAGGTAAGCAACAGTGATAAAAAAAAAAAAACATTTTGATGAAAAACAGTAATGTAAACATATGACTGTATGAATTCTTTTTTTTTATAGCCCATTTTATATAACTTCAGCAGTCTACTGGCAGTGGGGAGGAAACTGTTCTAGAACCTGCTGGACCTGCATCGGATGCTTCAAAGCCTCTTCCCAGAGGGCAGCAGGGAGAACCGTCCATGTTACGGGGTCGTGATTTATGAGGTTACGGGCGATGAAATGTCTTTAATGGAGGGAAGAGGAGCCCCGATTATCTTCTCTGCTCTTCTTACAGCTCTTCTCACCTTCTTCCAGTCTGAGGAGCTGCAGCCTCCTCACCACACAGTGAGACAGCTGGTCAGGTTTTACTTTTTAAATGATGTCAACTAACACTAAAGAAATCTGTGGAACAAAGCAACACCTTGATGACCAAAATGTTCATTTTTGAACACAGATGAAAGATTTGAAAGAGGGGTAAAAGAACTAAGCCCTCCAACTACAGATTGCTGTAGTGCTGATTTACTTGAAAGTGAAAAGTCTGCATGTATTTTATTCTGTATTGGGTTATAAAAATTGGGAGTACTACAGTACGTACATGGGGATGCCGCAATTGACTTTTTCTTGGCGCATCCAAGTATAAACCAGTCTTAAGATGTGCTACCTCAAAGTGTCATTGTGAGCTCAAAACTCTAAAGGCCTATTTTTCAGAATTGTATTTCACCAATATCTGCCTACTCAGTTCACCAATTACCATTGTTTCCTCTAAGAAAGTCTTTAAATACAACTCCCCACCTTCTCGTTATACCTTCAAAAATCCTAAGCAAGACAGTGCTGTAAGAATAGCCCATCTACTGCTTTTGTTTTGCACAAGATATCTATTAATATTCTACTCTTTATGCATCTTCATGTTGGTTGGAAGCCTATATGACTACTTCAACAGTTTGCTTACCAATGATAGATCCATAGGGTAGAGATACATAGGATAACAAGCAGAGGGGAAACTACAGCTTTTAGGTTAGGTTCAGGTTTAGCTTTGCGTGTGGAATGATAAAAACATTACGCTCAACAGAGAGAACCAAACATCTAAAAGTCGGTCCTCACATATTGTTCAACACATTCAATATTATGAATGATTATGAATGATGATTGCAGTTGAGCAAAAGCTGATTTCAATAAAAATCAGCTGTGCGGGAGCAAGGAAACTCTAAAACCTGCAGGACAGCGGCCCTCGAGGACCGACTTTGGGGATGCCTGATCTAAAAAGTCATCAAACCACTTACTATGATATACTCTCACCACATATACTCTCAACTTACATTTATTTCTACTGATTTCTCTACTTTTAACGCTAAATTATTCCATATATATCTTTATTGATTGAAAAGTTTTGTGTCTATTGTGTAATCTAAAAATGTTAGATCTGTTTTATTGCTCATAGAATTGAATGTGGTGGTCCTGCTTCCCCTCACCTTGTTTTTGGCAGGAAGGTCACACAGGAAGGTGGATTTGGACAGCCTGATATTGGCAGTCCAACACTTATTGCTTAGCAGGAAAAGTAGATTGTCCTGTGAATCAACTTTGATGTCCTTTTACAGAAGAAAGATGAAGGGTAAGGACATAGTGATTAGACCAAGTCTCCAACTTAACACTTCTCCAGAACAGTAACATGTTCAAAAGCCCGGTCCAGCCTTTGGGAATGGTGTAGGCATATATAAAGGAATCAACCTAAAAGTATATTGACTTGTTAAGATCTAGATAAATGTTTAAATCTCTTTTTTTTCTCACATTTAATTTTCATTTATTTTCGCAGAACAATCTGTGTTTATTCGATTAGTTAATTAGTTAGAAAAAAAAGTAGAGTTTTCATGCGTAGGGTTCTCTCCTGCGTACTCCTGCTTCCTTCCACACCTCAAAAACATGACTGTTAGATTGATTGACATCTCTAAATTCTCCTAAGGTGTGAGTCTGTGTGCATGGCTGTCTGTCTCTGTTAGGGTTGGGAATTGATAAGATTGTCACGACTCTGATTGCAATTATCGATTCTGTGAAAGCCTTTATCTGATTTTGTCATTGAATCTGCGGAACAATGAAGCGCACGGTGACATTCGTCTACCTTCGCCTGGGACATTATATTTCAAGCCTGCCTTGGTGAAAGCAGAAGGCAGTGAACGTTTTCTGCCAGCCTCTGAGCCAGCCACAGCCTACCATTCTTGTCACAACAACAGTCATCTAAATCTAATGGAGAGAAGGCATCCATTTAATGAAAAAGCAAACACTGTACAATTTTTGGGAAATAAAATCATCTCCCCCTGATTTAAATAAATGAGAGGCTCCTTTCTCTTTGCTCCCTGAACTGTGGAGCAACTGCCTCGCATGTTTCGCTACATCCAGGCCAGTGATATAGTAAAAACTTAGCGTACTTACTGCAGCAGAGTTGCCTTCCATGCTGGTCGTAACTTTAGCTTCTGTCCGAAGTTATACGAATAAACAACACGGCATCTACAAAATGTATGCCATGCGTTGTGTATGGTGTTTCTAGTATTACTGGATGGCCCTAACCTGACATCAGCCGATGCATGTCTCAGCTCCACCTTAGCACCTTACCTCACACTGGGAACCCGCCATAGCTTTTACTGAAGGCTGGCCTTGACAACTCCTTGCATAGATTGATACACTCTGCTCGTCATTCGATTTCAACCACATCACACCGGCTAACCTTCATGACGTTAGAGAGGTGAGCCATTTGGTAGATCAAGCTCTTGCCAACTCCGGTGAGAAGGGTGAAAACATCATTTCCACCGCCAACAAAAGCCTTCAAAAGCCGTTCTTCGATGTTACAGTTTTACTCTAGAAACAATATCAGATATGGACAACACAGAAGCAGGCCAGCAGCATCACGTTAACGCTAAGCTTCCTCACGTAAGCCGCCACAGCTTGTTGAATTCACGCTTCCACCCAGGACACATTCACCCCGCGCCCGATTGACGACCATACCGTTGGGGAAATAACTTTCAATGAGCGGGTGGACAGATGTATGAGTGAAGGATGGAGACACGCCCAGCCCCACAGATGTGTAACCGCCTCACGCATACAGTAGGCCACTGTAAACAAATCCCATAATGTTCATGGGGATATGTCTGCTCATCTATCCTCATGAATGCCATGGCATTCCACTACTTTTCCTTCACGCCGGATATCACATTAATGTGTAATCACTATAGTGCCATAAGGCAGGATTATGGTGGGATTACCTCGCCTTTCTTATTGAAATGTCCGTCTTAATCCTTACAAGGCAATTTCCTGTTGACGCTTATAGGATATGGGGCAACAAGCCACGTTCAACTGGATAAAGCAGTTCAAACCCCGTTCAGATTCCACTGCACTCATTTTCTCAATGTTTTTAATAATTTCAAAAAGTGCCTTTATAATGCAATGTGAATTTTGGTCTTAATTTAAAAAAATTATAATTTTTATGACAATACAATAAAACCAACCAAAAAAATGGATAGAGAATAATTACAAGAGATAAATATTCACAAAAGATCTATTTGCGTTTTTAATCTGGGTTTTCATATATAAATAATCAATAATATAATAAAATACTCCAGGGATTTAGTGCCAGACCATTCTTTAATCCATGTCCAAACAGCTTTAAAAATGTGGGAAATAGCTGTGATTTCTACTTCCATTTCACGCTTGATATTATGTTGTCATCATTTATTAGGTGCCTGATATTTACATCAGTTTGAAAACCATAAATTTCAATCACTTCTTTGTTCCATGGTGGCTCTTTCTGTCCACTGCAAATGAAAACAGAATAGTTATTTTCCTTTTGTCAGGGTTTGGTTCAGGTTTTAGGTACCAAAATGCAGAAGTGTAGACACAGAGGCGAGTTCTTGTAGATTTAATCAAACAACAGGTAAAAATCCAAAAACCCAAGTTAAAAAGTCAAGGAAACAAAAACCAGACACGTTGCCACCACACCAGCCCAATGACCCTGATTAAGACAAAGAAAAAAAGAATGAGATCAAATCATAAAATGAAGATATTTCAAAATATATTGATATATATTTTTTAGATGTGCAAGATAAATAATTAATCTTTAATGATGAGGAAAGTGTCATTTCATTTTTCATCAGATTTGTGACGCATTTCCGCCATAGGGCGCACAAATTTTTTCTCATTGACTCGCTTTAAAAACTGCACATGTGCAGAAGCTCCTTTGCAATACAGAAGCATAGTGTTGTGCTTGTAATGCATTTACTGCAGCTGGGAAAATAAAAACCATCTAATCATTTACTTTTTTTGGGCAGCCAAGTTCATTTCTTAATTCCCTGGGGGAAAAAAGATCTGTGACCTGATTAGACTAATTCGGTGCCAGAGCCAGGAATGCCCAAGGCCAGGCGACACTACTGACTTGCATACAATCTTTTTAGAAGGCTTGGTCTTGAAATGTGACACATGACTTTTATAACTTCAAACATGACAGATTTTTCTTTTCTAAGAATCAGTAATCATACAGTATGTGCAACATCTTAGGAAGAAATATGCATGTTGGCACATCAAAATTCGGGAATTTCTACAGGTGTCAATTGGTTGGAAAAGCAGATGTTTATCAACAGGAACCTCTGGATCTGGATTGTTGAGGAAGAAGTATGAAATCTTTGGTTTTAATTTGAATGTGATTCATAAAGTGTTAAATTGCATATCACAATAGAGGTACAGTACGTCAAAGCAGACCCCTTGCCATGTCTCCTCCTACTTATTTTCAAACTTTTTCAGTAGGAGTTAGCACTGCTACAGTTTTACATGTTGAGGTTATTTTAGGATGCTTAAAATGACAAGGCATTGAATAGACGACTGTACACAAAAATTAGAATTGAAGTCAGAGCATATACACAAACTCAAGATTTTAGTTTTAGACCATCGTTGAATCATCCTGAGACAAAGATGTCTGGGAAACTGTGCTTCTGTTTGCCATACAGTCATATGAGATTGTGATATGCAGTGAATGAAAAATCTTTCAACCTTTTTAGGTTGAAAAAAGTAGATTTTCCAACCTAAAAAGATCATTAATGAGACCAAAACTCTTTTACCCGAAAAGTAACTAAAAGTAGGATTACAATCTGCAAATGGACTCTGGGACAAAAGTTTTATTATATTTCTCCTGCTATGTAATGATTACAAAAAGTATATATTGCAATAACACTGTTACCCTTGGGAGCATAATGCTGTGGGGGTACTAGGAAAAAGAAAAGATGGAAGGTGACCTCTGAATGACCTAAAAAATAATCTTTACTACTACCAAAAGAAAAGAAGCACATCCAATTGTTCTAACCGCACAGACCTGCACTAAAGACTCTATTTGCCAACTGTTATTTAAAGGTGGTGGGGCGTCAGCTTCATGCAGCTGCAGGTAGGAGGACATATAATAGCATTGGGTTTCAGGCCTGTTAATTTTGACTGATCTGTTGTTAAGTGGAGTAAAAGAGACATGGGCAAATCCCATATTTATGTATGTTGCTAACTCTTCACCTGTAAAATGTTGATGGACTGTAGACAAACGCTAGTCTGTAGCTAAGCTAGCTTTCTTAATTCAATGTGGATATTAAGCCAACATGTCTATTTCGTACTATTAACAGTTGATGGACCATCAATCATCCAATCCTAGCCAATTTACCAATGTTGAGAAAACATATTTAAATCCTACCTCTCATCCATAGTGAACAAGAGTTTTGGAAGCTGAAATGTATTAAGAATGCTGGGTTAATGGTGAGAGGAGTTGTTTGTTTTTCATACAATATATTAATTCACACAAAGTGTTAAAATGAACTAAGGATGAACTCTCCTATTCACCCAAGCAGCTACTGTGTCTTCTAGCCCATGTAGTAATCTTTTCAGTTCGAGTTTAATTGTGTTGGTGTTCGGGGACATAAAGAAAGTAGATCATGTCAGGTCACATTATCCTAATTCAATTCAAATTTGACTCTAATTAAATGTTATAGTATTCTTTATTCCTTATTTGCTTCTAAAGGGAAAGTGGAAATAGTCAACAGGGCTGCGGAGCCTAAAAGAATGCAAATATTTCTTTGGTTTGATCAAAACACATGTAATGTCATTAACAATAGTGGCATTTTATTGATCAAGAAAGTCATTATTTAAGTTACCCACAACTAAAAAACCAATATAACATGCTTTGATTTACATGTTAAAACTCAATATAACAAAACCCAGAAATGTGGAGCCATCAAGTCATCTCTATGTCATGTATTTGTTCTGCCAAGCCACCTAATCAGGTAAGTCCAACCTGAGGAGTAAATTAAATTGTGAAGATTTGACTCACCTGGTTAAGTGGTTTGGCAGAAAGATCAAAGGGTGTTATGTTGCTTTTTTTACTTATGGATATCAAATAATTAATTTCCTAATCAATACAATTCAATTATTGTTACTGACATAACTTATGGCACTAGTGCATTACTGTAATTCACCAGGGCAAAAATAATTATATAAGTGTTGCTGACTCACCGAGTAGGAACAGTGTCTCTAAGGCTACGTTTGCACGTCAGCCTGAAGTGACCCAAATCCGATTTTTTTGCCCATATGCGATCTGGATCTGATCTTTTCATGGCAGTTCGAACAACACAGATCCGATTTTTCCAATGCAACCCAGGCCACTTGGCTATGTGGTCCTGAATCCCATACAAATCGCTGATTTCAAATGCCACCTGTGTCTGAACAGCCAGGTCGCATTCATCCCACCTGAATGCCTTTATTACCCCGACAAAGGTCACAATTCTGAGTCTTGCTATGAAGAAGTGACAAAATAAACAACAACCATGGCAGACGATGATGCGGAGAGCAGTATTTATGTTTAACCATCTTGAAAAGATTGTGTTTTTATGGTCGGAAAAGCTCGCTTGATAAACTACAGCACTACCATCCATGTTACTTCCGTAATCACGGAGCACACTGGCCTGTGACGTCATTTCATCATCTTCTGCGCATGCGGGACACTTGGGTTGTATGACTGCAGTTCAAACAGGAGATCACATTCCAGTTACATATATTTGGAAATGTGATCGGCAACGCATTAAAATCAGATTTCACAAAAAAATCGGAATTGAGCATCAAGTTCTGCCGTGAGAAGGTAGCCTAATTGTAAACTCTCTGATATCTAATGAGACACTGAGAAGCACAGAGTTTGCAAGATACAAGCTAAATCTGGATGAGATAAATAATGCTTCATTTTTATGCATAAATAAAATATGTTAATTTATATGTCATACATTTAGAAAAATACAATGTTGATTTTTGAAAATAAGCCCCCCTACTATGGGTTGTGTCAGGGGCCTTTGGTTCAACATACCTGAATCAAGTAATTCAATGATTGAGAGAACTTTGGAGGAACTGACTGCATACTCAGCCATTTGATACAGGTGTTGGACAAAGGACCTTAAAGTTGCAGGAAAAATACCCCCCAGGAACTGGAATTGCCAACCTCTGCCCTACTAGGAAAACCTGTGTACTGCAGGTACTGATTTCCCCTGTCTTGGGGAAATCAGTACCTGCAATGTATGAAACACTATACATTGTGGTGTTTCATGCATTGATATTGTTTTAAATCTCCATCCATCTCATTATTATTTATCATGTCATGATCACTTTAATTGGTGTCTATGCTCCAGTCAGTCTATGGGCAAAATTCTATCAGGCTCCTCCTGTGGAACCAACTACCAGTTTTAGTCTGTGAGGCAGACCTCTACTACCTTTAAAGGAATAGTACACCCAAAACATGATTAGCCTTCATTTCTACCACCTCCATGCTGAACAACACTCTGGAGTAATTTTTTTGATATCTCAAATGCATCTGGAGATTCTGGACATTGCTGCTTTGCCGTCTGCTGACATTCAAATAATGGAGGGTCCAGTGGCCGATTGCAGAAAGGTCCATAAAAGTCCACAAAAACGGTACAATATTCCTCCATACTGCTCGGGCCCAATGTAATCCAAGTGTCCTGAGTGGGTAGCATCCAGAATTTACTAGAACGGTCATTTAGAATGTTTTTAGAGCATAAAACAGTACAGTATAGATTTCCTAATAGCTTCTACCATGCGAAGCACGCCATTCTACGGGAAGCTTCTGCAGACCAAAACCCGAAGAAAGTGCGCGATTCAGCCGCCTGCTCTGGCCGATAATGCAAGCGTACAGAAGAAGAAATGTGCTGTTTACCTGTGCAAAGAAAGAAACAACGAAAGAAAAATGTCTGAGGACTTCAGTGTTGAGGAAGAGCATGAGTTCTTTGCCGCAGCTGAATGCGCTGGTTTGGTCTGCTGGCGTAAGCCTCGTGAGGAATCGGTGAGCGCGCATGGGGGCTTATATTAGGAAATCCTATACTATATTGTTTAGGCTCTAAAAACGCTCTAAATGACTTCGCGTTTCGAAAATTCTGGATGCTACCCACTCAGGACACTTTGGATTACATTGACTCCAGCAGTATGGAGGAATATTGACACGTTTTTGTGGACTTTCTTTGTGGACCTTTCTTGTCTCGGCCATAGACCTCCATTATTTGAATGTCAGGCAGAAAGCAAGAAGCCTCCCAGATCTCCAGATGTATTTGAGATATCAAAAAGTACTCCAGAGTTTTGTTCAGCATGGGGGTGAGTAGAAAAATGAAGGTGCCAATCATGTTTTGGGTGTACTATTCCCTTAATACTTTTAGGTTTAAAACTTTCCCCTTTTTGATAAAGTTTATAGTCAGATGTGGGCTCAGGTTATCCTGAGCTATTCTCTATAGTTATGCTGCTATAGGTTTAGACTTTTGGAGGACATAGGACCCCCATTTCATCATTCTGCTTAATTCTATCTCTATTCTCCTATTCTGCAGAATCTGTTAAAGGTTCAATCTCTAACCTTCTGCTCTCTCTCCTTCTGCTTTTCCCTCAGAGTAGTTTTGCCCTCGGTCTGTTCCTGTTTTGGCTGTGACTCCATCCTGAGAGAAAACATCAGCTGTGCTGCTTCCTTGCATCAACACCCTTGTTTATAGATGCTGAAGATCGCCTGTTTTCCAGTGTAGTCCTGTTTCTCTGACCGCGGACTGAGTGGATGTGCTCTCTTCGCTCTCTGGCATGATAGCTGGCCTCGAGCCTCGCCTTGCCTGGCTGTGTGTTTCCTGGACGGGCGCGCTTGCAGCTGCCTTTCTATCCCTGCTTCTGTCTCCCCTTTGAACCCCCAGTCGCTGCCTCAGCAGATGGCCGCCACACTGAGCCTGGTTCTGCTGGAGGTTTCTTCTTGTTAAAAGTGAGTTTTCCTCCACTGTCGCTACAAGCATGCTTTTAGTGTGAGGGATTGTATTTGAGTCAATGAGTCAATGCAATCAACTGGTTTTCCTTAGATAGAAAACTTTGTATCAATTTGACTGGATGATCTGGTTGAACTGTAAAAGTGCCTTGAGATGACATGTGTTGGGAATTTGGCGCTATGTAAATAAACTGAATTGAAAAAGGTGGCAGTACAAGACAGATCAGCAGGGGAAGCACAAAGACATATAACCATGCAAACAAGTAATACCTTAACAATAATGTTTTTAGACTGTGGGGTGAAGCCAGAGTACCCAGAGAGAACTCATGAATGCACAGGGATAACAGGCAAACTGTATTCAGAAAGACCCTGGGCCAGGATTCAAACTCAAGAACTTCTTTCTCCAAGACACCAGTACTATAAACTGTGCCATTACATAGCTTAGTATTTTCATTTGTTGTTAACTTTATCAACCTAAAGGTTATTTGTGCACTACATACTAAAATTGGCTTTATATATAGACTCATATCAAAATAACTATTCTCAGACAGGTCTATTTCGAGCCAGAAATGAGCCAGAGTCACCTCAACTGGCCCAGTTTTCCCCATTTTTACTGGTGTGTTAAGGTCAGCATGTTGGCTGCAATCAGGAATCCTGTATCCCTGCTGAGGATTGAGAAAGAAGGACAGTGTCTATAAATGGCTAACCCAGATTTCTGAACACAACCTAAATTTGTATCGGCAGACATCCGGTGGGGGCGGAGTGTCTAGACAGGTCCATGGGTGCTACACAAGTAACAGCACTGCCTTACAGTCTCTGTCCTTCAAAAAACCTCTCACCTACATCTCAGCTGTCTATTCTTCTGACTAACACCTGTCACTGTGTCTCATGTTTGCTATAATCAGAGGGTCTGTCATGGAAGGTGTGAGGTAGATGCTGATTCAAACTGACGGGTAATGATGCATCTTTCCCCTTTTTCTGCTCTGGTCTGTTAGGGACCCCTTGAAAATGATGAAGGGCCCTTCAAAGAGCGGCCTCGTCCTTAATGTGGGCCTTCCCATTTAGTCGTAGCTGTCTCAATTTATGCAACATGGTTGACATTTCATCAAGATTTGTGTGTAAAAAAAAAAACTTCAAGAAATATGTGGCCATGCCAATGTGTAAGCAATAAAGCCAAAAAGTAAAATGAAATCACACTAGAGTCATTTCAAACAGCAGAAAGCAGTAATTCCACTCTTACCCAACACTGATGCTACTGTTCATGTGAGTGTTTATTTTTTCCAGCAGCATACAGCTCTAGGATCCTCAAGATTTACCCAAAGCACTGTTCAGTTGGTGTTTCAGTGTTTTATTCCTTCATGAACCTCAAGCCAGTGTTGTAGTACTCGAGATCGGTCTTGGTCTTCAAGACCGGTCTCGAGACAATTTTTTGATGGTCTCGGTCTGCGTCTCGGACTTGAACGCATTTGGTCTCGGTCTTGTCTCGGTCTCTGGGCGCTGAGGACTCTATTTCAAGACCGTTCAAGACCACAACTGTGGAAATAACACTAATCATCAGAATATTATCAGCTTCTTTAAGATCCTTCTTTATTGGATGCTTTGATTCAAATCCAAGCAATAACCTGTCTCATTGGTAAATGCAGTGAAGGAGATCAATCTATTTTTTCAACAAATTATCTGTCTCACAACGTATTTCACAACTTGGTGACAGATATAGATTTATTTAAGAAAAGTTATATAATATAGCTTTAATCTGTATATGAGAGAGAGAAACAAAGAGAAATGATTGGCTTTTTTTCAGTTTTGCCACATTTTACAGAATTCTTGCACATTGTTTTGAAATAGCACATTTAAAAACAACATAAATGTATGTACTGTTCATGAACAGCAGAGAAAATACGATTTTGTATCGACTTTGATTAATTGTTTGAAATTCTGTGATGACTACACAAAAGTACTAAATAAAGATGTTAATGTTTAGTCCAGTTCTGTGTGTTAAATATCTAGGTGTTGTAATGTGAATGTGGGTCTTTTAGATCAATTTTTGTGATTTTGATCATGTCTCACATTTTATTGTCACATACTGGCGCTGGTCTTGACTCGGTCTCGACTTCCCTCGGTCTTGACTTGGTCTCGGACCCTAAAAGTCTTGGTCTTGTCTCGGTCTCGATACACTCTGGTCTTGGTCTTGTCTTGGTCTCGGGTAAGGTGGTCTTGACCACAACACTGCCTGAAGCTGCAAGAATCATTCTGCTCCATCTACCTGTCAGACAGTACTTTAGTTTTCATTAGTCATATGCTCTTGAATCATAGTGATAATACACCCAGTGATGTTTGACGCAGCACAAACATTTTATAAACCATTTTAAACTCCTATGATCGTGATAGTGTTGTATGTTGAATCACTATACTATATTAGATCATATGGCCCAAATTTAACTGTTTCTTTTTTCTTCCTATGCTACTTATTTTCAAGGAAAAAGGAGTGTTTTTACTAGTGTTGCACCAAAACCGATACCAGTATCAGGTTGGGCCCCGATCCAGCACTAAAATGGTGGTATCAGTATCATCGAGTACCAACCAATAGGGCACCGATACCATTTTGAGAGCCAACAGTTTATTTAACCTTTGTCACCCATTCTAGGTAGGCAATAAAAAAGTTCTACTGGATCTACACTTTGTTTTAGTCTTTTTCCTACTTCACAAAGGAAGGCAGCAGCTTGACAAAGCCATAATGGCAATTATTTAACATCCAAGTAGTATGCTTCTTCATATATACACACACACACACATCAATTTCAAACAGATGGTATCAGTATCGGCCAATACTGCACAGCAAGCTATCGTTATCAGAGCCAAAAAATGGTATTGGTGCAACACTAGTTTTTACATAACTATCTGTGTGTATCAAAGCCATGGAAAGGGCAGAGTTTTAGCAGGTGAAAGACGAAAGGCTCACAGTAAGAGATGATGGAAACTGCTAAGATACAAATTGGACAAGCTTAAAATTTGTTTAAAAGTTCAATTTAAGGCAAGACAAGTATTCTTTCCTGATACCACATGAGACACTAACTATTAGTGTGTTTGCTCTGAATTCTGCTTTCCATTGTATCAAAAAATGAGAACATCATTTGTTGCATTATGCTTCACAATGATTTGTATTATAATGCTGTACATTATGCTAATGCAATTTCAGCAACAAAAAAGCTTTTGGTGCTTCAAATTTTATGCTTGTCCACATTACGGTCAGACGCACCTCATGTTAATCCTTGATGCTCCTGAAGCGCATCCAGTAAAGGATGTACAGATGCATCTGATGCTTGTGCTGCTCCTGCGTTCAATGGCAGAAAGCGGCTTTGCTATATTTGCTGTGATAAGCTGTTAAGTTTAAGTAGTTTTGAAAAAATTTTAAGCAAGAAAGTCCACCTCAAAACATTGTCTATGCAGTCAGTTCATCAAGGTTACAATACAGACATAAAATATTATTTTGCTGTCAAAGCCACTCAGACCCCTACATACAGGCGGTGAGCTGTCGCTGGGAATCCCCAGCAGCAGCTGCCTAAGGCCGGGTCACCTATTGGAGTTTTTACCCTACTGTTTGTGGTGGCTTGAACAAGATGTTAGCATTTTTCAGTGTACAGTACAAACTGCAAGCACCAGAATAATAAAATCAAATAGATTTTGATGGCAGGTTTTGACATTTTAAGTCAAAATAGGCATTAATAAACAGTTTCAGGGGAGTGATCATGATGCATCAGCAGTGCTGTGTCTCCCTGCCAGCTTCCAGATCAGCTTTTCTGATTGCTTGATGTGGAGCATCGAGCAGCAAAAGCATTTTTCCAATTCCAGCACCTGCTGCTTCTGAAACGCGTCACACACCTCAGATGCTCAGAAGCTCATGAGGCGCTGCTTCAGCTGCTCAGATGCGCCAAGATGCCACACTCCTGCTACTCTAGACTCGCTGAAGGAACTTTTGATGCGCCTTGTTGTGCTTCCATCATAGACTTTGCATGTAAACCAGCTGCTCCTGTTGTTTTAATCGTGCTAGGTGTGAAGGTAGCATGGGATTAATCAAAGCAGGTGCTTCAATAAAAAAAATGCTTTGCAGGTTGGATTCCAGGACATTTGCTACAGGAAGTGTGGATGTTTGAAGAGAGTTACAGAGTATTCACACCAAACACATCTACAGTAAATGTCCCACGTCATTTGGCCATGGTTGGTTGTTTAATTTTCATCAGACAGCCTGCTTGGTTTGCTGCTTTACAGCATCACCTAACGGGTGCTTGCTGGTTTAGAGTTCAACTCAACATGGCGGACCAGATTTTTAAAGAATAAGTCACAGTGTTTTATTTTTCATGGAAAGCCAGATAAAGATATCAGTGCCCCTGGGCTGGGTCCAAAACATATTCTAGAAATGCTCCCAGGAACCTGCGGTACTTCTGTTTGATCGGACCCAACACTTTGATCCTGCTTTGGGGAAGGGTTCCACGGACAACAGAGGTCATGCCAAGTGATGCTCTGAAGCTCAGAGCCGCAGGAGGGGAGAGAAAGAGGCCAGACAGAGAGCACCGGTTGCGGGCAGTAGCTGCTGGCTGAGACCAGCTCTGGAGTAACAACAGGAGGACGAATAATGAATAATTGCACAGTCCTTCCAAGGGGTTAATTAAGGCAGCTTATTTAAAATCCACCAACAAATCTCCTTAGAGCATTCGTTATCTTCTCCTCTGTCAACATAAATTTTGTCTATATTTCATTTTGATTTAAAACAGCTCTGTCTCCACTGTGTAGACCCCACTGACTTCCTCGCGGTCATTTGACAATAACTCAGTGGAGTCATTAACCTAGCTCTGTGGTTACCAGTCCTCTGGCACCATTGCCCTGCAGGTCTAAAGCCCTTAACACACCAAATCTAATTTTGTGTCCGATCCGACAGAACATCGTGTTGGACAAGGTCTTAGAGTTTGGAGCTCATTGAAAGTCAATGAGGATGATCAAACACCACATGATTGTCTGCAAGGGGACTTGAGTAGCTCCCACTGAGACAGACCCATGACTACCCAACAATTCAGCTAAAATTTTCATGGGTCTAGTAGGAAGAGAGACGCGGTTTGTTCGGAGCCGTTTTTCCCCATTCAAAAAAGCCTGAGAGCTAAGGAATGAAAGTGCTGCGCTTTTATCTCTGTCCTTGACAGGCTCATTAAGCGTTGTCAAGGTAACGGAGCTTCAAAGGAACCTCTGCCACTTTATACAGCACATTTTAATCTAATGAAGGGAGACAACACTGATTTGCATTGGGAAATGGATACTATATGACTGCTAGCCATGACCCGTCCCTTGACACTCAACCCTGATTGACCCTGAAGACTTCAGATACCCTACAAAATAAAAGCCTCTAGTTTATACTCATATATTTATTGCAGCATATGGCTCAACATTATGGCACAAATTCAACCACTTTTTAGAAATTAGACCTTAGGGGGCTTTTCAAAACACACCCCACTGCAGATTTCAAAATAAAAGCCAATAAAAGCCATTGCCACTTCATGTATTGACCTAATAACAGGGAAAAAGAGTTATTCAATGTTTGGAAATTCATCAAGTATCATTGCTGGGTGTGACTCAATTATCCATTGGATGTACAGTTTGAGTCTATTTATAACATGATGAAGCAAAATTCTGGACAGCAACAGAGGGACATCTAAAACATGCAGGGCAGTGCTCCCTGAGGACCAGGAAAGAGAACTACTGAACTAAATTTAAGGAAGTAAGCCTGCCTAAGTTCCAACCCAAAGCCAAAAGGGTAAAGAAAGATGCTTTAAGTTACTCGGAATGTTGCTTGGTTCTAAGTACCAGACAGAGTAGTCTGAATATTGTAAAACAGCTCATCTGTTGGGATTTTCTGCTACAACGATACATGCATAGATATTGGTCCAAAAAGAAGAGGAAAACTCCAGTGAGTGGGAGATGTCCTCCTTGTTGTTGTCAGAGGTCAACCACTAATACAGCTGAGGTATGCAGTGATAAAACTCAATGAATTTCAAATGAACTCATTTACTTTAACCCTAATTTGGTTACCGGAATAAATGATGCAAAGTCATCAAAAAACAGACTATTACTTAGAAAGCTCCTATTTTTAGTCATTTTCAGAGATTGATTGGAAAGAAAAGATGTAACCTTCAAGCTTTTTCCTCTCAAGATGAATGAAAAGGAGAAGAGCAGAAGGGAGGAGAAAAAAAAGAGACGCCTACCTAATTCCAAAGCTTTATATCCTTTACCACAGCTCATTGGTCAGAGAGAACGACTCAGCAACCTTGGCAAAACCCATGAGGTATCCATACATCATCCATATACCAAGTACATTATGAGCTAAACTACAGAGCTTTCTCTAGCTTTATGTATTTCTAACAATAAGACAAAGAATCAAACTTGCTTTGGCAAAGACCAGAGGCTAACTCATATCAGACAGCATTCCTAAAGGGCTTTATACAGTCTGGCCATTGCTAAGTTTAATATCAGTTAGCCACATGATAGGCTTACTGTATGAGTAATAACAACAAATCCAAAACATCATCATCTAACTAAAACCAAACAATTCAAAGCTAATACCAGGTATGAGTATCAATCTTTTTTTTTGTTGGGTTGTGTAGACATTGCATATAAAATGATTAATGTCCATTCATGTTTAACTGCTATGTCTCTTCATTCTGACCTTGATATGATGAGATTTCCCTTCATGGAACACAGTGCTCCACCATCACTCATGCTGTGCTTAGCCAGGCTGTCTGGCAAGCCATCAAGTGCTCGAACAGAGCAGATGCTGCCCTCTTAGAGCTGGAATTGAGTTTTGTAGTGGGTGTTTTCCCAAGACCCCCTCCTTACCTCTTACAACATAAGAATTCCAGGCACCATGTCCCTGTTTGGATTATGTATTCATAAAGGCCAGAGTGGTTTATTGTGGTTTTATACTTAAACATCTAGAGTGAGTAATTTATGCCTTTTATTTGCAAAACTGAGAGGCATCAAAACTTCTTCACTAAACAAATTCAAGCTATGCAAGGGATTTATTTTCCAAAATTATCCATCATCACTTGACTTACATCTATCTATCAAGACCTGTTATAACATATCCATTTGCAAGTATTAGGACAGCTCTGGGTCAACATGTTTATCGCCTTAGTGTAGCTACCACTTGTAGAGATAAACTGGTTGAGTTTTTTATGGATGATACTGATAGCTTAACTTCAGTCTAACTGATCACTGATATTAGTAATCAATATTTGGGGGGATGATTCTTAAAGCAGATATTGCTTTTCTTCATCCATTTACATGATACAAATGTCAAGGGTTTAGTATACTCCAGCAGCAGTGTGTAGCAGTGAGCTTGACTCATATTTCTGATTTATGCCCAATTCTGAAGCGTGGTCAGAATTAGTTAATAACTGGTTATTTTATTCCATGCCACAATGCAAGAGGGTCAATCACAAACTAGCTGTGTGTCTAGATAAGGCTGAGGTGGTGAGGAAGTGGAAAAATGCAACGTTCAAGTTTGTGTAACAAGGGGGGGACATGAGGGTGAAAAAGAGTGGGAATCCAGGTGGAAAAAGGGTCACAGTGTTCTCGCGCACCTCACTCTTTTAGCATACAAGCAAAACTAGCCGGTAAGGTACCAAACAGGAAATATGCATAGAGTAGAGCGTATGTAGATTGGACCAATCAGAGGCCTCCTGTCTGCAGTACTGTCTGCTGTCACCTACAATTTTGGAGAGATGCATGAGTTTCTGCAGAAGGGGTGGGAGCATATCTGCGTTAACTGTGACACACATGCAGACAGCCTGGTTTATGAGTGTAAACCAGCCATCACAGTTATAACAAATTTAAGGGGTCATTCACAATTTTCAACAAGTGTGCAAAACATACTCATTTTTTACCCTGACCTTAACCCCACACACATCATCCACCCAAAGGCAAACAAAAATGTAGCTCACACCCATTCCTATTTTATTGTAGCTGGGACTAAGAACCTTTTAAACATATATGATTTTTATGTAGTAAAGTAATAATTTTTTAAATACGTCATAAAACAAAACAAGTGAATGAACATCAATTTCAAAGCACAGTAAAAAGAGTGATAATATGAGCTGAAAGGTCAGTATTTGACAGGTGTACTCCACCTTGACAACACCAATCACCCAACTGTAAGCTTTGTACACTTGTGGAAACAGTTAAAATTGTGAACTTAGGAGTTAAGCAAGTCTCTTAAAAAAAAGAAACATTACCAAATTATGCAAAACATTAATAATGAATATCAAATAAAGCGATATTAAGGAATAGTTAATAAACACACTAATGAATCAGCAATCACATGTATGGATCATCTGTTACTGATTTAAATAAAGCTAATATCAGCCAACTTGTAAAGCGCTCAGAATGTAGGACCCAGAATTTTAGGTGTCTACTTTTATTAAAATAAGACAAAACCGAAACAAGGAGCTGTGGATCTGCAGCGGCTTTCTAAGTTGTTTTATGTCCTACCCTGCTAACGTGAAACAATTGTGTTAAAGTAACTAAATATGATTAAGTAAATGCCAAAAACGGTTGCATTATTTTATTTTATTTTTTTCAGTGTACCCTAACCTTAAGATCTAGAAACAAATGATTTTTTTTCATTCCTTGATTGCCTTCTTTTCTAACTTTCCTTGTACAAAATGTATTTTTTTTCTTGCAACGGTATTGAAACAAAATTCACTTCATAGCTGAGCCATCAGGTTGGATGTCTTTTAAATTTTCTTTTATTTAACTATCAATGGCTTCCTTTGAAACACTCCACAGTTACAAGCTCAATATTCTTAATTCAAAAACAAAACCTGGTACACTATATTTCCCTCTCTTATTGGTGAAGTTGGTCTTGAACTCGAATGTGCAACATTAAACAGAGAGGAAAAGAAAATTCACAGGACACGTTGTTTATAATAGTGCTGCACAATACAAACCCAACACGCACACATTGCACATAACCACGTTACCCTCTGCCTTAAAATGGAAAAAGATCATACATAAAACACACTAGGAATAGGAAATGAAACCATTGTAAGCACAGTTTAGGCAATTGATTTAATTAGTGGGAAGGCAGAAATAGCTTCCTGTTATAGATAAACTTCTTATGGTTTTCTCAAGATAATGAGAAAATATCTCATTATCACAAGAAAACCTATGTTGTCGTCTTGTTATGTTTGCTTGGGAAGAAAACTTTTATATTGGTTTGTTTCTTAGATGCTCAGAAAAATATAGTGCACAAACAAAAAAGAAAAAAAAGGTGTTTCTAGTCTTCTATTAAATGAGGAATTGACTGGTCAATATTTTACCTTTCAAAGTGAGAAAGAAATAATTGTTATCGGTCTTTCTCACTTGTTTTCATTAAGGGAGCATTTTGTACATGCCTATTAGCTCTCAGACAAGCTTTTACTCATGTAATGTGAATATCTTTGTTAATTCATAATGCAATTTAATTTACTTTACCTCTATTTTTTCTAAATATACATAAATATGGAAGAATTTCTTCCTAAATGCATTAACACAATTTTCTTTAATGAACTACAGTAGGAGAATCACACAATATTTGCCCAGTAGGCCAACTTTAGAAGCGGATTTATTTTTGCATGGAGTTTAAAGAACTAGAAAGATAGAAAGACTCACACATTTCAGCTTTGCATAGTTTAAACTAGTGGGGTATAACCAGTGATACATCACAGCGTTTTGTAGTCAAAAAACAAAATAAAAGTTTTACAACATGTCCATTATCACTTTTATAGAAACTTAGCCATCTTAAGGACGAACTTACAGGTCCGTATTTCCATCAAAATATAAAAAGAATCTTAAAAATTCCCAGTTTGATTTCCTGATTTTTCTTTTTCTAATTATCTCTTTCATAGTTAAAGCGCACCTATAATATAAACTAGGATAACTTAAATAAAGACTACAATGGCTGACTAGTAGAGTGGGATTTACAAAATAAAAGATTAAGTCTACTTTATATAATGCTTAGGATGGCAATGCAAAAAAGATAAGGTACATATGGAATAGCAGTGCTCTATTCCAGTTCCTGAGGGCCGATAACCTGCAACCTTTAGATGTGCCTTTGGTTCAACTCACCTGAATCAAGTAATTTGATAATTGGGAGGACTCTGGAGGAACTGACTGCATACTGAGAAGGTAACTCAGCCATTTGATTCAGGTGTGTTGGACCAAGGATGGAAGTAAAAGTTGCAGGAAACCAGCCCTCAGGAACTGGAGTAGCTTACCCCTGCTCTAGATAATAAGAAATTCAGACTTTTTCATTTAGAGGGGGCTAGTAATTAACACAGTCAGATAAACACAAATCAAATGAACATTTTGCCACATAAAACAAAAACCTCTATTAGAGCCATGGGTGCTTCACACACGGCTATGCTGAGAGAGGGCTGCTGCAGACAGGCTAACGTTAGCCCTGGCTGCTGCAGACGGCTAACGTTAGCCCTGGCTGCTGCAGACGGGCTAACGCTAGCCCTGGCTGTCATTAGCCTCGGAGGTCAGCTGGTTGCTGCGCCCAAAACCATTAAATGGACTCCATGGGGAGTGTTGGCCCAGTGGTTAGAGCAGAGAAGGTTGCAGGTACCCGGTTTGATCTTTACCCCATACTGCTCCCCGGGAGCCCCCCCCAGTACTAGGGCTGAGGTTGATGACAAGCACAAATGCACATAAGAACGCACAAGAACACATATTGAGAAACGGCCACTGTGTTTTAAAGTGTTAATCTAAAGATGGGATCTAGACTCTGGTAAGTATGTTAAATAAAGTCAAATTAACAGTAACCATCACTACCAATAAACACAACACACACCAGAAACCAAAGAGGCAGTTTCCTCATTTCCATTTCTTTAAATTGTGACTCACTGCAAACTGCATTTATTTCCATACAGTATAATTATTCTTTTGGGATAAACTTTGTGTAATATTAAGAAAAATGTCTGCGTTTTGCAGGACATATAGTAATTTGACTACTATATTGACCACCTGATTGGTCAAGAATGAAACACAGGTAGGCTGCATCAATGATAGAACCATCAATTAACAATTTCATATCAATACAATACAAAAATAAGATGTCCATTGAAATTATGACTTGTTTTCAAACCCTTACAAGTTTTGTTTTTATTCTTACTGTAGCAACAGAAAATGGTTTACATTAGTATGTTCTATGCTTTTCAGTGTGCTCATTGAAAACCTTCCTCTGTGAAGGTCTTACAGTACAGTATGTTTCATTCACTTGGTGCATTGGCCATTCAGCAAACTCAAGAGTTCTGCAGGGAGAAACTCCTCAGTGTGCCGGCCTTTCTGGTATCACAGCACTGCCTGATATGATTTGGCTCAGATCCATTACAATTTCAGACACTTGGAGGACTTGCATTAGGGTTGTGAATCCTCATTAGCAGCAATAATATCCAGCTGCCCCCCTTCATGCCTACCAATGAGCCGGAGGCTTTTCCACAAACAAAAAGGTGCTACTGACTTCAACAACGGAGAGGAGACGATTAGGGGTCATGCAAATACCCAGGAGCCAAAAAAGGCAATTATTAGAATAAGCAATGGTCACATTAAAATGTTCCTGACTTTTATAATGAATAATTACAGCTGGTATTTTTCACTCATTAGTTCTTAACATGATTAGAGTCTGTTTAAGTGGCTTAATAGCCTGACAATCAAACGGAATGAAATCATGTGGGGCAACCAGTCACTGATGTGAAAAGGAAGGAACCTAACCAGCTCTGTGTGCATCTGCACCAGAGAACTATTCCTGAACGGGTTGGTCACACATTTTCAAAACATTTAACACAAAACAGACTTCACAGAATTGAAATAGAACAGTAGCGCAGAACTGATGTGGACTGGGGATCTTCAGCGACTGCAGGAGGGGAGGTGGGGTTTTGCCCAATCACTGACTTTCTGGAGGGGAAAGAAACACATGAAGTAAATGTTTCTGACAGGAGATGATTCTCCACCTGAGATCGCTGTAAAGGTTCATACATCGAGCAAAGGGAGCTCTGACAGAAACACACAGAAACAGGCAGGCAGACTCCAGCAGGAGTCCAAAGGTAGCTCAGGTGAACAGATTGGATGGGGACAGAGAGCGCCAGTGGATAAGAGGGAAAAGAATCAAGAGATCAGAATCACAAATGAAACACTGAAATGCTCTCACTACTGGCTAGGGAATAAACTCGCCTGAAGACACTGGCTCAGAATAACCTCCTCACTGGAACGGGGACATGAACCTTGGACTAACTAAAACTTAGGAAAACTGAAACTAAAGACATCTAACAGGGAACAAACAAACAATGATCTGGCCCTGATAGCTTGGAACTGAGCACAATGTAAAGGAGACACAGGTGGATAAGATTATAGATAATTGGAGACCAGGCATAGTTAGGCAGGAGAAAGGCATGAACAATTAAGGCCAGCTATCAGGGGAGATCATGACAGCAGCATTTAATTATTTACACATTAAAGTTGTCATATTCATTATACTTAATATGCTGCCTAAAAAAATTTGAATGACTTCATCTGACAAATAAAAAAAAAATTAAAATTTCAGATTAAAATATCATAACAAATTACATACGTAACATATGTGTAATTTATTGTGTATGTCGGAAAAGGGCTATGAAGAATTAAAACATATTTAATAATACCTCTTCGTTTAAAAATGTTTAAAAAAAAACAAGGTTTCTGAGATTACAAAATTTCTGAGATTACTCATATTCAAGCTTTAATTACAATGCTCTAAAGTAATCCCTTTTGATGGAACTTGGGGGCATTTAAAACACAAAGTGCAACACCAAGCACACATATAGGTTTTTAATTGAGTAAAACTGACAGAGAGATATCAGAGAAAGACCAGATGTCTTATGGACTAAATTATGTTCCATACTTGTTGAAAGCAAAATCATGTTTTGTGAAATTTGGAAGAACGTAATCCAGACATGGAACTTCAAAAAAAAATTCTTCTTTAATAGAAAGGTTTTAAGAGTAACTTTGCTGTTTTCTTATTTTTTTTTTAATTATTAGTTGTTTTTCATAATTTCCAACACAAATTGTCCTTGTATAGTTCCTATCAAATTATTTAAAGGCATAGTAGAGGATTTTCATGAATTTTTGAAAAACAAAATGCACATTCACAACCCTGTACCCCCTCCCGAGAGGGAACACCTATTAAACGCGTGTGAGAGCATGCACAAGCCCATTTCTCCTCGTGCACTCTCTGTTTAAAAGTTTCTGTTTGCATCGCTCGTACTAGCTTACTTTCCAAATTAAGATTTTTTATTTTTCCACTACGTCAGACTCCCCACCAGTAAGTGAAAATGGAAAAGAGCACGTAGGACGGCCTTAAGTAAACATATCACCAGAATGATTGACAATTAGGAGGACCACTTATTTGACGGATCCACCCGGAAAATAAACATCCTCCAGTATACCTTTAATATTTTCCTTTTTCCTCTAATTCATTTCATAAGGTGGTAATTCTTTTTTTGGTTTAAAAAAATGTGATATTTAAAATTCCTGATGTTTTGAAACCCTCCTCCATCCTCTTCGTCTCCACTATCCTCCCAAGCTCATTTGGCTCCTTCTCCATGCTGCTGCTTTGCCCCTATTGAAGTAATTCCATGGACTCGTACTGTTTTCCCAAGGCATGCCCAGCCGGTCCCGCAGTAGGCTAACATGTTGAGTCTGGTTCTGCCAGAGATTTCTTCCCAAGAGGAGTTTTATTTTCTCTCCATTGCCCCTTCATGCTTGCTCATCATAGAGGTTCATACATACTTGTGGCTTGTTCCAGCTTGCATCCATCTTCAGTCCATCTCTGCCCCACCACCAGCTTCAGGCGTTGGGCCATTTCATCCCTGTTTGCATTCAGCAGCTCATGGATGTAATTAAAGTAGAATTCATTGTTAATGTACCCCGCTGAGGCTTAAGTGCCAAAGTCTTAATATATTGTTTTAATAAAACTCTTCTAATTACTTTCTTTCTTTTTGTGAAATTTTCAGGTTGAAATAAGAAAGGCAGTTCTTTAAACCAAGTATGACAAAACAGAACTTTTGAAAAAAGAAATTCTTAATTAAAAAATGAGAAAAAATAAAGTTTAGAAGAAAAAAAAATCGAAAATGTGAAAGTAAAATCTGAGAAAACACTCCAAACTCTTTTTTTGATAAAGACTTTTTTCAAAGTTTTATTTCTGGACTGAATTTTTTATTTACATTTACAAAATCTGATCTTTGTTTGGGACAATTGTGCAAATTTCAGTTAATATGCCTCATACACAAAAGAGTAAAAGGCTTTCATACTAAAAATGTTGTAAGAAGGGAAAAACTGTTGTGAAAAAAAAAAAAAGCCTGATGCAGAAAACCACCTTTCAACCTTTACCTTTCAACACACACCTGTTTTCTTTTTAAACAAGCACATTTGTGGATAATCAAACTCGGACAGTGAAACTGCTTGGAAAGCCCAGCATCCAACTATAAATTAATATCAAAAATAGGAAAAAGAGCCAGAAGGTTTGAGGTCAAATAACCATGTCAACGAGAGAGATTTTTTACAGCCAACCAATAAATGATCAAATTACAAAAACAACTCTATAGAGACAATGGCTAATAAGATGTGCAGAACTCTTTGTGTCCCTCTTTGCACAAGACAATGGAACCTACATGTATTAGAAGAAAATCATCATCATCATTTACAGTAGTAGCCATCAAAATGTCCTCACTTCCCATGATGGATCCTTGGCTAGCCTCTACAATTCCTTTTTAAACACCAATCTTTGCACTAAGATATTCTTCCTGTCATGAGTTGTGGAGCATCATCTCCTGGTCAGACCCTGTAATTCAGTGAAAGGGTGCAGAGTAAAAAAATATGCACGCCCAGGAGAAGAAGAGTGGCTGGAAGTTGAAGGGGTTTTTGCTGGGAGTTCTTGGGAAGTGGGCTGCCATTCGGCTAGCATTTGACTAGGAAAGGCCGGTTTGAATGGCTGCTACTGTATTAGCAGAAAATAATCATTTAGCAGCAGTAAATCCTCATATATTAGCACAAAATCATCATTTATTTGTACAAAATCATTATGTATTAGCAGAAAATAACAATTTCTTAACAGAAATTCATGATGTATTAGAAAATCATAATTTATTAGCAGAAACTCATCATTTATTAGCAGAAAATAATAATCTATTAGCAGAAAATCAACATATACTAGCAGAAAATCTTCAATGACGTGGAATTTTCTGCACTGTGTATCACTGATTAATTTGTCTATCTGTCTTATTTGAAATTAATCTGATAATTTGTCTCCTTTTTTTCTGTTAAAATGACACTGTTCCTTTAAACCTGCATTTTATGCTCCTCAGCACATAGACCAATGCAAATATACACACCTTAACAGAGAACTATTTACAGTTTACATTCATTTTTTGTAGACATCTAACAGTGTTGTTTGCAAATAAATGTGATTGAGTTTTGTCTTTCAAATTTATATTATATAAGATCTCAAACGTACAGAATGCTCCTTCTGTTTAACAAAATAGAGCTATGTTTCATCTTATTGGGTAAATTTTGGGGTGTTTTTATGTAGCTCAAATTCTCACAGTAGGTCAAAAATAAATTGCCTAAAAGTTTCATGAAACATTAATTTTTGTACATCCAGATTTTTGCATTTATGCATTGCCCTCTTTTGTGTGTGTGTGTGTGTGTGTGTGTGTGTGTGTGTGTGTGTGTGTGTGTGTGTGTGTGTGTGTGTGTGTGTGTGTGTGTGCAGTGAAATGTAGTCCTATTTGACTCCTAGTGTAAAATAATTTGCAGTCACATCACATTTCTGTTGGGATCCAGAGGCTTGCACACCAGAGGGCGCAGAGGTTCCCTTCCTGATGGTTTGTTCTTCTGTTGGGATCTGGGGTGCTGTCTACCTTCCTCCGTTCTATATGGGAGAAACCACCTCCTAAACTCCTGCAGCGGCGGAGACGTCGTCCTCCTTCGAAGATTCAGCAGCGATAGAGATATCATCCTCCTACAATCCTCCTACGTCACCTGACCCACGGCTGTCCTCCTGAACGTCTGATTCGCCTCCGGCCCTGTGGCTGGTCCCCTGAACTTCTGCCACGTCTCCGGCCCCGCAGCCGGCCTCCGGAACGTCGGCCTTGCCTTCGGCCTCGCTGCCGGCCACCTGAGACCCTGCCTCGCTGCCGGCCCCATGGCCGGCCACCTGAGACTCTGCCTTGCTGCCGGCCCCACGGCCGGCCACCTGAAACTCTGCCTCCAGAGACTTTCTTGCCCTCCTTGCCTGTGATCCTCTGCCCACCCTGGGTGGGTCTGTTTTTTGTTTTTGTTTTACATGGACTGCCACCCTGAGGGCGTCCTGGCTATGGACTGCTCCTGAGGCTGCTTGGAACCGCCTTCTGCTCTGTTGGGATCCAGAGGCTTGCCCACCAGAAGGCCGAGGATCCCTTCCTGATGGCTTTTGTTCTTCTGTTGGGATCTGGGGGTGCTGTCTACCTTCCTCCACCAGAGGGCGTACTGGATCTCCTGAAGCTGGAGCTGACTTCACCAGCGTCCAGCTACTCATCTGCTCATCAGGGGACCAGTAGTTAAGTGGGCTTTGTGGACAACACCCGGTGCCAGAGTGTTAGCTCAGTCACAGTACAGCAAACCCTGAGCCAACCAGCCTGTCTGATTCTCTGACTCCCCTG
Organism: Cyprinodon brontotheroides; assembly: GCA_018398635.1. Classification (NCBI taxonomy): domain Eukaryota; kingdom Metazoa; phylum Chordata; class Actinopteri; order Cyprinodontiformes; family Cyprinodontidae; genus Cyprinodon; species Cyprinodon brontotheroides. Next base: position 313,618 of record JAGKQL010000081.1, read on the forward strand.
AAACCAGAACCTGAACCTAATCAGTTTTAGTCTCTCTCTGCTTCTTAGGAAGAAACCTGACTGAACCCCTGGAACTCTGGAAGAGCTTCTCTGCTGAAATCTGCCTGCCGGCCCTCAGGAGCTCATCTGAAGAATCTAACTGTCTGAACCTGCCTGCCCTCAAGAAGAGGATCGGAAGAAACTCTGGATCAGAACACTGATAAGTCTGAAGTCGAGCTCTGCTCAGCCTCGCGCGTTACAAGCCCCAGCTCAGCCCTCAGCCTGCCGTCTGCCTCTGAGTCCTCCTGGTTCCCCTTCTGCCGCTCTGCTCAACTTCCTTAACAGTAAACCCAGTTGTGACCAGCCCTGGACCTGATTACCCCCCTGACCTGTTTGTTAATATTCTTCATTAAAACTTTGAAACTTTTTCCCAGTCTCTGAGTGTGTTCTGCATATGGGCTAGCATCCAGAAACCCATCATGACAATTTCTGGTAAAAATAAATGTTCATATCTTTAATATGCAGTAGTTTGTCGCATCCAAATTAAATGTGGTAAAATTGTTAGATATAATGTAAGAAAATTACAAAAAAAGATGATTGTGGAACAAATTACATACAAAGTCAAAAATGCTTTTTTTGTCCTTAATTTATTAAAGAGCCAAAAATTAAAGAATTAAGTCATTTATCTTAATCTCCAGAACCAGATCAGTTTTATATCATCTATATGGGAGAAGCCACCAAAAAAAAGCATAATTCACCAAAACCCTGCTCTTCAAGCTTGTCCATTTTGTGGACATAATGAGATTAGAGGTTCAGCCCCAGTGTTGAGTCATCCCTCATGAATATTCTGTCTTCATGGTTTGCCTTTGTGTTTGTGCTGATAGAGGCATATACAGTACACTCCCTGCCAATGTCAAGGTTGTCAGAGCTCGTCTAGACTGATGCAAAACTTGATGCGGTAGATGAGCATGGGGTGGGGATGCTAAGTGTAACAATACTGTCATTCATTGGGCTGCACACTCACATAACACAAAGCGTCAGTGGGTTCTCTAAAAACGTCACAGCATGCAGTAAATGCCAATATTATGCTGTGTGGAGACTTGACTTTTAAAACCAGATTCAGGACTTTTTTTTTTTTTAAATCTTAGCCTTGATGTGGAGAACAAGGTATCCCTTTTGGTGCCCTGTAGGGGGCACTCCTGGAGCATTAAGTTGGCAGCCCTTTACTTGGGTCCATCGGGCCGCAGTACAAGCAGAGCAGGAGTCTGGACAGTATTGCTGTCATTAAGTTGGACCTGTGACCAGTGCATGGACTAGTTGGATTAGTGACAGAGTCCTGTTCATAAATTTTGTGGAAAGTATTTCTGGGTGTAATCAAGGACCGGGGGGGTTCTGATTTGGGGACAAGCCAAAGAACAAGAACCGTTATAAAAGCAGCTGAAATGAGTTTTCTCCATCGGGTTGCCGGGCATTGCCACCCTCTCTCTGAGAGAGAGGTTTGGCGTAGCACCACTTCCAATCCATATCAAGAGAGGTCTTCAGAGGTGTCTATTCCAGGCATGTCCCACCAGGAGAAGCTCAGGGTAAGACTCAGAACGCACTACAGCAGCGGTCAGCAATGAAATTCTTCCAAGAGCCATACTGGACCTAAAAAAACAAAAAAGAAATCTGCCTGGAGCCACCAAAATCTAAAAGTCTTATGTAAGCCTCATTTGGCAATACGGGCTCTAAGTGTATTAGCCCAGTATAAACAAAGGACTATGTGGGTTTAAATATATAATAATTCATGATTAAATAAATGATATCTGGTGCTTTAAGTTTAAAGTCCATCGCAGCACATCAGCAGAGGACTAGTGAGCGTTTACACTGTGTGGAGTTCATGATTCGCCGATTCACCACTCTCCACCACATGGTTTCTATGTATTAAGTTTTGTTGCATTAAAAAAATTATAGAAACATGATAAGGAAAACAGATTTTTGGTGTTATTTTTATTTTGAGGATTTTTGAAAAAAAATGAAAGACATTCCTGCATAAGAGCGCTACCTGTTCGATCTGTGAATGGTATTTGCAACAAAACCCGCAGCAGTAGTAGAGTTTGGAGATGCAAACCACTTCTTAAATCTAGCTTTGCGGTCCTGTACTTTATCCAGAAGTTCTGCAATTGCACTTTTTCTCTTACTTCCAAGTTGGTGGTTTGCTGCATATTTTGCATGCCTTCCTTGGAAATGCCTTTCCAAATTACTCTTTTTATTACTTCACAACTTCTCATTACAAAGCAAACATGCAGGCAATCCTTTCGCATTGGTTATTAAAGCAAATGTTTTGCTACATTCTTCTTTGAATCCTGTTCTCATCAGCTATCTTCCTTTTTTCCTTTGGCAGGTGTCAACAGCCACCTGCCTGGCACCGCGCTGTGCTGAAACATGTTGCAGGCTGAGATGCAAATCTTCGTTGACAGAAATATTTACATTTATTGTTTAGATTAATTTATTATACACATTTCTACAGAATTGGAGAACATGATAAATGCTGTTTGACATCCTGCACACCATATTAAAACAAACAAACAAACAAAAAGGATTTGTCCAAGGGAGGACACTAAAGAGCTGCCTGCAGCTCTGGAGACATTGGTTGCAGACCCTTGCTCTAGAGAGACTATGTTTCTTTGCTGGCTGTGGAACACCTCATCCTTTTCCCCACAGAGCTTAAAGAGGAGTCCAAGGGAGAAGAAAAAATGCTGTGTCTCTGGTACGACTGGTACCCTATGCAACCGGGTCCTGGATAAGCAGAGGATGGTGAGTCAAGTAATCTGAAAGCTGCTTGTGCTGATCAGGAGATAATAGAAAATATATAGGAAATATATTCATTCAACAACAGATATTTTTAAAGTCTGCTATGTAAATGCAGCGATCGTAACCAAAACAGTGGACCTACTTTATGAAGACAAAGGAAAACCAATGGACTTAAAAAAACATAGAGTAGTAGTGCAATGATCCTCAGAAGTGATGCTTGATAGCCATGAGTGGATTTGATGTGTCACTATAATTACTTTATTTCCTCATGTTTAGACTCCAGGTCCAACAATAGGTCCAACAATAAAGACTCAAACAGTTTTTTTTGATCAGACAGCTTTTTTTTTTGCCTTTGTTTAATTTAGATGTGTTTGAGATGTAGCACAAAAAAAAATACAATATTTTATTTTTCCACAACTCTTGATGTGTACTTGTAAGACAAGTGGTAATGTTGATTGTTTATAAATAGATTAGGAATTGATGTTTTGCTTGGTTATGATACTTTGACCCAAAATGCAGACATGAAGGCAGAATACGTTATTTGAAAAAAAAAAATTCTTTCACTCATAAAACAAAAGTAGAGATGTACCCTCAGAAGGATAGGTTTGAACAGAGGCTGGTGAGGCATGAACAGAGAAGAAGTGACATGGTATAAACAAAAAATATGTTTGGCCTTTTCTCTGTGGTACAGAGAAAAGGCCAGCTTAAATAGCAGGTGGGGAACATGAGTTATTGAGCAGACTATAGGTGAATGACATCAGCTGGATTGCAGCAGAGCAGGAAGGTATAGCAGGGTGCAGAGAGTGGAAAATACCACCCAAATGGAACTGAACAGATAGAAGGACATAAAATGACCTTGAACAGTAAAAAAAATGTTATCCCAAAAATGAAGGGATTGATAAACCAGAAGGCTAAAAGTAAAGAAATGTGCTAACACTAAAACATCCAACATAACTATTATACAAAAGCTAAAAAAAACAACGAAGTGGTCTCACATGGTACGTTTGTTGTTTTTTCATCTTATTAGTAGTCCAAAATATTAAATAAAGACCTGTCAAAACACATTAAATAAGGAAAGCAGTAAAAATTTAATTTAAATCCAAACATCTTAAGATTGTCTTAGCTGGTGTTAACAGGATTTGAACTGTTAGCAATTAAACCAAGAGAGAACAACCATTAAGTATTTGTGTGGAAGTAAGGGACAAGGTTTCATAATAGTGTAACGTTGGCAATGGGATCATCAACACTGCTTTTCCAAGGGTGTTTAGCAGAAAAAAAAGGAAGCTTTTAAGAACAGAGTCCCTTTTTATAATGAGTTCAGCTTTATCTACTCATGTAATCCAGAAATATAACCAGAGATAATGTCAAACCCACATTCCTGAAGCAAACTGAAACATCCCGCCCAAGCCTTGTCTCTTTACTTTTTCCTGATTAAAATCGGCATGGGAAGAAATCCAATAAGCTTGTTTATCAGAAACATGTCAGTGATAGAAAAGGCAAGCAATCAATTTACTTTTAGAGATTCCTGATAAGCTAATTATTTTTGATATACAGGGTCCATAAGCTAATAAGGAAACTGATTGTTTAAAGGAAGCCTATTTGGTTTCGGTCAAAAGACACTAAAGTTGCACTTACATTTCTTTTGTTTTATTTTGGATTTTAAAAAATCTATGTTGTTTCATTAAAACAAAAGTCTAAATTATGAATTCCAACTGAGCCAAAAAGTATGGGAAGAACTCATGTTTCCTCCAATTGCATAGTGCACGAGTGTAATGTAGTCATTACAGGCCTAGGTGTTAGGCAAGCATGTGAGCCGAATCCTCGAGGTTCTGAGTTTGAGCCCCACTCCCACAGATTGTCACTCTGGGCCCCTGAGCAAGACCCCATACTGCTCCCCTGGCACCCCACGATGACAGCCCACTGCTCCCCAACAGGATGAGTTAAATGCAGAGATAAATTTCTCCAATGTGAGATCAAGGTTAATTATTATCATTAATATTATTATTACCTGCCACCATGTGCAGCTATGACCATTTGAGCAATTGAAGCTGAGACTAGAGCACCTAAGATGATAAGGGAGGTTTCCAAACTCTCAGCATGTTATAGAGGAATGTAAAGCAGGTTGAAAAATGGTAAATGGCCTACATGTATATACTGCATTTTAAAGTCAGGAGAATACAAACCATTCACCCATTCAAACACCAATGATACATTAGGGATAGCAACCCTGAGGCTCAAATCAAAAGCACGGTTGTTGTACAAAGTCACCGTCCAGCCCTCTGAACACCATCAGTAGGATATCTGGTGAAGGTTCTTTCCCAAGGACACAACAACTGAGACAGAGCCGGGGGTCTACCAAGTGACTGCGGGGTGAATTCCTGCATCCTTGGTTTATATAAAACAGCATTTTGTACAATCAGAAAGACATTGCAACTAGTTTCCATTTAAGGTGAACATTAGGAAAATCTTTTCTTTTATTATTCTTTAAGAAAATAAATAAAAAAAAATCCAAAAAGGATTTAGAGACCAGGACTCTCACAATGCTAAACTTTAGACAGATTAGTTTAAAATTGTTTTCTTTGAAACTGGAAGAGAGGACAGAAAGCTTAACCAAATTTCAGAAAAAGAGCCTAATACCAGTTGTGAAGCCCAGAACGGGAACGGTCACAATTTGGTGATTCATTGCTGCAGTCGGACCTGCCTAATCTGCTGATCATTTCAGAATATAGTAATTCTGCAAAACATCACAGGGTGTTTAATGAAAATATAAGACAGCTTATAGAGGAAAAAGAGAACTGAAGCAGAACTGAAGGCTGAAAGTTGACAAGGATCCAAAACATACCAACAAATCCACCAAAGGCAAGGGGTAAAACCCATGTTTAGAAACCTTTCACCAACCGTGAGCAGCTCAAAGTTGGCCTGCAGTTGGTCACATAACATTTTGCCTCTCTGTTGCAACAATTTGCATTGACAAAAGTTTGCCTATTTCACTGTAATGGCTATAACTTATGCAATGTATAATGTGCAATTAATATTTGACACCCTGGGGAATAACCAGTTTCTGTATATATGACACCCAGTGCAATAACTATATAAATAAATATAAATATCCATCTGGGGTATATAAATACACAGGTAAACACCCTGTGTAATATCCCTGCATAATAATCCTACTATTAAAAAAACTAAATAAAAAAATACCTGCCATATGTGGATGCACTGTATATACTGTATATATATCACATTCACCTTTTTCTTCCTTTGGCACCTTCTTCTTCTCCTTTGAATATTGGAGCTGGTGTAACGAGTACATTTCTCCACCGAGAGATCAATAAAGTCAATCAATCAATACAATTTTGTTGGGGTTCCAAGGTCCAACAAGAGCTTTAAACAATACTTCCATGTGTCTAGGACCCACTACTGTCATTTTCTGTCTTATGCCATTAGAAGGATAAAAAAAAATAGTACGGTAATAACTTATCTCTACTGCACTTCTTTACCCCGCATTACAACCACATCCAGTACCTTCATGGTTAAATGGTTAAAATTGACAGAAAAAATCAGATTGTTGGGCATCCCGCTATTCACAGCATTGTCGTTGTTTAAAATGTGTCACTTTGATCACCAACTGTTGAGGGTTCAGCCTGGCCTGTTGACCTTTGCAACCATTTTCCCTCTTCACTCTCACTCTAATCCATTGACTGTCAGTTGACTTTCAAGCAAAGGCAGCAAGTGTTAAGAAATAAAGATACTGCTGGGTAACGTCAAACTGATTGTACATGAAAGAAACCTCTGAACCATCCTACAGCTTAAAGCAAAAGGTGAGGCAAAACTTTCCCTAGTAGATGCCATTTACAGATGTAACACCATTAGAGAGAACAGTGACTTCACCTTTTCCTCAATTAAACTACACTTCTATATAATAGCTTTAATTTAAGTTTGAGACAAAGTTGAGTGTAGATGTTTAGTAATAATCAAATCACTTTTTTTTTCCAAGAGTGGTCTGGTTTCTTTAGTCAAATGATCCTTGGGGTGTAACAAAAAGGCATTCTAATTTCTTATAGGTGTATTAAATATATCTTTGCTTATATCTATATAGATATATAGATATATATTGTCAAGATTTAATTCTAAGATCTGACCCACATGCAGGAAACCAAACAGAGAGACCAAGGGAAGGTTTAACAGGTTTATTGAGAACTGGTAGAGATGGGTCCAGTGCTGCTCTGAACACTGGCGAACCGGGACTGAAAAGTGAAGGGGAAGTTCACTGTGATTAGTTCAGGCTCAGTGGGAAATTTGAGCTTCGATTTGCAAAAAGGGAATAAAGGAAACGGGACTCACGTTTTTTCCAGTAAAAGGTGTCTTTCTCTGAATCCAGTCGGTGTGGGTTGTTCCAGTAATTGAGTTGCTCGTTGGAGGGTGGACAAGGTTTACCCAGGTTTAGGTGTTTCTTTGAGGAACGGAGGAGCTGACTGCCAGTTAGATTTCCAATGGTACTTGAACTGTTTCTTGTGGAGATGAATCCCCTGCTTAGAGTGTAGCTCAAACAATCCCTTGGGGAAAAGTAGATCCAAACCTCCAGTTTGAGTCCCCAGCTCAGTTTAAACTCAGACGATCCTTCAGGAGGAGAAGGTCCAAAACATCCTAGTTTGCAGGATGACTTCCTCCTGAGAGGCAAGACAAACACAACAGTGTTAAGACTCAGATTGACAAGAACTTCAGTTTGACTCAGCAAAACTCAGCTTGGCAACAGAGTACCCAAAACTGGCAAACACTCTGGCGCCGCAGGTAGTGGCAGTATCTCCAGCAGCTTAAGAGTCCTCTGGTAATGAGGCAACCCCTTGCAGGTGGGTGAGAAGGCCAACGAGAATAGGTGCCACCTGGTGGTGGAGGTGGAAAACAAACAAAACACAACCACACACAAACTGGATTCCCCAACATAAAAATAATAATATAATAATATATATATATATATATATATATATATATATATAATATATATATATATATATATATATATATATATATATATATATATGTATATATATATTCTCTTGCTCTCAACAACCTTCCACTGTCTTCTTTAGCTAGATTTAATCTACAATCTATTCATGGTAATATCTGATACAGGTGTTACATAACCAGAAGGATTTTAGTTTTAACCTTACCATTTTAAATGCACACCTATTCACCATTTACTTCTATTCATGAGTCAACACCTCTCAGGTGGGAATCCCTGAGCGAAAAGCCAGCACTTTCAGCTGCTGGCTGAGTGGATAATGATGGCTTTTCTATTGCCGTTTGATCTGCCTGAGATTAGGTGGAGAGCACCATTAACATAGGGGGAATTCAGCTGATTTATTTCCCAACAGCCAGTGTCCTTGCAAACATCTGTCAGCCCTGCCAGGGATGGATTGGCTCCAAGAGAAAACACATCACAGGGTGATGAGGTCCATGGAGAATTTTGAAGAAATTACAATGGTTGAACTGTATAGAGAAGGTGTGACTTAGAAGTGGAAGGTTGCCAGGTTTAATCCCATCTGAAGTAAGTGAAAGTAAATAAGGACTTCATTCTTCTGCCAGTTATAGGCCAGCATACGAGGTGGAAAGAAATCTTCAGCTGCTCCATTAGCCCTGCATCTTAGCATGAAGATTAAAGTTTTTTTTTTCTTTTTGTCCAAGCATATACATAGCACAGATGTATTTTTAAATCAGTGTTCTACATCAACAAACAACATCACCTTAAATGAATGATGTAGACAGTGGTTGCCTTTCCCAGTGACGTAGCCAGAAAATTTTTATAAGGGTGGTCAGGCAATAACCAATGTATGTTGAGGAGAGTGCGAAAGTGGATTGGCACCAGAAGGTCAGGGTTAAGCTACACTGTTCCAACAGGAAAATTAAAGAGCACAACGTCCATATTTTCTAAATGAAGACAAACTATACTTTCCTACAGCCCTAGCTAACAAATAGATGCATATATAGTGGATACAATTCTTTCAGGTCATTTAAAAAAAAAAAAGATATTTGCAACTAAAAATATCTACATAAATTGATTATTTAATACATTTTTATTATAATAGTTATTTATCTATGATTTTACTGAAGACTTCCAGATGACTTGCAGAGACACATCATTCTCTCTTTACCCCATATAACACAAAATCTAGTTCTGAAAGGAGCAGGAATTATGTACTTATCTTTAATTTCAGTATATATATATATATATATATATATATATATATATATATATATATATATATATATATATATATATATATATATATATATATATATATATGTGCATAATTAATCTACATTGTCCTTTTGTCAAGTAAATGTTAATATATGAAAAATTTAAATGGTTTGAATATTCCACTTGACTAGGGTAAGGAGCTCAGTCATCCGGGAGGACTCAGAGTAGAGCCGCTGCTCCTCCACATCAAGAGGAGTCAGTTGAGGTGGCTCAACTGGCTATAGATTAAAACACCTGTTATGGAAAATCTACTTACTAGATAATTTCAATCATCCTGTTTTAGCAAGGACCCCCCTCTCTGTCTTTTCCACACCAATAATGCATGAGCTTCAGCAAGGCCAATCAAACTGACCAGATTTTTCTTTAGAAAGTACAGATAGTTAAATTATTTTGGGTACATATAAATAAAATTGCTCAACAAAAACAAATGCAGTATGCAAACATGCAACAAGGGTCTGAATGCATTTGCATGTTCTCCTTCCAGTATATTTTATGTTACAGCAATCAGAATATGCTTTACATATTCATTAAGGTAAACATGATCAATAAATTGTGCCTGCTTTTTTGCTGGTGCAATTCTACTTGCGACTGGATTCTAAAGCAGCTTTACCTGTATTTGTATACTTTAAGTAGATCGTGTCTAAGTCTACTTGAAGAGTACTTTGTAAAAATTATGTTTGTAAAATATATATATGGAATTTTGAAAAATACTTTTCTGGGGACAGAATAACTAGAGCTTTCAAGGGTAGCAAAATCTACAATTGTAAAATTCCTGTTCTACGTTCCTTACAAATGTGGATTTCTAAAGTATCTAAGTAGACAAACAATTCTTAAAGCAAAACTACTGTATTGTGTTTCAGTGGTGTATGATGGTGAGCAGACAATAACTACAATTGTGGCTGCAGACCTACAGCTACTCAACCCGAATGCTTTCAATAGGGTTTGTATTTTCCAAAAATGATCTCAAACATATATTTATTGAATACTTTCCTATTGTTGAGAACACACGAGAACCACAATATTTGTGGTATTTATAGTTATAGTTTATAGACAGATGCCTGCCTTTAGTGCATTATTTTATTATAAAGGGCTCAAAAACATTAATGTATTAAAAAATGACAAATAACAGCCAATACTGATGCCAACATCAATTTATCTTGCATCCCTAGTATGGACCACAACTCCATCCATCCATCCATCCATCCATCCATCCATCCATGCATGGCTTCCCTTTAAGCTGCATCAGTGATCATCCTCCTTCAGAAGCGGCAAAATCAAATTTAGAAATTTGTCCCATGTGTCATTGACAGCCAAAGTCTATATATTGGACCTTATATTTCCAAAATCATTTATACACTGATTTGTATTATTTGTGCTTTAATTCTTGTAGGTTTATTACATTTTGTTTTTAAGTCTGTGTCCTGTGAGTCTGGCTGTCTCTGGATTGCTGGCAGAGGCTATTTCTGAGTCTCGCTGAACTACAAAAGACAAAAAGATGTGGTGAATTTTACAAAAGCATAGTGTATTTTTTCTTGGAAACTTGGGGTTGTATTTTATTGCATGTTGCATATCCCAGTAAATCTGTTTCACCTTTAAATCAGCAGCTGTCCCTTATTGTCAGAAAACAACAGATATGTGCTCATTTTAATCTAACACTCTGAGTACTGGTCCTCTGAGAAGCCCAGCTTTTTTAACTTAAATAAATGTACAATCTGTTGCCATCTCTAAATTTTTTAACCGACTCCTAACTTTTACTTAAACATATATCCAAATAGCTGCCAGTTAAAATTCACTGAGTGCTGCTGCGATTTATGTTAAAATGGCTTGCCATATGCTGTCTCTCTCCTCCTCCATGTTGCTACTCTGTATGCAGTGAATAGCAACCCCAAATAATATGTCCCAAAGCGCAAATCCGACAATATTTCAACAGATGGGATTCGAGAGCAGCGGCACAGCAAGGAAAAAACACAGACTGAAAACACTCTGAACACAGTTAGCTGCATCCAACCCCAGTTACTGTTGGCTGAAGTAAATCAGCAAAAAGTGGAAATTATTGGTGGGGACTGTCCCCTCCATGCCCAAAGCTGGTGGGAACATGTCCACACCAGTCCTTTAGAAAGTTACGCTAGAGCATTAAACCAACCCACCAATGAGGAATTGATGCTATGTGGCTGGATAGCTCAATTGATAAGTCACCCATCTTGCAAAAAGAAAGTCTAGGTTTGTATCCCAGCAGGGGGGGAATGAGCTGCCAGTGTGGCAACACTTAGGTGCTCTCATTAGGCAAGACCCTTCACCCCAATGCCTGCTTTGGAGAGCGGTCCCCTACAGGCAGCCTAATGGCGCTTGGAAACCTGAGGTTCAAAGTTCAAGCCCCAGTCCCACGAACTGCCACTCTGGGTCTTTAGCCAAAGACCCTTAACCCCCACACTGCTACATTTGTGGCAGGAGGACAGCAACATATACTTCATTTGAATTAATGTTTACTTTATCAAATTGTGGCAAACATATTCTCAGTTATTCCTATTTTGCTGTAGTTTCAAACCTTCATGTGATTTTTTTTATGCACAGATGTATTTGCTAAAGCTACACACCTGCTAACCTGGGCACTAGGCTTTTTTTCCTGATGCCTGAGAAGATGAGATGTTTCGGTGAGGAAGCCAGTCTCCTTTAGATTCAAGGTTATTTAACAATGCTCTGTTTGTTTCAAAGTGTCTGTAACTTAAGCTCCATGTGAAACCATCCCAGGTGTTCTCTTGTGTGTTTAGTAGTTAAATAAGTCTAGATCTGATCTGCATTCATTCTTCCTTGCAAGGAATAATAAACAGTGCTTGAATAAAGACCACTGATCTTGCTGTTGTTCAATAATAAGACCTTTTTTAACAGATTACCAAATCTTATGTTACAATATGTAGACATTATGTTTACAATATGAAATACACTAATTTAAATACATTAGCATCACTAACTGTGAAACAGCCACAGTGAGATACTTTACTGACCTGAATGGAAGACCTGTTATGTCACAGAAGGCCCAAATACGAATTTCTTTAAGTTTAAATCTGTGTAAGACGTGCCAGTAGATAAACCAACATGATGCAAGAAAAAAAAATGCTTCAGGGGACTTTTTAGCAAGACCTGTCTGACTCCAATATACTCATACAATATAATGCAGACTGGAGAGGAAGATTAATATAAAAAGTTTGACATTTTGAAACTTGTAAAGCAAATTAATTCTGCATCAAGCTGGGTTTGAGGCACCTCTGTGGTGAAACTCATATGTTGACGCCATATGTCGTCTTCTGTGCAGCTGCTTGGAAGCATCTGAACACCCACCTATGGTGAAAGCAGCAAATTTTGGATATTTTCCCAGCTACAGTGTCACGATCAATTAGCAGAGAAGTGAATGCTTGTCACACCCTGTCAAATTGCTGTTGACATGTTGACAGCTTAGCTAGCAGCACAAAAAAACAACATCGTCACATCCCTGTTCCGCCCAATCACTAATTTTGAGCACTGGCTCCCTTCCTGCAATCACAGCATGGCTGGAAGGTGAATTGTCATTTAAACAAAACTGAATCTCAGTGATTTCTGCTTATCTTAGTTTGACACACTCCATCTCCCATTAATCAAACAGAGCCCTCTGTGTGTAGTTATTATGGAACAGATTCAGCTAAAGTCTAAATATTTCGACCTTGTACTTTTATTCAGTTCAATACAAGTATCTTTTAGACATTTCTTATAAAAAGTACACACCTCTTTATCTTCTACAAAAATTGTCACATTACAATCTCAAGTCTCTTTAAAGCAATTAATAGATTTCCTGTCATGCACCAATGAAAATTAAAGCAAAATCCTGAAGGTTAAGGGAAAGCATGTTGTTGAGGAGAGGTTTGAAGCAATTGGGTTATAAAACCAAATGTGAACGAGGAAATAGACGGCACTGAAAACCTATGAAGAAATGGCTTTTCACCAAAACTAAAAAGTCTTGCCAGGAGATGACTCTTCAGAGATGCAGCAAAGAGGACCTGCAGAGATCAACTGCTCTGATTGGAAAATCTGTTGATATGAAAGAAAATATTTCTAGAAGAATTGAATAAAAAATCTTACAAAAACTAAGGTTTGCAATAAATATATGAATATGAGAGAGGTTTGTAATTTCCATCATAGGTATACTCCAGTTATGTGAGAAATAAATATATTCTCCCAATCCTCTGGATCATCCATATGCTCTGTGGCAGGCTTCAGCAGGGCCTGGACACTTTAAATGACACTTTGAATAGAGCAAACATCGAAAATAGAGCAACCTGTTAAATAATACAACTGAAAACAGGCTAAATGAAACTACAGATTAACATTAATGTAAGTGTAACTGAAACACAAAAACCAAAAAGTTAAAACAGAGGTCCAAAACACTGATAATGATGGTGGAAATTGAAAAATTAAAAACCCAATTTACTTCAACTATAAGATGGTGAAATAGTGAATTCACCCCAAAGCCTCCTATCATAATATCAAGGAAAGAGAGTATTCCCATTTCTACCAAATGTAGATATAGACACAGCATCATGGGAAGAAATATTTCCATTAAGTATGGTAAATGGGAAATTGCCTGTAATTAGATAGCGCTTTTTCAGCCAGCAGACTTAATCAAAGTGCTTTACATTACATTCAGTCAATCACCGATTAAATGCCCACACACTGATGGTGGAAAACTACATTGTAGCCAAAGCTGCCCTGAGGTTCACTGACAGAAGTGAGGCTGCCGTGCACTGGGGCCACCAGGCCCTCTGACCACCATCGGTGGGTGAAGTGTCTTGCTCAAGGACACAACGGCACTGATACCTGGAGCCGGGGCTTGAACCAACAACCCTTTAATTTCAGGGCAAAGTACATTCAATGCCACTGAAAAAAGTCATAGCCAAAAATATTTTATTTGAGTGAAAGCAAATTAAACACATTCAAATGCTTCTCCGCTGTTCAGTGCTGATGAAAATGAATCTTAGTGAATCCTCCCAGTGTATCATGGTTTTACAGATAGTAACTGTATTTTTGGATACCAAAAAAAAAAAAGAATACTTACTTTATTTTATGTGAGAGTATAAATAGCATGATAATATTAAGCCTGTTCAAAAAGAAGAGGGCTCTGTTTTTCACTGACTAATATGCTTTCCTGTTAAATCGTTGCATCAACCGCAGAACAAAATCCTTGAGAAGAAACTGACTGAAGCTCATAAGACACTCATTATCAATGGTGAAAAAGTAGCAGGAACGAAAAATTTGACAAAAACGCATACTATTACCCAATTAGCTATAAAGCAATGTAAGAAAAACAAACTACAAGCATAGGAATGATGGGTCATAATCAACCAATCTGGCCTGATACCTCACGTTAATCATTTATGTCATTCACCTGCTTAACTCTGACCAGCTCCTAATTATCACTCATCTCATCCACCTGCTGGTTCTGCTTCACATTTGGCTCAGCACAGCTATAGGGGCCAGATCATTATTTGCTGTTTAATGTCTGTATGTTCTGTTTTCGTTAGTTTTAGTTAGTCCAAGGTTCGAGTCCCATTCCAATGGGAAGATTATTCACAAACCAGTGTGTTCAGGTGTTGTAGTCCCTAGACAGTGGTGAGAGTGTTTCAGTGTTTCCTTAGTGGTTTCTGATTAACTGATTCTGTTCCCTCTCGCCGACTGGTCCTGTCTGTTCTGCCTGATCTGTTGCCGGAACTGTCTTTGGACTCCTACTGGATTCTGCTTGTCTGCGTCTGTGCATGTCTGTCTGGGCACGCTTCTGGAATCGTGGAACTCTGAAACTGCCTTCTCCTCCTGGAGGCCTGGATCCCTCTGTTCCTGTTTAGATCGGAACCCCTGATTAAGTTGAGGACTCCTGCATGCTCCCTGGGGCTGAAGCCTCTGGGACACTCTGGGCGGTGCACACCTCGTCTCGTAGGTAGCCCATCGACTGGATAAAAGCAGATGTACTGAGCAGTTGAACCAAGTAAGTAACTCACTCATATTATCTCCTGTCAGATGATCGTGGTCACTTTCTTGTTTTTCTCCCTCCAGGGAGTCAGTGATGGGTTGCGTCCCGCCCCCTTGCAGCCTGCAGTCCGCAGTTCCTCAGTTCCATGCTTTTGTTCTGTTCTGTTTCATTTTGTTTGTAATAACAATTTTTGAACTTTCCTACTGACTGTCTCACCTTCAATATTGGGTCCATCTGTCTCGTTTTATCACAGTGATAAAATATGAAAGGAAAAACAAGATGGCTATGTGATCTAAGGCAATTTGACAATTCAAAAAGTAGCTGTCCCCGACTCATTATTTCACATTCAGCAATATTTTTATGTGGATTAAACTAGGAATAGTTAAATTGGATTTAATGTTGGAGACAAATCAAGGTCATTGTAATAACAGTGTATGGAAATAAGTACGTTCTAGGGGTTGTATCTGACACTATGGCCAAACCTGTCTTCTCTATAAAAAGGCCAATTGCTCAGGAGCCCTTATCGGTTCCTCTTTATCCAATGATTGAAAAATTGTAATTGTAAATCCCTTTATTATCCCACAATGGGGAAATTCACTCTCGGCATTTTTACCAATCTCCTGGGGGAGTAGTTGGCTGCCATGGTGTTGCCTGGGGAGCAGTGTGGGGTCAAGGGTTTTAGCTCAGGAATCCAGAGTGGAGGCTGTGGGGACCAAAACTTGTACTTGCCACCTTCTCAGAGCACCAGCACACTGCTCTAACCCACTAGCCCAACACTCCAAAAAAGTCCTTACCTGAGTCAGAGAAACTGTGCCGAAACAGTTAAGAAGTGATTGTAAAATGTAATAGTAGAACAGCCCTCTGGCTGGAAAACCTGCAAGTCGACCAAGATTAAAAAAATCTTAAACATATTGATCCATTGACTGAATAAAATTATTGATATGTTGAAGAAAATCCAAGTATAACTTTATTTAACTACTCTTTGGAATTTTTGAAAAGAACGCTAACTTAAAAGAAGTAGCAAGTGATCTAATTTCAGAGCTCTACCTCAGAAATCTTCTAGTTTTTTCCCCTTTCATTTCGATACATTCCCAGATGCTGTGTGCCCCATTTTAGACTGATGAAGAGCATCATTAGTGAAATGAGACATGATTAGTTCCCCATCCAATTCTTTCATCAAAGCTGCCTTCCCTCACTTTGCTTCAGTTTCATCTTCATTCTAATAAATAAAAGGTTTCTGACAATTTCAACATCTGTGCTCGGTGCAGCTCGCAATCAAGCCCACAGAACAGGAAGCCGGCAGAAAAAGGGCCAAAAGCAAGGAACATCAAGAGCTCAAAAGGAATGCATCAAGCAATACACAAAAAGCTCTGCTTATATGACAGCTAATACACATGTGCAACTTATCTAGGAGTGTTATTGTTGCAGCAGCTGGTTACAAACAGAGGGGTTATGTCACTGATAAAGTGACAATCAAATGGTAAGAAAGGTAGGAACAAAACACAGAAACACCGCTAAGACACGATAATTGGTATTACTTTCCTGAAAAAAAAAAGCTGAAAATGCACAGCAGGACACAAGTAAAACATTATGTGGAGAAACAATAGGAAAAACAGGCATTAAAAAAGGGACCAAACAGGCATAAAAATGGACATGGTTCGAAAAGAGAGAGCAATGGAAGGATCCAGCAGGAAACAATGAGAACCAATGCATGTGCTGAATGACTCATATCCAGGTTAGCTAATCAGAAGGTAATATCTGAAGAAGGGAAAATAATAAATACAGAGAGAGCTTAACTTTGATTATATAACATATAATATAACAGGGAAATCTAACAGAGATGTAAAAATATAATAACAGCGTATGTACAAAGAAGACCAATAGACTACAATAAGTAACTAAACTCAAAAGCATGGCCAGATTAAAACAAGCACAAATAAACAAGGAAATACTGAAAACCTCACCTTGGGTTACCACTGCATAAGTGCGTGTTATCGATGCATCTATGTGTTGAAAATGGGAATATATTTTGTTAGAAAACATGTTTTCAGGGATCACCAGGGTTTACTGGCTCATGATGATGACTGGCTTATAGGCCAGTTGGAATGTTTTTCTTTTTTTTTTTAAATAATAACTGAATTGTATTGATCTCACATTGGTTAAATTTACCCCTGCATTTAACTTCTCCCCTTGGGGAGCAGTGGGCTGCCATCGTTGGGTGCCTGGGGAGCAATCAGAGGTTTAGGGTCTTGCTCAGAGACCCAGAATGGCAGTCTGTGCTAGTGAGGCTTGAACTTAGAGCATCAGGATTCCAGGCTCTATGCCCTAACCACTAGGCCGCCACTCCCCCCTGGAGTTTTTTTTAAGTTATTATTTTATATCTTTAAGTACTTTTATTATAATTGTGTATTGTTAGGTTAATTTTCTATAGTAGACCCCATACTTATTGATCAAGAACCAATAATGGGGTCACAACCCCAAGGTTAGGAATCAATGCCCTAAAGCATTCTCTTGGATCTATGTGCTAAGCTTGTTTCAGTTATCCCTGCTCATCACAGGTGAAAAACAAAAGCAGATCCTAGGGCACAACTTCAATGTAGAAAGAAAGTGAATGGAAGCTGCTTGCACAGCTTAATATGGCTAACCTGCACTGCATAGTATAGATGAGAGTACTATGTATTTTCCGTGTCCCCCCAAACGGACCTTTTGAATTTTGCCCTGTTGCAAACACTGAGTCCCCTCTGGGACCCCAAAGCCGCTCATCACACTTTCCAGTAACAAGAAAACTTAAAAACGTAGAGCACACACAGAGATGGAGAGAGGAGGACTCCAGCAGCAAAACAGCGTTTTCCAGATGGAAATACCGGTGTTACGTCGAGCTGGCGTTTCCCCATCGGATACGGTTTCCCCTGCATCTCCGCACAGCGTGGCGGCCGCAGTCACTGCGTAAAGTGACAGGAAGCGGCGCATGCTTTCGCTAAAAGGCGCCAACAGCAGCCCTGTGCTTTCAGCGCTACAGGGGATGGATGGATGGATGGATGGAGAAAACACACAGGATTTCAAGAATTAGACATCCCCAGTTATTAATTTCGCCACACACTCACCAGATCTGAGCAGCCCTGTTAAAAACTTCACACCCATAGAGTAGAGGTAATGCAGCCTGAGGATATTTACACTGCATCAGATACCTTTCCCCATGTTAAAAAGAACGGAACGCTATCTGACGGGCTTATAGGCCCATCAGATAGTGTTCTATAGACGGGGGAACGCTATCTTACGGGGTTTAGAAGCCCATCAGCTACCGTTCCCCATGGTAAGCAGGAGAAACGCTATTTGGACGGGTTTAGAAGCCCATCAGCTACCGTTCCCCCCAATGGCAAAAGCAGGAGTGAACGCTATCTGACCGGGGTTTAGAAGCCCATCAGCTACCGCTCCCCATGTAAAGCAGGAGGAACAGCTATTTGATGGGGTTTAGAAGCCCATCAGATACTGCATTCCCCATGTTAAAGCTTGGGAGAAACGCTATTTTACGGCGAGGGTTTAGAAGCCCATCAGATACCGCTCCCCATGTAAAGCAGGAGGAACGCTATTTGATGGGGTTTAGAAGCCCATCAGATACCGCCCCCCATGTAAAAGCAGGGAGGAACGCTATTTGATGGGGTTTAGAAGTCCATCAGATACCGTTCCCCCATGTTAAGCAGGAGAAAGCGCTATTTGGACGGGTTTAGAAGCTACATCAGATACCGTTCCCCATGTTAAGCAGGAGGGTGAGAACGCTTTTAGAAGCCCATCAGATACCGTTCCCCATGTTAAGCAGGAGGAACGCTATTTGATGGGGTTTAAAGCCCATCAGATACCGTTTCCCCATGTTAAGACGGGGGAACACTATCTGGTTAAGTTGCCCATCAGGTCACCGTTCCCCATGTTAAGCAGGAGGAACGCCATCTGACGACAGGTTTACAAAGCCCGTCAGAAACCTTGTCAGATACCGTTATATATATATACACACATGCAACTACACAATATAATAAAGCTAAAAAATAAAAAAATAAAAAGAGATAAATTATATACACATATAGCTCTTCTGTATATATATATATATATATATATATATATATATATATATATATATATATATATATATATATATATATATATATATATATATATATATCTGAATCACTTGAGGGAGGAGGCGTTTCTTAGAGATTGATGACCACAGCTCTGTGGTGCATCTGGGTAGGAGGAGTCTTCTGCTGAAGGAGCTTGTCTGCTGGACCAGTGTGTCATGGAGAGGGATGTGAATCATTGTCTAAGATGGGCTGAAACCTGGACAGCGTCCTCCTCTCTGCCACGGTGGTCAGGCTGTCCAGCTGCTTCCCACAACATCACCGCCCTCTTGATCATGCTGTTCAGTCTGTTGTTTTCAGCGACCCTCAACCCCAGCATGTGACAGCAAAGAAGAGCGTGCTAGCGACAACAGAGAGTCATAAAAACATCCTCAGCATCGCCCCATAGGTGTTAAAGGACTTCAGCCTCCTCAGGAAGAATAGTCGGCTTTGGCCCTTTTTGTGTTTCTAGTCCAGTCCAACTTATTGTTAAAGTACACTCCCAGGTACTTATATATCCTCCACATTGTCAACGGGAACAATAGTTAGCTTTTACTAGTAACTAGTTACTCTTGTTGTGGAGTAACTCAGTTAGTAACGCAGTACTTTTTGGGAGAAGTAACTAGTAACTATAACTAATTACTTTTTCAAAGTAACGTGCCCAACACTGTGTGTGTCAGTCCACTTTCTATAAGTCAAGGGTGTCAAAGTGGTTCCAGAAAGGGCCATGTGGCTGAAGGTTTTCTTTCCAACCAAGTAATAGAACACCAGACTCCAGTCATCTCATCAAGTCATCATGTTCAGATTGGACTCACTTGATGAGATGACTGCAGTCTGGTGTGCTATTGCTTGGTTGGAAAGAAAACCTGCTGTATTTTTAAAGACTTTTTTCCTTTAAACTTTGTTTGAGAGAACAAGCAAGAAAGAAAAAGAAAAGATGTCATCTCTACATAAAGAAAATTAAATGTGGCACTGAAATATACATACTACACCTACAGAAAAAAAAGAGTAGATTACACTATAAGGTTTGGGATGCTTTCACTTGTTTTTCACATTGCTCATCTACATTACTTTCCACTACTTGAAGCAGACTGAAATACCTCCAGATTCCCTGAAATATCTTTCATTTCTCCAGAAATAATATTTAACTCAATAACTAAATCACTAACAACGTTGCTGCCCCATCAGCTAGAGTGATGAAAAACATGGCAGGTGCAAAGCAGAGGAGAATTACTGGGACCACTCATGAAGCCATCTATTTAGACAGCCATAATTTCAGTTATAATGTGTCTAAGCAATTAGTGGAATGGCTTTTAATTTTAGCTTTTCATTAGCTTTTAAATTCTGTTTGCCTGTGATAGGTGTGTGTGTAAGTTAGGATAAAATGACCATACGATGTTAGACTGGAATGGAACTGAATCAACATTGTGCCAAATTCATCAGAACTCAGAGTT
This sequence comes from Cyprinodon brontotheroides, assembly GCA_018398635.1. Taxonomy (NCBI): domain Eukaryota; kingdom Metazoa; phylum Chordata; class Actinopteri; order Cyprinodontiformes; family Cyprinodontidae; genus Cyprinodon; species Cyprinodon brontotheroides. The sequence goes on from JAGKQL010000081.1 coordinate 334,204, forward strand.
TAAACTACGTACAAACAAACGTAATAAAAAATAGATATACAATCCTTTCTTTTTCTATATCTCATATTACAAAAAATGTTCCTGGTTTCAGCTCATTTCGGATGAATAACAGTATTTATTTTTGTCTAAATGCGAGCAAAATCAGGTCAATCAATCACCTTAATTCATATATTTTTTTTATTCCTGAAGGGGCAGTTTTTGTGGTCTATAGACATAAATTGAACACAGCTGACCTGAAATAACTCTGTACCATACATACATTGAAATATACTGAGTCAGCCTAAAAGACAAAGAAATTCTGTGATTACAGAAAGAAATTATTTTTTAAAGTGGCATAGTCACATTATATGCCTATACAAAAAGACAGAAAATCCTTCTATCTTAATAAAATAAGGTTATAAACACCAAGCATCCATCCTGATATTGTTTCATCCTCTGACATGCAAGCTGGCGAGCTTGTATCTGCTTCTTTTTGTATCTCTGCTTCTGTCTCCTTGAACCCCAGTGGGCCTCAGCAGATGGCCGCTCACACTGAGCCTGGTTCTGCTGGAGGTTTCTTCCTGTTAAAAGGGAGTTTTTCCTCTCCACTGTCGCTACACGCATGCTTAGTGTTAGGGATTGCCTTTGAGTCAATGAGTCGATTCATTCAACTGGTTTTCCTTAGATAGAAAATTTTAATAAATTTGACTGTTCTGGTGAACTGTAAAGTGCCTTGTGAATTGGCACTATATAAGTGAACTGAACTGAAACTGAACTAAATCTATTTATCTCTCTATCTATCTGGTAGTTATAATAGTGTTTGTTCTTAGAATGTAGAGGCTAATATTACCATTGCTATAACTAAGACCAGTATTAATAGATATATTTACTCACACATCTGTCAACTTAGCAGCCACATCGAAACAATAGCTCCAACTTCAATGACCACCAACATTTATATTTTTGTCTCTGTAGAAATCCATTATTTTTGGGAACTGCATTTTGAACTTCGCTTTTTACCCCCTTCAGAAAATATCATTCTTCCTGTCTGATTTTAAATATGAACAGATTTTTTTTTTTAACTAACTAAGTGAGCAAACATGAAGTGTTACATTTGAAAACAATAAATAATATGCCAAGAAGAAGCAGTAAAGAAGTACAGTTTCAACAAAGAACGAAAGGAATCCTGCAAAATACTTGGACTATGTTTGCATGTTCAGGTTCCATCAAATGCAAATAACATTTGTCATATTCTACAGTGGACAGTTACCTATTAGATTTTGACCCCATTTAAGCATTTAAAGACAGGGAGGTTGAAACAGCTGACCTGGCTGACAAAAAAAGCACACCTAATGTCTTAAAAGGCTTTACAGTCAGTCAACAGACAGAATACAACAGATGATCTGATGGACAAAACATGCAGAAGATTGATGAGAGACATAAAAGGAATCTGGAGCTGAGAAATCCCTGTCAGATTGTAGGGTCATAAATCTCCAGAAATGCTGCATTCGGGTGCTGCCAGGACAACTTTGACAACTTCGAATTATTAATGAGGCCAAAAAAGATTGGCCCAGTGTCACTAAATGAGATCCTATCATTTTTAAAAGAAACTGTTTTAACTGTAGGTTTCAACTGAGGGCCAATTCTGGTCGATCTTTGAAAGGGATCACTGGTGATCAGGCATTGAAAGCCAACAGTCACATTTATTGTTCTTCTCTCCCAACCTTTCCACTTAACTTCCTCTTGACAGGGATTCACGCATGGCTGCTCAGAGCTCACAAGGCCAGGCACATGTACACATTCAGGGAAGACTGGGGAAAGAAACTGGAGTTTAAACAATATACAGTAGTAGCTATTCAAAATTTCCCCACTTTCTTGATGGGCCCTTGGCTGGTCCCCTTTAATTCCTTTTTAACCATCAATCTTTGTACAAAAATATTGTTTCTGTCATGATATGTGGACCTAAGATCTAAAGAGAATCTCCATCTACTGGTCAGACCCTGTAATTCAGTGAAAGGGTGGAGTCAGAGTAAAAAAATGTGCACGCCCAGGAGACGGCCAGTGAGGGGATTTTGCTGGCAGCAAAGGAGGTGGGCTGCCATTCGGCTGGCTTTGACTGGGAAGGACCATTTTGAATGGCTGCTACTGTATTGATGCACAGGGGTGAAACAACATCAGGATGTCTCTGAGACCATTCACATTAGTTTGTGTGGTGAGGAAGAATGTGAAGAGTCCCAACAAAACAACAGACTGTCACATGGTATTTCTGGGTTTTTACAAACTTCTGTAAGATAAAAGATGAGATTCTAACCTCAGCCGGAAGGAAACTGACAATAAGGAGGAAATGATACATCAGTCCTCAGTATATCCTCCGCTCCCATCAAAGGATCTAAATAAAGCAGTTAAAAGAGTCCTTTAAGGCCCTTGCATTTGACTCTACAACCTTCAATGTATTTATTTTTTTCACCACCACAATGGCTACGTAGAGGCTCTCTCTGTGGACCACGACATGAGATTGGGTATTCATGGGATAGTATTTCCCAGAAATCTCCCCAGCACAGATAAGCACCATAGTGAGTAGAAGTGTTTAAAATGCTTTTATTGATTGTGTTTGTCCATGTCTGCCTCACTTTTATATACATGCTACGTGCTTCCACACAAACCTATATATGGGAGCAAACCTGACCGATTTACCTTGTGCTTTATTTCACTTTTTATTTTCTCAGAGATGACATTTTTTACTTTGTGATCTTGTCACTTTTCCTGTCTAGGTCATGGCCTTTCTGTAAAATTGCTTTGTAGATCCAACCAAAACAGACCAGGGGTCTGCCTTGTTTGGAGCTACACTAAAAGAGTTGCAGATAATAGTGAGCTGTGTGTTTAAAATAAGATGTAATTACTACAACTTCATAGGATCCAAATTTCAGTCAGATTGGATGCCAAATCTTTCCAAATTGGCAAACAAATCTAGCTGTTTTGTTTGAGGGTGTGGGGTTGAGCTGGGTTAATGTGAAATGAATTTTTTTATATGTTATATATAGGAGCCTTTCAGGTTCAAGACACATGCTGGAAAAAAGTACTAAGGTGAACAGTCTTGAATGTGAGAAATACGATTTTGAAGTCAATCTGATGATTTAAGAACAAACAGTAGAGTTAAAGGAGAACAGAAATTATTTTCTGGTGGTGATCCAGGCTGCATTTAGTTTATAGACTTGATTGGAAGAAGATAGAGGAGAGCTTTGTAGTAATCCAGATAGATGGAAATGCAGTTGGTAGCAAGAGTTGATCTTGAAGTAGGCAAACAGAGAGTCAGTTCCTTAGTTAATGTAAACCCAGTGAGTTTCCAGACTGAAGTGTCGCCAAAAAAGCATCGTCTTGTTTATGTGAGGGAGGTCTAATTCAGCTTTTATGGCTAACTGCAGTGTCTGCTCCACTAAGACTATAGAATAAGCCAACGTGAAACCAGTTTTGCATGCACACCGCCATGCAGGTCCACACCCCCGTGCAGGGATGGGGCATGTTAGACTCTCAATTTGTCCAGATGTGAGTCAACTCAGCATAACTAAGTCGACTTTTCAGTTTTTTGGTGAATGCCCTAATCTATATTACACACTATAACATATTTTTAACAGCTTAAAAAAAATGTTTTGCATTCAAAATAAATCATTATAAACTCCCAGCATCCATTGGTCTTCTTGGAACAACTACTTATATACAGTATGGAGGTGTGTGCATCTGGCTGTAGAGGTATGTTGATTTTACCTATCTGCTACGGTGCCAAAAGAAAGTTGTAGCCTTGCCTGCAATTCTCCAATGATAAAGCCATGCAGTGTGTGCAAAATACAACACATATGTTAGTAACTAGATCCATGCAGCAACCAGTACCAAGCAAATGCTGCCACTTTAAGAATCAACAAAAAATTCCTGGTCTCTTGCTAAAAATATTCTGAGGTGGTGATGCTGGAAATATTCATTTTAACACCAAAAAAACAAAATAACATTCCTATATCCCAGAGAAGAAGGGGTTGGAGAGAATAGGGGTTGGGGAAGTGTTAGTTTAAAGGGGTTTCTGGTAGTTTTTGAATAGTGTTTTAGGTATACTGTATTTCTTGTAGGCAGGGTGTCTTTGATTATTTGGCTGGTTTAATTTTACATGGAATGACAGGACTAATATCTGAGGATTGCCTTAAAGAAAAACAGAAAAGAGACCAGGCAAGACTGAAATAATTCACAACATAACACATCAACTTAGGCCTGCCAATCAAGTGTGGAATGACCAGGTAGCGTTTTAATTAATCTTGATGAGGATTAGAAACAATCCTTGTCACCCTCATCATGTTGACAAACAACCAAACCCAGTGTCCTAGTAGAACAAAGACGTCCAGCCCTTAGTGTCTGACCTTACATTCTAGCAATACTTGGGTTTCTGGTACCATACAAAAACTAAAAGCACATGGCAAGACCACCTGATAAAAAGACCACAAGATGGTCTTAGGATGGCATAGTTAATTAAAGGATTCCCGATTTTGTACTCTTTTTTTTCGCGAGGTTACATCACATGAGCTTTTGTATGTATGGGCATTCATGTGGATGTAACGTAATTCGCCATGATGGGTGGAATCACAGCTTTTGGTGGAATAGAGATGGTAGTGGTGATAGCAAGATGAGCTGTTGTTAAAAACTCTCCAGGATTTATGTCAATGAAGTCAGTACCTTGTGGAGAGTGTGCTCTTGTAAACTTCTCTGTTGTTCCCATTTTGGATTTTTTTTTTTTTTGGCAGATTCAAATTAAAGATCAACACACATTTTAACTTTAAAAAGTCTGGTTTTGTGGCACTGACTCCTCTAAATGCTATTGCAGGACCTTAATACTGAATGTCCATGTTTGAATAACCTTTATTATAACTTTAATATACTTTAACTTGAATGTAATGTCAATGTACTCAAACTTTAATACACTAAAACATTTTTTGAAGGAAGATGATATCTTAACTTCTCTGTTTTCTATAAGACAGTTCAGTCATCATAAACAACTGAATGCAGATATGACTCTAAGGGCCTGATTACAGTTTGAAGGTCAATTTGGTTTAGCTTGTGCTTACTACAAATAACATTGATTTCATAAATATAATATTGATTTAAAAAAAAATGTGTTTACTAAGGTTACACACATTGGTGAGACAGAAGAGAAAAATTGGAGGAAAGATCCATCAAATTTTTAAAATGCAAAAACATGGCCATTATGGAAGATGTAATTCCTGTTGCTATGGATGACGTATGGAATATATAATCACAGCTAATGATGCAAAGGCAGCAGCGCTAAACTTGTGGCAATGCAGTTGCCTGGAGGGTAACGCTTCTGAGTTATGGGTGCATTTTAACTCCCTGCCCTGACTAGGGAACTGAGGGTTAATGAGGTATGAGGGTATTATTCCCCATGTACCACTTACTAGGCATTGAGGAAGCCACTCATCCTGAAACTGTTCCAAGCCAGTTGTCCAATTGCCAGGGACAGTAAGGCTCCTGGGATTTGAAACCTGGAAATAAACCAGTGGGGATGAGACCAAATAGGACAAATGATCAGTAAATTCGCCTTTCAGGGTTTGTGGGATTACAGTATGTAATGAAATGTGTTGACACTGTAACAGAAAGTGAAAGTGAATCATGTCCTGTGTGTGTTTACCAGTATTAATATGAGGAGGAACCACAACAAGCCTTTCATTCAAGGACTGTCAGCACAAGTGCTTGCAACCTACACTGACATGGCAGAGATGTAGCAGGCTAAAAACCCTGACTGCACATACTGTAGTACATGATACCTGCTACTTCATTTTTGGAAGAACACTTCTTTGTGTCTTTTCTGTTCTGTCTGAAGGTTAAAGGATATCGTATCTCAGTGGTACAGAAACTCAAACAAAAACAACTCAGAATGTCACCCAATCTATCACACAGCAGCAGTCAATGTTGTTGTTTTTTGTCATGTTTTTGTTTTTTGTGTTTTAGGTGAATCAAAGTTGCTTACTTTGAGAAGGATAAAACCTAAAAGGTAATCCTCTGCCACAAACTGCAGAATTACAAAAGTATTCTTAGTTATTGTCACATATTCTCACAATTTACAACTACAGACTTATTATCCTATTGTACTTTCAGCAAAGGTTTTATTTTTTTTTACAATTAGAAACATGCTACATTTTCAACATTGATATTGCACATGCTTAGGTAGCCACTGGTGCCCAGTGCTCTTCACAGATCAATGCAACATGTCACACTGAGCATATAACAGATGTGACAAAGCCTGGATACACGTAGAGAGCAACATCCTTCAGCATGACCAGGTTGGCAGTGGGTCAGTAATGGTGTGGGTTAGCATTTCTTTGGGTGGCCACACAGCACCTCCATGTTCTTGCAAAGGTAGCATGACTGCCATTAGGTACTGAGATGAGTTCTATAGAGGACTCATCTGAGTCCTCTCTATGTTATCAACCTTGCCTATTTCCATCTGCTGAGCCGGATATTGCAGTAACATCTGTCAAACACCACTTTAGGTACTGCAGATGGGTCTGTAACTGGACGATTTTTGCCTTGAACCGGTCAGTGGTAACAAATCAATGTCTGGCCGATGGGAGAAGGATTCCTGCTCCCCTGTACTCACCTGGACAAAGGCATGGCTATCAACTGGTGACATCAACCGAAAGGCTTCTAATGTTGAACTCTCTTCCAGATCCATCGGTCCATTTGAAATCCAGGCAATTCTCAGTTGCTCTGCTTTTCATTTCAAAGAATAATCCTGTTTTTCACATCTCTCTGATCATGCCTGTTCTGTTTAGGCCTCTTTGCCCTCCTTCCAGTCCAACTCCACTGTCCGAGACATTGCCGGGCACCCGGCTTTCATTGTGTTTGTTGCAAGGATTTGATTTTCAGTGTATGTTGATTGGGAGGATTATGGACCTGAGGAACAGTCTTGATCCATTGTTCTTTATTTTGGACTCTGACCTTGTTGTTTGACTTTTCGACTTCTCACACCCACTTGTCAGGACTCCAGTCTGTTTGTTTGTTTTTGTGTTTGTCTCCCTTCCACTAGCAGGAGGCACCTGGTTCTGGTCCGCCTCTGTCATGATGGGGTTTCTTAGAGTAAAGCCCAAGATGCAGAACACACACGGAGGCACTGGTAAAAGTTTATTTAAAGACAAAAGCACATGGATAATACTGGAACAATACAGGCAGGGGGCTGGTTCACTGGGGTCTGTGCTGGGAAAGGGAGATGGCTGGTAGCTGAGTTCATGTGAGGCTAAGCATTTAGTTTCAGGCTTAGCCTGGCAGTCCTGGGTTTGAGCTTCCAGCTCACAGCAGAGAACATCAGGGGAAACACGAAGGATTTCTCAGGCTGAGCTTCCAGCTCTAGCAGGGAACAACAGGGGATTAACTCAGAGGATTCTTCAGGCTGAGCATCCAGCTATCAGCAGGGAACATCAGGGGAAAATCCACATGGGAACCTCTAGGGAAACTCCACATAGAAGTCGTCAGGTTTCAACTACGTAGGAATTTTCGGGTGGGCTCACCAGGGCAGTTTAGCAGGTTAGCTCTCCTTGAGCTTCAGGCTTGTGACTGGTTTCCTGTGGTGCAATTCTCTCCCAGAGCTGCGGGCCAGAGACAGGTTGGCTAGAGAGACAGCCCTACCAGAGTTTCACGAAGAGACAGGAGGTTAAGCTCATACAGAGCTTCACGAAGGAGACAGGAGGTTAAGCTCATACAGAGCTTCACGAGGGAGACAGGGGGTTAAGCTCATCCAGAGCTTTCACGAAGAAACAGGATTCCAACTAAGATCAACACTGCGGCGTGGAATCAAGGTCTGAAGTCAGCTTATATAGAAGAGGTCTTCTGATGAGAGGATTAGCAACAGGTGTGCAGGAAGGTTCCAGCTCCAGAAGACCCACGGCAAGACTCTGCTGGAGACAGGGGTAATCTCCAGATCTCCACAGTAACTCAATCCTAAGGGAAAAACACAGAGCAGAAGAGGATCCTCGGCGCCTCTGGAGGACAAGCCTGAGGATCCTAACAGCCTCCCTCACACACCTGCTGATGGTTACCTCATTAACGGAGTGCTCTTAAGCTGCTGATTGCCACTACCTCGACGCCAGAGTGTTTGCCAGTTTTGGGTACTCTAGCCAAGCTGAGTTTTTGCTGAGTAAGACTGAGTTCTTGTCTACCTGAGTTTTAACTTTGTTTTTGTCTTTGCCTCTCGGCAGGAAGTCATCCTGCAAACTAGACCTTTTGGACCTCCATTCTCAGGAGGGATCAACTGAGCCTCGAACTGAGCTGGGGATTCAAACTGGAGGTTTGGATCCAGTCTCCTTAAGAGGACATTGAGTTTACTCTTTGAGCAAGGGAATAATCTTCACTACGACCCGTTCAAGTACAGCAGGAAATCTGAGTGGCAGTCAGTATCTCCGTTCATCTACACCGTCCGAGTTCTGGGTAAACCCTGTTCCGCCCTCCACTGAATCAGTCAAACTCTGGAAAACAACACACAGATTGGAGTCAAAGATTCTTCAACTTCACTGGAAACGTGAGTCAACAACCAGATCCTCTTCTTCATATCCACGAATGAAATTTCCCCACTGAGCCTGAACTAATCGCTTGTCTTCCCTCACCTTCCAGTTCCGGCTGTGCAGAGTTCAGAGCAACATTGCACCGTGCTTAATCTCTTCAATAAAACCTGTTAAACCTTTCCCCTGGTCTCTCTGAATTAGGGCTGGGCGATATAGAAAAAGCTTATCGATAAAAAAAATGCATATTGATCGATTATCCATAATTATTGAAAAGATTTGAAACCATATTTTATGTGCAGCTCTGCCTGGACTTTTTATAATATTGCTAAATGATTGAATTTTAATAAAAAACACTTCGACTTCTAATTAAATCTTTATTTAACCAACTTTTTTTAACCATAACAGAATTGTTTTAAAGAAAAATAACTTAAGAGACCTGAGTTATGTTATTAAATACTGACAAAGAATAAACTAAAGTGACCAGAAAAGTGACCAAAATAAATATAACAAATAAATAAATGCCCCCCACCCCGTTTCCTGCTTTAACCTGAGTTATTACTTTGAAGTTTTTGGCCCCTCAGCATTTTTATCTCAATTGTTAGAACTACGTGGGAAACTGCCCAGAACTGAAAATATATATATATTTTCCTCAAGATTCCTCGGAGGAGAGCCGCGTCGGGGCCTACACACAGCTCGTACTCTTCTGGCGCGCTGTGAGCGCTGAGATGATAAAAAAGTTGGTTTCGTTATCAGACTCGCTGCTTTCACTGGTTCCCGGCCACATTTTCTAGATGACTGTGGTTTGTTTTTGGTCCGAATTGCCATGACCGAAATACTGCCAGACTGCCTAACTACAAAAACCCTTCTTTGAAACAATTTCCTCCGCCTCTCCTTGCTGCACAGCTTCATGTGCTCTGTGTTGTGGTTTGAGGGGCGGCGCTTGGTGGTGGCGCGCCTGGGTCCGCGATTGTGATTGGTTGGGAGGAAGCAGTGACTAGCATAAACCTACATGCTAGGCTACAATGAGAAGGGAAGGAAAACTGCGTTTTTTTTTATCTAACTTTTATCGACCCTCTTTTTTTCTATTGCGCCACACGCCTATCGATCGATATATATCGCTATTGAATTATCGCCCAGCCCTACTCTGAATTGGTTTCTCTTCATGTGGGTCCGAGCTTTAGATAAAATCATGACACCACTTTTCTCAGCTGCCAAGAGGGCTGTCTTTGAAAGAGGGTTTAATGTTAGGGTCTCTAAAGTTTTGCTGTTTTTCTGGTGTGAGTAAGCTTCCTGTCACAGAGAGCATCTTTGCTGGTGGTTCGGCCGACCTGTCTTTCTGCACACCAGAGAACATTTCTCGGTCAAGATGAAGTGGTATATGTGTATATAAGGGGGTTAAGGATCATCTTTCTTTGCCAGATGATTCCCCCCTTATGACATCCAGATAACATTAGTTCAATTCAGGTCTTCATGGGAAAGGTTTTACTAGTGTGCAGCAGATCTCTGACTTCACTCTCGAGGTTCTCTCGAATTTCACTCATATTCGCTGGACAACTGGGATTCAGTGTGCAAAGCCTCTGAATCAAACTCCTAGATATCCATGGTACCCCCCTTCATCTCTCAAGTAATGAAATCAATCAGTCATCAAGTGTCATCAACCAACTCCTTCCTGATCTGTCTGCTTTCTCCCCTCAGACCAACCAGAAAATCAAAGTGACTTTCTGCAATTCTCCACTTACAGACTATTGTTGATTTTGAACATGAAATGTGAAAACTCATTGGTTCTAAGTGTGATTCTTTTCTGCGGGGTTTGGGTCAGTGGACTCAACCTTCTTAGTGCAAGTTTTGTTAAAATAATACAAAGAGTATGATTAAAAAACAGACAACAGAAACATGGAGAGGAAGACAACAAGAAAGGGGGACAGAAAGGTAAAAGGAACAGAAAAAGAACAAAGACAAGAACGAAAAGGTGAAGAAATATAAACACTGAGAAAAGGGACAGAAGTAAAAAGGGAAATACCATGTGAAAGAACTAACTAGAGGGAAGGATAAAAATGAAAACAGATAATGCATGAGTCTGTTTTGTGTTTTGCCTTCTAATTTCAGTTGACCTCATGCCTGCCTTTAGCCTGACGTAGTCCGACTCAATTCTAGTCAGAATGAGTCTGATGCTGCTCCATAGAGCTGTGATTATGGGGCGTGTTTCGAATCGAACCAGGAAAAATGCCTCTGCACTCAATTGGATAGACCTACAACCAATAAGAGCAACGGAGTGCGGACGTATGTTAAGCCACGCGATAGTTGTTGTCCACAAAAATCAAAGCATGCAGTTGCACGCCTAGAATAAGAAGATGAGCCTTGATCGCGTTTCTCTGTCCTCTTTTAAAATTAATTTGCTGTCGATATCTTCTAGAACAGACCTAATAGCAGAATCTACTCACCTCAACCCTCCAGCGGCAGCCATTGTTGTTGTCACCCAAGCTGCCGCTTTGGTCACGTGGTTGATTACGCTACTGTTGATCATCTGTCCATCATCGAGCAAAAGCCCGCCCTGACAATTTGATTGGATCGCCTGACAGTGGGCTAATAATACTGCAAGGCTACTATGGAGTTAGAGCCAGACCGAACTTCCCGACCTCAAACTTTGTGGGCGGGGACTAAGTTCGAATGGCACCCAGGCTAGCCTGCCTTCCAATTGGTCCCCAAATTTCTCAAATTCCCCATATCGTTCCTTATGGTTTTTGACATTGCTATAGTTTCCTAAGCTTAAATATCTAATAAAGAATTTGGCATTTTTGGTATTTAAATTAAAATGGTAATATAAAGCCCCAAATCATTAAATCCAATCGTGGTTTAATCATCATGAGATAATGACTGCAAACAAACTGTGTAAACAGGTAAGTGGCAATTTTCTGTAAAAAGACCAGTGTGTCACCAACATGTGTTGTCCAGTTACAAGTGATTGTATAAATATTTTATCTGACACCAAGCTAAGAACTAAATCATTTCCTTTATTTGGTTTATATTAAAGAGCATGCAGCCCACCTTGCGGCTCCATGGAGCTCTTACAAAAATGAGTGAAAATGCAAAAATAAGGATTATTTTTGGTTTGTTTGTTTTAACATGGTGTGCAGGAGGCCAAACCAACATTGATTGTGTTTTCCAATGCTGTGAAAATGTGTATAATAAATACATTTAAACAATAAATGCAAACATTTCTGTCAATGAAGATTTGCTTCATAGCCTGCAACACACATTTCAGCACAGCACGATGCCAGGCAGGTGGCTGTTGTGAACAAACCAGCGGCCATGGCCCCAGAGGAAAAAAAGGAAGATACAGTAGCAGCCATCCAAAATGGCCCTTCCCAGTCAAACGCCAGCAGAATGGCCACCCCCTTCCCTCCAACGCCCAGTGAAATCCCCTCCAATTTCCAGCCACTGGAGTGACCCCCTTTCACTAAATTACAAAGGGCGGACCAGGAGAATGTCCTTCTCTTTAGATCTTAATGTCCACAAATCATGACATTTTAGTACAAATATTGATATTTGAAAAGGGTGTAGGGGACCAGCAAAGGGCCCATCAAGAAAAGTAGGAACATTTTGAATGGCTAAGTTATAGCTGATGAAAACAGAATTGAAAGAAGAATGGACGGAATAATTTTGCTTTCTTTACCAATGCGGAAGGATTGCCTGCATAATTGCTTTGTAATAAGAAGTTGTCAAATAATAAAAGGGGCTGTCCAGGGAAGGCATGCAAAATATTCAACTGATCACCAAGTTGGGAGTGAGAGAATAAGTGTGAATGCAGTACTTCTGGATAAATTACAGAAGCGCAAAGATATATTTAAGAAGTGGATTGCATCTCCAAACTCCACTACTGCTGCTACAGTAGTTTTGTTGCAGGCATGGAAAACCGTTCACAAATCGAACAGGTAGCGCTCTTATGCAGGTATGTGAAATTTTTTTATTTTTTTGTCCCCAAACCCTCAAAATAAAAAATAAAAAACTATTAAAATTATAATTTCTTTATTGTGTTTCTATAATTTTATCAACAACACCTAATACATAAATTTTTTAGCGGAATTTAAACTTAAAGCACCAAATATTGTACAGAGTAGTCACATGATGTGATATTTGATGTGATATTTTGCAGCTCCAGACAGATTTGTCTTTTTGGTCCATTATGGCTCTTTGAACAGTTTGGGTTGCTGATCCCTGCCCTAGATTAAGTGAGTCCCATACAAGAAGCTAATTATATAACCAAACATTTTGAGCATAATCCATTTGGGGCCCGATCAGCACAGGCTGGGTGAGTTCGACCTAATGAAAATAATTTTACTGTTACATGATGCTTTTAAGAATATCTTTGATTAGTTCAACAGAGCACAGCATGATTTCCACTTATTCAAGCCCAATTTGGGTTAAGTGGGCTTACAACCAGTAGAGGGTCTATTAGAGTCCAGTCTGGAGGGAGCAGGGGAGTACAAGTAGGATCAATCACAGCCATCCACGACTGACCCTCATTAAGCACAGGCTGTAGACTTATATCTTTTCTTCTACATCAAATTATAAGGCAGATGAAATTGTTTCGTCTTATTAAGATTTCTGGAGAGTGTATCACCCCTGAGGATTCTATTTTTAGCTCTAACCAGATGAAACTTACTCAAGATGAATAATTAATGAGAGCAGAAAGTGAACAAAACATCTGGGTTTCTGTTTGTGACATAATTGGGTGTATGGTTTGGTAGCATGCATTGTAAAGACCAATAACGGTGTCTTTCATCTGACAAACCAAATGACAACACCTGATATGCACAGCAGGCAGTCCTTCATTGAGCAGAATCAGTAGTTTTAGAAGTGCTGCTGCGAAGACGGTGAAAGGCATTCATTAGCTGTCACTTCTGCCTGTGTTCCTGATGGAGCATAGACAAGAATAGAATCATAAAGCCTCGTTATTTGGAAGTATTTTGGGAATCAGGGTAGATGACATCTCTGTGATTCTGTTTGTGCAGAGTGCAAGCTATTTTAAGTGAGCTGGAACATTACAGGATCACAATATTTTATTAAATGATTTTAAAGTTAAAATACCAGGAGATAATATTAGGAGAGTTGTGCGATAATTTTTTTTTCCATCTAGAAGTTCTAGGGCATGATTGTTGGACACATGTGGACTTATAGTATGTGATTTGACTGAAAATATGTGGAGAAGGAAAATGTAGTGTGTGAGATTTTTTCATTGTTCCAGACAGTTTTTTTCCCCCATCCATCCGTCCGTCTGTCTGTTCATCCTCTATGCCAGTTTTCGGTCACCTTTAATGTATTTACTTGTAGCTTCAGCAGCATTGACCTTGGACTGTAAAATTGCTGTGAAAGATTTTAAAATGTCAGATTTGGTAATCCTGTTAGCAGGAAGTCCATGGCAGTGTTTAGTAGTCCTGCAGCAAGTATTGTCTTTATTATCAGAAAAAAAAACCATGATAACAAATAGGGAAAACTATGCAGCACCCAGAGGAACTAAATGTAACTTTTCCACACTCTTAAAGATTCCAAGCACACACACAAAAAAATGTATTTAAGGGCTAAAAAAAAGTAGATTTTGGGTTATGTTTCTCCTTCCACATTCCTCCCCAGGCGCTGTCTATTGTGGCAGCACACTATTCCCTAAGGGAAAGGTTAAACACAGAGGCCATTTTTTCCCAATGTGGGACTATAAAAGGATAATTTTCTTCTCTTTTATCATTTACAACATAGAAAGGGACACTATCTATGCTATTTTGGCATTTGTGCAACTTTAGACCATATAGACCGATGAGCATAACATTACAACATCAGTATTGTATACACCCTGAATATTAGATGCAGCCCCGTGTGTTTTAACCTGTAATAGTTTTTCACTGGACTTTGACTGGACTTGGTGCACAGATGGTATTTGATCACAGTACCACACTGGTTTTAACTAATCTCCTGAAAGCAACCTATTCTTTCGGAGATGTTTTTAGAGACAGCCTATGTAGCTAGGTAATTGGTTTTATCCATCCATGGCCATGGAAGTGACTGGAACATGTGATCTTAATCGTTTGGATGGGTAAATTCTTCCTATGTTCCTAGCTTACCTTATTGTCATCCTTCTTCCGGGGAACCATAATTTAGTCCCTGCTTAGTCCAGGACTCCAGAGGTCTGCCTTGTTTCTGAAGTTCATTGGAGGGCTGTCCTCAAGAACCCAATGTTCACCTCTTCCATGGTTCTCTATGCATGCTGAATCGCCCTTATGAACTCTCCCAAGTGAGTGATAATGGCATATCTGCCATTATCACTCCTAAGCACCCCTCTGCCACAATCATTGTCTGCCACTGGAAAGAAATAACCATTACCAACCTTAATGGCATGTCACAACCTACCAACCTCAGCCTATGTGGGTATTCTCACCTGGAAACTTCTGCTAAGCGAAAACAGTAAAACCTAGAACTTCATTCTGAAGCTATGCCACAAGAAATCAAGGTAGTGCCATGACTTTGATTTGCTCCATCATTTTTATTGATTCCCTACATTTAATGATGGTCTTGTCTTGTGACTAATGTCGCCACAGTCTCTAAGTGCCCCATTTGGTGAACTAACCTTTAGCTTAATTGCAGAGAAAATACTCTCAGAAAAGCTACCTAATCCAGCCAATTCAAGTGTTTGGCATGCTGAGGTGAGCGACTTTTATTATTGCTATTTAATGAGCTCCGAGCAAAGGAGATGTTTTTAAGCAAAAAAGAATTAGTCTTACTGTTTTGTAGGCTGATGTCTAGAAAATCATCCATATTTTTGTTCTTCTGAGTGTGTTCTATAGTATTGAACTGCACTCAAATATTACACAGCAGAGATTGTCTTGTGAGCTGTGAGTGTTGGGGGATGGGAGTGTGGGGAGCACTGTTTATGTGGCCATGTTGTTATTATCTTGTGGGGAGTATTACCTTGCAATATGCTACATTTTGGGGACTTACAGGTACTTATGGGGACCAAGAACTGGTCCCCATGACAAAAGGTTATCTTCCTTAGGTTGGGCTTAGGTTTAGGTCTTAGGTGTGCATTTAGATTAGATTAGGTGCAGGGTTAGGTATTTGTTGCTATGGTTAGGGCAAGGGTCAGGGTCAGGGTTAGGCCATAGAAATAAGTGGGGAATGAATTGAAGTCAATGGAATATCCCCACACGAATAGAGTGACACAATGTGTGTGTGGGTGTGTTGTCCAGATGCATGGCTCTGATTAGCAGCAAGGATGTGACACCCTTAGAGGACCCTGCAGGATTACAGGACAACACCAGCATTTGGGAAACAAGCACTCAAGCGGAAAATCACTTTCATAAAGTGACACAGACCCAGGACAAAATAAACCTCTCTATGCAAATACACTGTCACACACACACCAACATAAAGAGGGAAAATCCTGTTAATACTTTCAAGACAAAGAAAAAAAACACCTTTAAAGACATAAAATAGATTTAAAAACATGGAATGTTAAAATGAGTGCCAACACACTCTGGACTTCCAAGATAAAGCAGAAGTCATTTTAAATACATATTGAAATCATTCAGTGGAAAGATTCCAATATGTATTTGATGTATTTGGGCTAAACCTACATTAGTCACTCGGACTGACTACAGAAATAATTGTCTAGTTGTTGTCACAGATTCAATGGCATGAGAGATCATGTAATGTCTAAACGGTCTTGCCTATGGACACTCAGACCGATGAAGCAGGGGGGCTTAAACCCCTAACTGTCATGGTTCCCTTTTGGGACTTTGAGTTTTTAGTTTTCCTTTTCCACTATCTAAGTAATTCTGTTTTGTTAATCTTTGGTTTATATTCTATTTTGTGTTATATTTAAGCCAGTCTTTAGTTACTCTCTGTTGCCCTCTTGTGCCTATCTCCTCCCCCCTAGCTCTCTTCTAGTCACTTCCATCCACACCTGCTCCATACCATCTGATAACTTAGACTTAGACAGATTTATTTTGTCATTTTGTATACACGAGTGTATACAAAAAGAAATTTCATTTAAAACAGCTCTAGACAACTTCATTTTTTAAAGTGCAGCCTTGAAAAACAGACATAAATTACCCCAGTTTTTGTTCTGTCTCCCATGTATACTTGTTGATTGTTGGTTGCTTACTCGTCTCTGGCTTTCCATGTGAGTTTTCCCTATTGTTTCCTGTTTCATGGGTCTCAGTATTTTTTGTGATTTGGATGTTTGTCTCAGTTTGCATTAAATCTACAAGACCTCATATCTGCCTCACTCATCTCTGCTTTTGGGTCCTGAAGCAACCTCACCCTCCAAGTTGAAACTAACACCTTCCACCACAGACAACTAGCTGGTCTTAGCAGTGTGTGTAGATGTCCAATATTTAAACACCAGGTAAGAATTGGGTAGGATATAAAATACATGGGGTTGATTTCCTGTTCATGTTGGTACCGACAATGATTCACTGTCATAAGTGATGCCCCTCATTCTGGCAATTCGACTACATCTATAGTACATAGCATCATTCAAACCCAAATTCTGATCTTATTAAACTTTTTCTAATGTTAATAAAAAAAATTTCCCGGAATTATGTATTACATAAAAAAATGTCTAATTAATGCCACCCTTTACACAAAACCTGGACATGGTACTATGAGAGTATTTTGTTTCCATGAGCTTCTTTTTAAAAAGAACAACGTTAATCCAAACAGAAAGTCAATGTGGTCCATAAAGAGCATTTGATTTAGTCCTTCCAAAAAAGAGATCTGAAGGTCTACTGTTATGGTTTTCCCCTTTTGGATGTTGAGTTTTTAGTTTTTTTCTAAGTAATTCTGTTTTTTTTAATCTTTGGTTTATTTTCCATTTTGTGTTATATTTAAGCAGTGTTAGGTTACCCTCTGTTGCCCCCATGTGCCTGTCTCCTTTCCCCTAGCTCCCTTCTAGTCACTTCCATCCACCCTGCTCCATATCAGCTGATTACCTCAGTCTTTGTTAAGTCTCCCATATCTATTCTCCCTGTTAAGGGAGATACATGTGCAGTGCATACACTGTGCGATTTTTTCAATCGTCGCACGCAGCCGCTGCTCATACTGTACGACTAACCGCAGGGTTTAGTCGTAAAGTGTGAGTTCACAGCTCACGATTTATGTTCGGCCCGACGCCCTCATGCAATCTACCTGCTCAAACTGCACGAATAAAAACCAAATCGGTCTCAGCTCTGACTCGTGTATCCGGAAAACCAAACAAATAGAAGGGGAATATTAAGCTCACTATAGTGAAACGCGCTGCCGTGGCAATTTGTGCAATTTTGTGCTCAAAGCCCTGATAAGACAAGGTGACAACATATTTGGAAAAAAGACATGGCTGAGCAAACGTGGCTACTACGGTCTGTTAATTTTAAAGACAGAACTGCATTTCACTCATTGCATCCCTGCCACACTGCTGTGGTTACATCTGAAAGGAAGAATAAAAAGAAGAATCCTTCTTTGCGCATGCACCCTGCGCAATTTGCCCAGACGTTCACGACCTCAAGATTCCTGATTGGAAGGTCGTCATGAGAGGCTGATTGCCCCTCGTAACCCACTGTACACTACACAGCTCACTACGCACGATCAGGCTATGTTAGGAATCCAGTTTGTGTGGGTTGTTTTTGTGTTTTCCTCTCTCCACCACCAGGTGTTGCCCTGTTCCTTGTTGGGCCTCCCTGCACACCTGCGGCTCATTGGATCATTACCGGAGGAGTATTTGAGCAGCGGGCAGTCACTACCTCAACGCCAGAGTGTTTGCCAGTTTTGGGTACGCTAGTCAAGTAGAGATTAGCAGAGTCTAACTGAAGCTTTGTTTCTCTGAGTCTAATCTTATTTTTGTCTTTGCTCTTCGGCAGGAAGCCTTTCCTGTGTAACTGGATAACCTGGACCTTCTCCCTCTGGAAGGATTACTGAGTACACACTGAGCAGGGGTAAACCTCCACATGATCTGTTCAAGTTCCCATTGAAAAAAACCAAGTGACAGTTTGCTCCTTTACTCCTCTGGGTCCAACGTAAGTCTACCTGTCTGCTCTCCATTGAGTTCCCTCTCCTCTGCATTTATTCCCCACAAACTGGATCCAAGGATTTACAAGAGCCCCCTGAAACGTGAGTTTCTCTCCAGCTATATTCAAGCCTCATCAATTTTCCTACGGTCCCTGAACTGATCACTGTGACCTCTCCTTCAGACTTTCCGGTTCCGGTTCACCAGTCCACTGAGTTCCAGCTCCTACTTCTGTGTTTCATCAACATTCAATAAACCTGAATCTAAATCTTTTTTCCCTTGGTCTCTGAGTGGTTCTCTGCATGTAGGTCAGATCGCTTAAACCCATTATGACAGGCTGAAAATTGGCCCGATTGAAAGATTCTCCCACGACTGGAAAATCCACCCTGGACTATTTGAATGTTATATGAAAACAATATGTTTATTCTACAGTGTGTGCATGTTGGCCCTAGTTTTATCTAAAGAGCACAATCAGTTATTTGCTATTTCGATGAACGAGTTCTTATCAAAGGGAGCTAACAAGAATGAAAGAGGGCACAGTAGGACATGTTCTGAAAAATCTGTAGTTGACTGGAAAACAGTTTTGTTCTATCCATAAACTTATCCTCTCACATTGTACTGCGGCAATCGAACTGCAGTCAAATGCAAACCAAATCAGATTTTTTTTTGCCTATATGTGACTCATATCTGTCTTTTTCATGGCAGTCAGAAAGGCCCAACACTGATTTTTTCATCTGCCAAAAAATCCAAATTGTTCCACTTCCATATGTGGTATTAAATCAAATACGAATCCATAAATGTTTTTAGCATCTGCTGTTTGAAAGATCATGTTGCACTTCGACTAACCTTCCAGTTATCATTCAGGCTCTGACTACTCATTCAAGCCAATTCCTCTTCAGTCCATCAGTCTCCCCAAGAACATTGGAAACAGTTCAGCTTTATATTTTCTTGCCCTTGTTAATCTTGTTACACTGATTCTTCTTCAGATCTTCTCATTCAACAACTTACAATAACACAGTAATTACAACTGATATGACTTCAGTGCTGCTGTGTGACATATACTGAGTTTTTGTAGATGTGGGTCACTTTGGGGTTGTGAAACGTTGATACTGGAGTCTGATGGTGGCCACAACTAACTTGTAGTTTGAACAACCTTCAAGAAAAGGACCTCAGCAAATAATCATAACTGAGTATCAAGACCTATATGTAAAACCTCAAGTATAAAATAGAATAATTTTCTATAATAGAATAATCATTTTCTGTAGCAGAGTAATTTTTCAGGCCATTGTGTGTAATAATTATGATTGTGCATGAAATTGATCGCTTTGTTCCAATTCCTTGTTTTGATTCATGTTCCTATCAATACTTCATTCTTTTAAGAGGAAAGATCATAAAAGATTCCATGTTTTTTGCTGGCAAATCGGGGTTATGTCTGGTTTAAATAGTCTGGACCACTCAATAGAGTTTTATACCTTGATATTTCAACTTTGAGTATCAGGGTGCTGCGGACATGTCTGGGCTGGGCCCTGCATTTTTCCTCTCCTTTCTCCACAGGTGATGGCTGGTGATGGCGCTCGCAGGTGTTCGGCATTCCATCATCAGCAGGGACAGTTCTTAAAGGAATAGTATTACCCAAGAAATGATGATGATTA
>JAGKQL010000081.1:357595-443458 GCA_018398635.1 Cyprinodon brontotheroides
ATGACCTTTCTGTCTCGGGCATAGACTCATTATTTGAATGTCAGCAGACAGCAAGAAGCCTCCCAGATCTCCAGATGCATTTGAGATATCAAAAGTACTCCAGAGTGTTGTTCAGCATGGGGGTGAGTAGAAAATGAAGGCTAATCATGTTTTGGGTGTACTATTCCTTTAAGCAGGCGGCTGTCAGTACCCCATTGCCAGAGTGTCAGCCTTAAATGTTAGGAGTCAATAGGCCTGCGACTTTCTATGTCTAAGAAAAACGTTAGCCGAGCACTGAAATATTCAAATGCATTTATATTATTTAATTAGCATGCGTCTGATCGTATCACTTTATCACAATGGGCATCGTCGTATCTTGTGAACACACAATTATTTGTGGAGAGCCCATGAAGGGCGATGGAGGGGCTATGCACAAACAGGTTGCAGGCAGGAAGCTATGCATGAAATGCAGGGTGAAGCAGAATATTCTGGAATTTAAATAGACCACTCATTGTTATTACATATTCTGCAGAGTGTGTGAAAACTCACACCTGAAGGAGCAGCCCAGCTCGAAATGAATGCTTAAACTAGCTCGCAGAGAAAGCCATTGTTGACTGGCAACCCTAAGATGAATTTTGTAGTTTTCCAAGAGTGAAGTCAATCCACTTAAGTTAAAGGTCTAGTGGATGATCTTCACAAATTTTGAAAAAGACCTGCCCTCTCTACTTAAAAAAGCACAACCCTGTACCCACATCTGAGAGGAAACACCTATTCAGCGTGTGCGAGACCACAAGCCTATTTTCTCCTCATTGCTTTTTGCATCCCTCAGACAAGCTTACTTTACAAAAGAATATTTTCCATTTTTCCACCATGTCAGACTCATCACTGGTAAGCGAAAATGGGGATGAGCATGTAGGACGGCCTTACGTAAACATATCACCAGAATGATTGACAGTTAGGAGGACCACTAACTTTGAAGTTCCACCCGGAAAAAGAAAATCCTGCAGTACACCTTTAAATGTGATGTGACCTTTAATTTATTTTGTAAAGGATTTAACATAAACGTTTTTTTATTTCATGGTGAAATTCTATGGAGGGAATTTCGTTAGATTATTGTTGCAAGCAAAGGACATTTTTTCTAAATGGAAATTTAAAATAAACGTGAAGGAAAAGTGGAAGTAAAGATGAAAGTAAAATTACAATTACATCTCGTAATATTACGAGAATAAATTCGTAATATTACGAGAATAAAGTCGCAACAAGAATAGTCATGAAATGACGAGAATAAAATTGTAATTCTAAGAGAATAAAGTCCTACAGTTACGAGAAACAAGTTGTATTTTATGAGAACTCTTACAACAAGCACTTTTTTCCCCTAAAATGAGGAGCGTTGAGACTTATGAGAAGTTATACTTTGGCTCTGGTTTGACAAATAATGAAATCTTTTAGCACCACCAGCATCAAATTAGGCAGAATGTCAAAGTGGACTCAGGTTGCTGTTTGGTGGAGCAGGGCGGCCATCATCTGTTGATAGGAGCTCAAAGGTTTCTTTCTGAAACAGGTTGTGGAATGATGACTTAATTCTTGTAATATTAAAACTTTATTCAGGTAATGTTACGACTTTATTCTCATAATAGAATAAAAAAAATCTCTAGCCTGGCCCTAATACTCCATCATACCTTTTTATGATATTTTTTATTTCTGGATTGCACTTTTTTAAAATTTCCATCAGCAAAATGTGCTGTTTGTTTGCAAAAGAAATGGAAGAAAGCTTCCTCCATCCACAGAAGGCTGTAGGTCTGCCCTCCTCTGACTCCAGCCTCTCTGGCCTGTATGAGCTCCACTCGCTGGGTTTTCCCCATTCATGAAGCCAACACTGACTCATTCCTGCTGGTGGTCATTCAGCCACCTGCAGGAGCATTTTACAACTCTCATGACTCTCATGTTTCCTCCCATGTTCCTAAAATAACCAGGCTACATCACTGTTACCCCCCCTGCCCTCCCCACCATCACCCCTTCCCTAACTCCTCCCCACCACCAGCCACATGGTTCCAGTTATGTACATAAATCAGGCGCCGCTGTGAGGGGCTGTGCAGGCAGACAGGAGGCACACATGCACACCGCACAGCAGCGGCTCGTCGCCGCCACTGCAGCCGGAGAGCAGCGGAGCAGGATCGGAGGCGGAATGGCCTGAACTCAGCTCGACTCGATCGCCTGATGCGGCGATGCTCCTCTGACAGCCGTCCGCTTGTCCGTGCGCGTCCGCCCGTCTGGCCGCGCATTGCTGCAGTGCTGTTTTTTCCAGGTGTTGTGTGCGCGTGAGTACGAGAGAGCGTATATGTGTGCGTGCGCGTGTTGTGCAGCCTGGTGTAATTCTCTTACGGATTGTTCTGAGCCGGGAAACAGGAGTCTGATGTCACATGTGCTTCATCGGAGGAGACGGGGCATCTGCGAGCCGGATTTTGTGGAGGATGCTGCGGCAAGTGATACACAGAGGGCTCAAGGCTTCCTTCTACTGGCTCGGCTTATTCGTTAGCAGGCACCCCGTCTTCTTCCTCACCGTCCCCGCGGTGCTCACCATCATCTTCGGATCCACCGTGCTGAGCCGATTCAAGCCTGAGCGGGACCTGGAGGTGCTGGTCGCCCCGACTCACAGCCTTGCCAAGATCGAGCGCAGCCTCGCCAACAGTCTGTTCCCCGTCGACCAGTCTAAGCACAAGCTGTACTCGGATCTGCACACGCCGGGCAGATATGGTAGACTGATCCTGCTGGCCAAGTCCGGGGGTAACATCCTGGAGCTGGCCGACCAGGTCCTGCAGGTCCACAAGCAGGTGCTGGAGCTGCGCGTCACCTACAAGGGGTTCAACTACACCTTCGGGCACCTGTGCGTGCTGAGCCACAGGGACAAGCGCTGCCTGCTGGATGATATCATCACCATCTTCCAGGACATCCAGCAGGCTGTGCTCTCCAACAGCACCTTCCACAAGGTGCCCCTCAGCTACCCGAACACCACTTTAAAGGTGAGCTGTTGCTGCATGCCAGCCGGGCTCGTGCACGCCGCCGTGTTGCAGGCTGGCCTCTGAGAGCGCGCCATAATTTCTGAATGAACGGGCATGTGTTGCGTGTGGGGCTTGCAGATTGCTGCATTTATCATCCGGCGAGGGAAGCCTCCGTGTAGCTCAGACCAGCCGCTTATTTTAGCGCCGTGCAGGTGGATTGATTGGCTGCATGTAGCCACGGAGCAGCCTGCTCTCCTATGCTCCTCCACTCACACACAGAAACACACACGCACAGGGATATCCTCGGTCCCCCCCCCTTTTTTTTTGATGCAGTGTCTCCCTCCTGCTTTTTTCCCTCTGCTGCACATACGCTGTCACAGCAGCTGCTGGGATGTTGCCTGCACACATGCAGATGCATCATTCAAAACAGAGCATGCAAAAACACGCAGTTGCAACATGATACAGCGGGGATGATCAGATGTTTGCATTTGGCTTTTTTTTTAATCCTGAAAATTGCAACATTTGCAACACACCATGCAGTTGATACAACCTGCTGTGAAAGAGCATATATATGATGCCCATGGAGAATGCTTAGTGTGTTTTTTTTTATTATACAAAAACAATCTTTGTAGAATAACTTTGTATTTTTTCTTTACTCATATTTTTATTGTGGGTAAAACAGACAATGCCATTCAGATTGTAGTGTTTTGTTACAATTCCTTTGATGACAGTGTGCAATATAAAAAGAACTACACAGCATTTCAACAGTTTTATATTTTTATAAACCCCATCCAACCCCATGTTTCCCTGTGCAGGCAAAGAAAAAGAGATTAGATAAATAAAAATTAAAGTCGAGGGAAATCATATTTAAATGTCAAATCATTCTGGCTTGAACATGTATATAAATGTACTCTTTAATAGGACAATATTGTCCCAAAATTTAGAAAATCTCTATCAAAAAAAAAAAAAATATATATCCTTTCTTAAAATCTTTTTTTTATCCCCGTCATTTTATGCAGGCCGGTTAGTTATACATCAGTTTGTACACCTTAATAAAGCCAATCATGTATCAACGGTCATCTGTCAATACATTTTTGTGGCTCATAGCATCTGCAAAAGCAATAACATTTTTCTTGCTAAATATCACAGCATCAAAAATAATCAGTAGAGGACTAGGTTTTAGATGTAGACCCGCAACATTCAAAACCCTAAATATTGATTTTCAAAACTCTCCCAGCTTAGAGCACGACAAGAACATATGAGCTAAGTCTGCGTTGGTGGCTCTACAGCGATCACAGATCCCATCTATTTCAGGGTATATTTTAGCAGGTCTGACTGTAATATAGTGAGTACAGTGGAGAGTTTTAAATTGAATCAGATTGAGACGTACACAAGAAGTAGTTTGTTTCACAAGGTTAAGAGCTCTAACCCACATCTCTTCTGAAATGACTGTCTCTAAATCTTCTTCCCATTTTGTCTTGATGTTGTCTGTTGATACTCTAGTAAATTACATAATTGAGTTATAAAATGTGAGATTTGGCCCTTTGAAGTTCTTTATAGTAACATCCAAGTTTTAATTGTCAGGTAATTGAGGGAACAATAGGTTATATGTTTGAATAAAGTGGCGGATCTGACCAAATCGGGAAAAAAACTGGATTTAGGAATAGAGTGTTTGTTGGCCATATCTGTGAATGTAAGAAAAGTATTTTCTATATAAAAAAAAAAAAAAACCTGCATGTGGTAAGACCCCTAACTTAGAATTTTTGACAGATAAAAAATCCCTCTGACTTTGTCTTGCCAGAAGAAAGTTACTTTTACATTTTCCACAGAATAAAGGTTTTGTGGAGGTTTTTGTGGATCTTGATGTTTGGTTTGAAAGAATCTCTGGTCTGCATAGAAAAAGAAGAAACAACTTTATTGTTTTACAGTAGGTACATTTAGATGTGACAGTGGCTCAAAATGATTAGTCGGAAGTCTTAAATACTTAAAAGGAAGACTTAATCATTTGGAAAGATCAAAATTCAAGAAAAAAACCATATTCAATTAATAATGAGAATAATTAGAATTGTTCAAACTGAAAATAAGAATAATATTTTCCAGGTTTCACCAGTCTATGAAAGCAAAAATACATAACTTTTGACCTGAGTAATGTTACATGCTGATAATTCAATTAATTTCATTTTCTTTATATTTTGCCAATTCACAAGACGTGATCTTAGGGAAAGTTAAGCCGGGCATACATAGGGCGATATTTTCAATAGTTGCACGCAGCTACATTTCAAACTATACCATGAAACAGTAAGGTTTGAAAGTTTACAGCTCATGATGTATATTCTCACACTGTGCGGCCCGACGCTCTGATGCGACCTACCTGCTTACACCGTACATCTAAAAACCACCCAGGGACTCAACGCCGAGAAGTGGCGCTGGCTGGACTCGTCAATCTGGAAAAAGAAGAAGAACTCTCTTGTTTGCTCATGTACAGTGCTCCAGGTTCTGGTAAATTGGCTCGTAGCTCTACTTCAACAGCAGGATTTGTCCATGAACATCTCACGATGGATGACCGAAATTCAAACAAGTTTGATTTTCTGAAAGCCACACGATTCTTGATCAGGAGGTGGTTGTGAGAGGCCAATCGCCCCCGTTACCCCCTGTACACTACGCGATGCAGGACGTAGATGAGGCTGAAACTCAGCCCGATTGAAAAAAATCATGCACGACTGGAAAATCGTCCTGAAAAGGGCAAAAATCGTACAGTGTATGCCGGGCTTTACAGCGACAATTCATTTAGATCATCCAATCACATTGGATAAAAGTTTACTATTCAAGGAAAACCAGCTGTGTGCATCCAGTCATTGACTTTAAAGGATTTGACTCTTAGCAGGTGGTGACAGTATCTGCTTAGATTGTGTCACTGACTTTGCAGCAATCCCTTGCACCAATTATGCATGCAGTGATAATGGAGATGAAAAACTCCCTTTGCACAGGAAGAAAACTTCAACAGAACCAAAAGTAGGCACATTATGAAAGGCAGCGTTATTCTACAGGGATGTAAGGCTTGATCAATGAAGCCTGTAGCAGCAGACTTCATACGACAATGCAGAGAAAATTCTGGAGTACTTCATTTAAGCTATATCTTGATAAACAGAACAGATGTTTAAGCTTTGCATGGCTATATTCTTATCATGTAATCATAAATAAAATCTTAAAGCTGAAATAAACTTACTAGACTCTAGGCTTCAGTGTAGTAAGTTTGCATTTCATAAAAGTTTAATAAATTTCTCAAAGTTGATTTTCTTAAATCCATGTCATTTGCTGAGATCTAAAACCACATTAATTTGTTTAACTTCAAAACAGCGATCAAAATTCATTTTTCTAAATATTTTGCATCTTTCAAGACCTTGTTCTGTTTCATCTCTATTTTACTAACCCTTTATTTCATTAAATAAGCACCTTTTTTTATTTGGCCAGTCAAAACAGACAATTGGAGCATTTTGTCTGTTGTAAAATTATGTTTTTTAAAATATAACATAGTTCTTCATCCTAAATCTTTCTGCCTTAATCAAACTCTCATGGTTCTGTCCTGTCATTAGTTTTACTAGTACCTTATGTAAAACTTTATTGAGCAACACTTTTTTCTGTCTAATTCAGAAGTGGACTGTAGGACCGGCCAAGTTTTGAGAGACCTTTTAATGTATTCAGCCACCTCTGGAAGAAATGTTAATTTAAGATGAGGCTTAGGTGAAAGTCCATCATGAGCCCCCCCAATGATGCTCATAAGAAAACCTTCTCCTAATGTCTTATTGAAGGGATAAGTGATTAGCTGTTACATATGATTAGCCAGCTCTTAGTCTGCATTCAGGTTTCACCACTATCTACAGCTTTGGTTTAGTCATCCTGCTTCCACCTGTTACTGGTAGCACCAGGTACAGTGCCTCCCCTCTCCTGTTTCCTTTGCTATGAGGTTTGTCCCCTAATGTACCCCTGATCGAGGCAATCAGTGAAACTTTC
The DNA here is from genome assembly GCA_018398635.1 of Cyprinodon brontotheroides. Lineage (NCBI taxonomy): Eukaryota > Metazoa > Chordata > Actinopteri > Cyprinodontiformes > Cyprinodontidae > Cyprinodon > Cyprinodon brontotheroides. Next base: position 364,585 of record JAGKQL010000081.1, read on the forward strand.
TGGATAATGAGGCCCCAAACGTACCAGCTGCTCTGAGCTTCTTCAGTCCATGCATCTGTCTGTGTGTGTACAGTAGTCTTGTTTTTTTTTTTAAACTTTGGCTCATTTTTCTTTTTTTCTGCTTTTATTGTCATTACACTGTCACCACTGCAGAGCAACAAAATTAAATCTCTGCATTTAACTCATCCTTTGGGGAGGATTGTGCCATTGTGTGGAGCCCGGGGAGCTATGTGGGATTAAGGGTCTTTGTTCAGGAAGCCAGAGTGGCAGTGGGAGTGGGGCTTGAACTCAGAACCTCTGGAATTTCCTTGTTCACTTTACTGCATCTTTATAACAGATATGCAGACCTCTAAATATCATACTACTGGGGCAGGGAGCTAAGGATGGATAGCATTCACACTACTTGGGCAGATACAGAACCTATGCCCAGTCCTGGGTATCTGTGTGGTAACTACAGTAATCAGTACCTTTTTCTGGTAACACATCATCCAAAATGCCAGGCTTACCTGCAGCAGAGGTAGATGATGCTGCCTCTTGCTGCAGAAGATGAGCCGCTAGGGGATGCTAAAGGTGCTGTTGCCCTGGATCTGAGGCTTTTTAAAATTGTGCATTCTTGAGCCTTGTAAAAAAACCTCTTTTTCAACCAGATGGTTCCATTGATTTGATTTGAAAAGTGGAGCTCTCCTCTCGATTACTTCCTATCAGCCATGCTTGCTGTGTTAACCATAGCACTACATTCTTGTGCCTTTAATGCTGCATTTAAGTGTGACATGGAAAATCAATCACCCTCTTCCACTTACCTTTTTCTCAATGATGTTTTTAGGTACTCAAAGATGCTGCCATTTAATTTTACATGAATTTGTACTTGGTAGTACCAGGATTTGATTGGGACCAGTAAAAGTACCAAATTCAGAACACATCCATATAGACCGCCATTATGTCTATTATCAATGCAAAAGTCTACTGCGACAGTTGGTCCCAAAATCAAAATCAGTCCTTAGGGAATTTTATGACTGAATTTAATGTCATATTAAAATAAATCCACTTACTTTAAGCCAATGTTAGGACTGACATAGGGGCCATCAGGGGGCGGGGCATAAATTCAATTCAATTCAGTTTATTTTTATATAGCTACCAAATTCACAACACATGTCATCTCAAGGTAATTACTTTTACAGTTCAACCAGATCATCCACAGTGAATTGGATACAAAGTTTTCTATCTAAGGAAAACCAGTTGATTGCATCACTCATTATTGACCTCAAATACAATCCCTCACACCAAGCATGCTTGTAGCTTAATATGTGGAGAGGAAAAACTCCCCTTTAACAGGAAGTTTGTTAAATTGAAGGTTTTGAAATAGATTTAGATATTAAATCCACAAACCGAAGGTTAAGGTTTCCTCGAAAACATCTGGTATGAGCTTTTCTTTGTGATTGACAAGCCTGTTTTTGGAAAAAAATATGCATGAATAGGAAAGGATAAACAGTGTTTAATGGTAAAAATGGTGGCACTGCGCAGTAGGGTGCTTCTCACATTTGAGGATGATTGGTTGGATTAGATGGTGGGAACCAAGTGGGTGTAACAAGAGAATAGTGATCTCAAACTCACACCAAAACTAAAGCCTGCGAGAAACAATATTAGAGAGTCAATCCTTAATGCATCAGGTCTCCTGTCAGTATACAAGCCAAATTACATTAACGCTACCTAATCTGAGAAGAAGAGTAGGTTGGATTATGTATGATTCTCTGCCAGAGTTAAATCAGGTGTGTTTTGATCTCTTTAAAAAAAGGATCTGGCTTTGGAAAATTCACAATACCTTTAAAGCTGACGATGAATTGACATAAACTGGACTGGTTGCTCTTACAGTAGCAGCCATTCAAAATGGCCCTTCCGAGTTAAACAGCAGCTGAATGGCAGCACACTTCCCTCCAAATCCCAGCAAAATCCCCTCCAACTTCCAGGGACTGGAGCGATCCCTTGATGCAAATTTTTTCTTACTCTGACTCCAACCTTTCACTAAATTACAGGGTCTCACCAGGAGATGGCGCTTCTCTTTAGACCTTAATGTCCACAAATCATGACAGAAAGAATATATATATATATATATTTTTTTTTAACAAATATTGATGTTTAAAAAGGAATTGTAGGGGACCAGCCAAGGGCCTATTAAGGAAAGTGGGGAAATTTTGATTGGCTAGTACTGTAGATCGGCCTTCCATGTTGATAAAGGTACTACACACTCCTAATATGTCCATCTTTTTCCTAAGCATCTCAGTGCAGATACTAACACTACGTCATAGTAAAACTAGATAATATTATAGCTTAACAGTTGATACATTTTCAAATTTTGGGTTAGAAAAAAAAGCTGGAAATAATTTTATTTTGAAGAAGTGAAGGATAAAGGATGCCAACATCTCTTCAGAATGAGGTGATAGAGATACTTTTACATGCCCTCTTTTTTATCTAATTGAACCACATGCATGACAGGAGTAATTGGATTATTGTAATTAGACAAATTAGATCAAGATAGCAGAGCTGTTCATGATGTGTAGTGATAGTTTGTCAGCTTTTTTAATATTTAACCTAGATTTGTATCCAGATAGCTCATGGTACTATGTTCAGATGTGATTTAACATAACCTTTATAAATCAAAACAAAGCAATATGGATAATGCTTTGGGATAATATGTACACTCTTTCCGCTTCCATAATATTTAGAAGGGTAAGGAATATGATCTATGAGTACTACTAGAAAAGGAGAAGTTTTAGCAATGTAGTTTCACTTTAAAAACCTATCTTGCACACAAAAGTTGACTTTAGTTGGGATGGCTTGTTGAGCGGTGTGTTACTTGCCTCGGCTATTTTGCATTTGCACACACCTGCTCATTTTGAACATGAACATTCAGTTTAGTTTACTTATATAGCCAATTCACAACACGCCATCTCAAGGCACTTTACAATTCACTCAAATCATACAGTGAAATTGATTCAAAGTTTTCTATCTAAGGAAAACCAGTTGATTGCATCACTCATTGACTCTCAAGGCAAACACACCTAACCATGCTTGTAGTGACAGTGGAGAGGAAAAACTCCCTTTGAACAGGAAAAAAAGCATCCAGCAAAACCTGACTTAGTGTGAGCGGCCATCTGCCGAGGCTGACTGGGTTTCAAGGAGAGCCTACAGAGGTGCAATCTGAATGTTCCTATAGAAAGAAGCAGAGATACAAAAGGACTGGTTCATTCTAGGTCCTTGAAAATAACTGGGCCGGAAGAGTTTTGGCCATGGTTACGCCTTCTACCCGGCTTTCACTGCCCATACGATCTGTAGCATAGCAACCGGGACAGTTGACACATAAAGCAGGCTAAGAATGGATGCCGAACTTCTCAATACTCTTCTGGGTAATAATAACATTTTCGAGGTGCTTTAGCAGCAGCACCATCATCACCATCATCGAATAATCATTGAAATCTGTGCTTAAATGTCAGCCAAACCCATTTACACAGGGACAGATAAAACCTTTCAATAAACCAAACATTACCTGCCATATATCTGACTCAATAATCATTTCAAACGACTATTTTCATTCATTTCACTCATTATTATTCACATACTTGTATTATATTAAACTGCACTTACAATATTCACCACTGTTCGTCACCATTTCCCTTTTTCTCTGAGCACGGAGCAGCCAGCTTGCTTGGACTCACAATGATTTGCGGGATACCCAAGGCTGCGTAGGGTGCACCTGACTCAGGGCTGTTTCAAGAATTTTGGGTACCGCAAGCAAAATTCAGTGGGAGGGTTACACCTCTCAAGGCGTATTCTGATAACTGTTAGCAGGGCTGTTACAAATCTGTGAGCTTCATTGTTCTGGAAGCCTAGAATGCTAAATAATTTGGGACGCCACTTATTAGGGATTCTCTATTTATGCACCTCTAGCTCTTTGATGTGCTGAATAAGGACATTGCTGAACTTTTTTTAAAGGACAACAAAGTTCTATTAAACATATTCATCCAAACCCAACTCCCAAATGTATTTACTTTATTGTAAATCCAGAGTCCAGCAGGCTGAGATGTATTCCTTTTTCATTTTTATTATTACTACCGTATTTTCACGACCATAAGGCGCACCGTACTAAAAGGCGCAGTCTCAGTTATGTGTCCCATTTCTGTATTTTATACACACACATAAGGCTTAATCGGACTATAGGGCACGCGTTTTTTATATACAGGTACATGTCCTCTACTACCTTTAAATACCTCTACTGCATGAACCTCGGAGGCTGCCCAGCCTAGGAGGCTGCTGATGAAGGGATTTCTACTGTCGGTGCACCGGGCTGGTATGTGGGGGTCTGAGAGCCTCCCACAGAAATAGATAATCTGGATGAACTGACTGCACTTATTAAGTTTTCAGGTGGACTTTCTCACTTAAAAACATATTAAAACTACTCTTTATTCCCACTGATCACAGCAGAAAATATAGCTGCAAGATTTAGATTATTTAGATGAAAACACCGCTTGCCAGCCAATCAGCCGTGAAGAGGAGTGAGACGCAGCCAGAGGCTGCTGTTGAATTAAGTTTTCAGCGTATTAGAAAAATAGAGCTGGGGAACAAAACTGAGTATGATTGTGCTTTATTCGCATGTATTTATTACAAAGTGATTAATCGGAAACCCATCAGTCAAGAAATAATCCTCTGTTTCTGGAATTAAACGAAAACAAGCAGCTAAATCAGACATGCCAGTTTCCCCTTCTTAGCTGTCAGAGTCACTTTCGTGCAGGCAGCGGCTCCTCAGAAATAATGCCGGAAACTGCGAAAGCCCCGAAACAAGCAGAGCCAGCAGACACGCGTAGTCCGAAAGCATATCTACAATCCATCCGCCAAACGTGGCGTATCCTTGCCCGGGCGCTGCCTTCTTATCCTGAAAACTGTGGTCTCCGGCTCTCGTCATCCATACGGCTCTCCCACGCCGCTTTCGCCCGAAGCCTCATTGTGAAGCGCCGCTTCACAACCGATGTTCCAGCGTGTGGAAGCTCGCGCGCCCATCCCCCGGATAACGGCGTAGCACAGCGTTCATTGGATTCACCTTTTTTCACATACGGGCTGTGAGATGGGCACGCAGCGATGATGATGCGTGAGAAAACACCTGGTCTCCTCACATACACCTGCTTCATGTACCACGCTTTCATCATCTCCTCATCCATCCAGCCTTTTTCATTTGCGCGCATTCTCATATGTCATCGAGCGCTGAGTCACGTTCGGCTGCGGCCTGATCATCAGCTTCTCTGATTGGTTGATGCTGGACCCACAGCAGCAAAACTTCAATTTTTCCATCTCGAAAGGCAGCAGCGCTAAGTTGGCGGTGCTGCCAGATGCTAAACGCCCGACGTGTTTGCCCAACTGGTCCACATGTGTTTTTATGGACCTGGAGAAGACATCTCCATTGACTGCATGTAAAAACTACGTTTAGAAGATTTCAAAACGGCTAACACCATGTCGAGCGGTTGAACAGCGAGCACAGGGTTAATTTGTTTCCCCATGTTTTTCACATCAGCTGTGAGATGGGCACGCATGGAGTTACATATTAACAGCAATGGTGAGGGGTGGAAAAACAGCTGGTCTCCCTACATTCAGCCACTCTTTTTCATCATCTCCTCACGAGGTGTGGTCTCAAAAGTCGAAGCTACAACACACACATAGCGACCGCACTGGGGCGCACTTAATATTTTGCGGGGAAAAGACGCTAAGTGCTTTATAGTCGTGGAAAATACGGGTATATCTAATGTGGCATGTGGTAAGTACCCTGCTATTTTCATTTTGTTTATAAAGGAATCATACACTGCTTCCAAATAGAAAAAATGTATTGGTCTAATTGATTTACAGTTTATGTTGGATCTTATTTTATGAGCTACATAGATTATTTCACGTGCGGAGAACGCACAAGAGCAAGTGAGTTGTTTTGAGGGTGGTCAGCCATTGTCTGGGGACCCCCGTGCTGCTCGGACCTTAGGCAATTACTTGCTGGCCTTGTTGCAACGGGCCTGCCTGTGCTTTTAAAATTAGCAAAAAGAAGGCTGTATTCCTCAGCCGCACAACGAGGAGTCCTCCAATCCGAACAGGCCTGAGCTGTGATATGAATCTGGCCTTCTGAGGACGCAGCCCCTGAATCCGAACACCTTAGGCAAGGACTTGTCCCTTTAAGTGTATGAATATATACAGTCATACATACTTTTAATGATATCTTAAACATTTGCTATTTATACTTTAGTTCTTTCTCTCCACCACTAGTGTCCAGACATGTCCATTCTCATGAATTTGTTCGTTCTATCATCATCAGCAGCAGCAGCAGCAAGGCTCAGTTTTAGATCTTCTACCAGGGTCAGACATATTCAAAAATATATCAATTTTTAATAACTCCCTTTTTGTGAGTCTCTGCAGGTTGAAATTGTAGGCTGTACTGTAAAGCTGTATCACCATAGAAAAGAATGATTAAAATTTATCAGAAATAAATAAGATTTGTTTGACATATTCTTAAAAAGGAGGATCGTCTTTTCAGATTGTCTAATGTGGGCTGGTTTAATGTAATTCTATAAAGAACAATGGGATGGCTTTCATGCACAGTGCTGTGAAAGACTGATAGCCAGGTATGGCAACAACTAGAGAGCAGTTGTGGATACATTTGAGGCAGGTAGCCATGTTTCCACATACTGTAAGCCTAACACAGTTTGGAAGCCTCATTCCCATAAGTAATGATGATATCATTGAAAAACAGTGTTTTGTATTTACTCAGGTTTATTCTTATACGCCCTCGCTGATTGAAACTCTTTCCTCTCCTGGCCTCCTCATGGCAAATAAGTCACTCCACACTTTTCACTGTTCCTGAATCCTCATTCTCTCTGCTTGCCTGGCTGACAAGCTGTCTGGGCTAATTCGTTTGCCTGACTTCTTATGCTTTATCCTGCTCTTTGATGTCACAACTGGGATTTATTTCAGCACTTGTAATGGAGACACTTTGCATTAAAAAAATGCTATTTCTGCTGAGCAGAACTTTCGCTCTACTCCTAGGAGAAAATGCTTCAAATATGTACTGTTGTTTTGCTGCATGCTCTATTCTCACTTCTTTGATCTTTAGAAGCTGGCAGGTAAAATAAAAAATACATCAGGGCATAGCAAACAAGGCTATGGATCAGAATCCTATGAAGATGGGTAAAGGTTGGATAGGTAATTGACATTTGCTGCTTTTAAATGTACGTAAGTATGTAAGGCTTAGAAAGCATGCACATTGAACCGGACGAACGGGTCTGTTCCTTTGGAATGGGGTTGTTTGGTTTGTTTGTTAGCCTGTAATACCCAATACCTGTCTATGTCTCTGAAAATGGGGTAATTAAAGGGAATTGTTGGCCTGGCTGAACAGGTGAGGTGTTCTATTCTCCAGTAAGGGGGTTGGGGTTGCTGTGATAGCAGGAAGGAATCAACTGAATTGCTGAACTTTAGGTTTATGAAAGCTGAAATCTGAGCCCACCTCCTCTGTTTAAGGTTGGTTTTTCTTTCTCAACATAGATGACTTCCTTCATGCTCTTCATCCTCTCAAACCACCCCGTCTTTTCTGTCCAAAATGTGTACATTCTGAACCTCAAAAAAAAAATGTCGCTTTGTCCAGTTTAGCTAATAGAATTGATTCCTTCACGCTATCGACATTGCAACCCCTACCCTCTTACATTGCAACAGAACACCTCATCGGAAGCCGCATTAGAATCACACTTTCTCTCTCTGGACGTCTCTTTACATTCGTCAATACTAACTGCATACAACTGGCATCAACAAGGCATTTCACGCCCTACAGAACTGCAGCTCACTGGATATTTTTCAGCACCGGACCATTCTCATAAACCCTAGAGATGGTTTGGCGTGAAAATCCCAGTAGATCAACGGTTCTGAAATCCAGACCAGCCCTTCACGGCAACAGAACTCCATACCGTTCAAAGAATGCTCAAATCACCTTTCTTCCCACACTGATGATGCTCGCTTTGAACTGCGGGAGATTGTGACCATGTCTGTATGCCTAAATGCACTGAGTTGCAGCCATGTGATTGTGGCTGCTTAGAAATTAAGTGTTAACGAGCGGTTGGGACAGGTGTACCTAAACTGCTGATCTACTGGGATTTTCCGCGCTCTGGCCATCTCTAGGGTTTACAGAGGGAAGTAGGTCCGAGAAGAAGCTTTATCCAGTGAGCAGCTTGCGGAGTTCTGTGGAGCCGAGGAAATACCTTTGCTTGCATGCAGAGGTCAGAGGAGAATGGCCGCAACTGGTTGGAGCTGATAAGAGGGCAACAGTGACTCAAATAACCCGTTACAACCAAGGTGGGCAGAAGAGCATCTCTGAAGCACGCTGCAATGTGGTGGAACTTTGAGGCAGATGGGCTACAGCAGCAGAAGACCACACCAGGTGCCACTCCTTTCAGCTGGGAACAGGAAACTGAGGCTGCAGGACTGCACAAGCTCATCAAAATTGGACAATAGAAGGTGGAAAAAACGTTGCCTGGTCTGATGAGTCTCGATTTCTGCTGCGACATTGGATGGTAGGGTCAGAATTTGGCGTCTACAACATGAAAGCATGGATCCATCCTGCCTTGTATCAGCGGTTCAGGCTGGTGGTGGTGGTGTCATGGTGTGTGGGAATATTTTCTTGGCACTCTTTGGGCCCCTTGGTACCAATTGAGCATCGTTAGGCAACACTTAGCCTACACTGAGTATTGTTGCTGACCATGTCCATCCCTTTATGACCACAATGTACCCAACTTCTGATGGCTACTTTCAACAGCGGGATAATGCGCCATGTCGCCAAAAGCTGGAATCATCTCAGACTGGTTCAACTTGAACATGACAATGAGTTCACTGTACTCAAATGGCCTCCCACAGTCACCAGATCTCAATCCAATAGAGCATCTTTGGGATGTGGTGGACGCGAGATTCGCATCATGGATGTGCAGCCCGACAAATCTGCGGCAACTGTGTGATGATGCCATCATGTCCAATATAGACCAAACTCCCTGAGAATGCTTCCCACGACACCTTGTTGAATCTATACCACCAAGAATTGAGGCAGTTCTAAAGGCAAAAGGGGGTCCAACCGTTACTAGCATGGGAGGTGCCTAATAAAGTGGCCTGTGAGTGCATGTCTAGGTATGTATATATATATATATATATACATATATATATATATATGTATATACATATTTATATATGTATATATACTTATATGTCTATAGCAGCTATACATATATATATATATATATATATATATATATATATATATATATATATAAAGGAAGAATGATATAAAGATGCAAGCCACCTCAGCTGGCTCCTTTTGATAGGAGGAGCAACAAATCTACTCCAAGATCTTCCCGGCTAACTGAGCTCCTCACCCGATCTCAAGACCAAGACCACTATGGATAGCATTAAATCAAGGACCGTGACGTTTGAGCTTTGAGCAAAGGGGCCACCCTAGAGCCAAGCCTGGCGTTTTGGGCTTGTATGCGATTGCCTGCAGGCTTTTTGAAAAGAGTAAATTTGCTACAGAGGAGATTAAAATAATTTTGTCAAATAGGTTCTGATAGAGCGCTTCAGCGCCCTAAATGCTAGAATTAGGATCACACAACCAGCCGGACTCAGGCAGAACGGATGATGTGGGCCCTCCCTCCTGTAGACCCACCCCCCTACAGAGCGATCCGTAGAGGTTAGGTGCAGGGAGATAAATGGGTGGCGGTCAAAGTGGGGTGCCGCAGCTGCTGGCTGGAGGGACATGGAACGTCACTTTTTCTTTATTTGTTTTAAACAATCATTTTATCTCTCTTCTATTGTAATCATCTCATTTCATATAGTCATTTTTTTTCTCTCCCTTTTATTGTTTGTTTTTCTTTTTATTTCTTATGTACAGCAGTTTGAATTTCTGTATTAATGAAAAGTGCTATATAGATAAACTTGCCCTGCCTAATGTCTGATTTTCGGAACTCTCTACAGAATGGACGTTTGTCCTTTATTGGACACCAACTTGGAGGGGTGTCCTTCTCAACCAACAGCAGGGACCAGCAGGTCAAGTTTGCCCGGGCCATCCAGATCACATACTACCTCCGTAACCATGGTCCCGTGGTCCAGGATGTCATTGCGGAGCGCTGGGAAAACGAGTTCTGCGCTCTTGTTACTAGACTGTCCACAGCTGAGCCGCCGCACCCAACCGACCAGCTACTCATCCAGTCACTCACCTCCTTCAGCCTGTGGCAGGACTTTCACCAGACTGGTGTGCTGTCGAAGGGGGAGGTGCTGGTCAGCCTGGTTCTGGTTCTCCTAGCTGCCACCATCTCCAGCTCTATGAGAGACTGCCTAAGAGGAAAGCCTTTTCTTGGTCTTTTGGGTGTGCTGACCATTTGCATCGCCAACGTGACAGCTGCAGGGATCTTCTTCATATCGGATGGGAAATTCAATTCCACGCTGCTGGGGATTCCGTTCTTCGCTATGGGTGAGTGAATCCTTTGACTTTGGAAGGATGGGATTGTTGTGGTCATACTGATATTAATTGTAGCTTAATGGCACGGCTGACTGGCAGAATCATGATGTTAGCAGATTATGATAGAAGTAATGCCATTTATGATCTTAGATGTATTTACTATTGACATTTATCATGCGTTAGTCGTGGTGTTGGTATTGATTTATTGCCCAGCCCTAGTCCACAACAATCTACGTTGTTGTGTTGTTGTTTTTTTTGAGCAGTGAGCTTAAGATTTTTTTGATTACACCAAGTTATCAGGACTCATCACCGCTTGAGAACAGCCTAAATAGGGTGCTATCATCTGCAAACTTTACAGATGATAGCGAACTTTACGGGCGGGTGAGTTGACTTGCAGCTGTTGGTGTACAGGGAGAAAATTAGAGGTGGATTCCTGTTTCTTCCTGTCAGACAGGAAGCCTGCGTCCACCTTCAGGTCAAGTTCAGAAAGTGTAGAAGTGAGTTTTTCCTGTATCAAAGAGGGGATCACTGTGTTTGAAGAAAAGCTAAACCCCACTAACAATACGCCTACAGTAGCAGCCATTCAAAATGGCCCTTCCCAGGTTAATGGCAGCCCACTTCCCTGCAACTCCTAGCAATATCCCCTCCAACTTCCTACGACTGCAGTGACCCCCTCTTGCTTATTTATTTTTTACTCTGTTTCCACCTTTTCACTGAATTACAGGGTCTGACCAGGAGATGACGCTTCTCTCTAGATCCTGAATGTCCACCAATCATTGCAAAAAGAATATTTTAGTACAAAGATTGATGTTTAAAAGGGAATTGTCGGGCACCAACCAAGGACCAGCCAAGGGCCGATCAAGGAAAAAAGGGAAATTGTAAATGGCTACTACTGTATGGAGATTCCTACCCATTTTAGGTGCTCCAAGAGAAAGTGGAAAAAGAGTAGTCTCCAGACTTGTTTCCCATTGCCTTGGTATCAAGAACAAATTCCCTCTTTCACTTGAAAATAAAAGTCTTAGGCATAGAATCATGGTGTTAAGCTGGAAGTCCTTAGCTGAAACTACGGTTAATAATAAAAGCTGAAACTGTTATGACAAGCAGTATTTTTTCTGGGACAAACTTCACTTCAAGCTTTGTGTAATATAAATAATGTAGCTTTTATTATATTAGTTGGGCATGAAACAATGTCATTAATCATTATTAATTGATTATTGAAACAATTATCAACTCATTTAGTAATCAATTAACAGTAGTAGAGAGACTCTGCAACATGCCTTTAGCTGACAGAGCAACCTACTTGGAGCAGTAATTATAACAATATTGTAAGAAAAAAAAAATTGCAGTTAAATTTAAGAAGAAAAAAAATTCAAATGTACTTTTTTCTGGTTTAAGCAACCTTCTGTTGTCAGATTAAAAAAATAATCGACAGAATAATCGATAAGCAAAATAATCATTAGTTGCAGCCCTAATATCACCCAATCCTGTGCAAGTCTTTATGGATTCCAGTAATCAATCATAAGGCTAATTTCACCTGCTGTCTGTCTTTCTTTCTCTCTCAAATCATCTTATTATGCTTTGTCAACAGCACTCTTCTTCTTCACCATGCTTACTTTTCGAACTTGCATTTTCCTCCCATGTGTTTCTAAGGTCACAGGATCCCAGGGGCTTTGGTATAGCTCTGCTGCAGGCAGGCTGACATAGCTCAAGTTTAAGTAAGATTCAGGAACAGGAGGCTGGATCAGCTCACTGTGACCTACAGGCACAGGAGGAGGAGGAAGGAGGGTGAGAGAGAGGTGTGATAAGGTGATGAGAGGCGCTAAAAGGGAATGTCAAGGAGAGGAGATCCAAAAGAGAAATGTGTGTGACGCTAAGGCCAGGGTCAGAGAGGGAACAGCGCTTTGGTAGAGGGATGGAAAGATGGGAGGATGAAGGGTAAGATGCACACTGGGGAAAGGAAAAGAAGGCTAAGGGAGAAAGAGAGGAGATAATTACAAAGCTGTGAAGAGAAGATATCCCTGTATTTGAATGTATTCTCTTCTGGGTTAAATATGCGTTTGTATGAAGGAACAAGAACACATAACCCAGTTCCTTTGACTTAACTGTTTAAGTAAAAATCTATCCAAATCAACCTGTCCCTATGTAAAAAAGTATTTACCACTTAAACCCAATAACCTACTTTTTCCAGTTGGGTTTAGCAGAACTAGCCCAGAACAGCTAAGAAGTTAGCTTGAACTGAAGCTAAACTTGTTTGTTTTCACTGAGGGGTTCTGATACAACGTTTTTATCTGTAAAATGATATCAATATTGCAGCTTAAAGGATTGACGGATACAGACATTGACCAGATAAAACATGAGTACAGTAGCAACCGTTCAAAATGGCCCTTCCTAGTCAAACAGCAGCCCAATGGCGGCCCACTTCCCTCCAACTCCCATTGAAATCCCCTCCAACATCCAGCAACTGGAGTGAACCCTTCTAGCATATTTCCTTTACTCTGACTCCACCCTTTCACTGAATTACAGGCTCTGACCAGGACCATGACTCATTAGGATCTTAATGTCCACAAACATGACAGAATTAATAGATTTAAGTACAAATATTGATGTTTAAAAAGAAATTGAAGGGGTCCAGCCAAAGACCCATCAAGGAAAAGGGACATTTTGAGGGTACTATAATTCATGTACTTTAATTTCAAATGTATTAAAGTTGAATGCTAGGATCATGCTTTATCTAACATATTTCTTTAATAGAAAAAGATTAAAAAACATTAGCATAATAACTTTCCTATGTATCAACCAGTGTTTACAGAAAGTTACAGAAAGTTTTAACAGACGTGGATAATAGTTAAGTGTTTTAATTAGTGTGCTTGTATCAGAGGTTTAACATTTAGGCTTGTTTTCAGATTTGGATCATAATTATGACTATGGAAAGTTTTTTGTGTGTGACAGTGGTGTTATTATTCAAAAGGTTGTAAGAGTGGAAGGTCACCATCAAAATAGTGTGTTGCTTGAATCAGAGCGGCTTGTCTTAGAGGAGACTAATACGGTTTAAATTCCTAATAAATTAAAAGTGCGGTAGAAGTTGGAGCACTTTACTCCTGAGGCTGCAGCTTTATTACTTAGAATCCCAGACTGTAATTTTGGGTCTCTAAGTAAAACCTTTAGCCCCAGAATTTACCCTTGGCAGCCACTGCTTCCCAGAGGTCAAATACAGAGGATAAAAATGTGTTGCTTTGTACAAAGATGATAACTGTAGATATTTGTCAATATGACAGCAACTTAACATAAGAATCTTTGTAGTTTTTTTTTTATCATGCACAATCCCTTTCTCTGTCATCTTATTTTACCTTAAAATCCTTATGCTGTGTGGATTCACTGCAGATTCCTCACACTGAACTATTGTGAAGCAGCAGATGTTGGGAATTAGCCTGTAGCTACAGGTATCTGGTGACTAAATCCAAAAGAGTGTCTTTGCAGGGCTGTGCGTCATTTATGAGTCTCTTTTTGCAGTCCCATGATTCATCTGTCTCGCTAGTAAACACCATAGACCCAATTAGCATACTCTAATGTAAATATAATGGCTCCTTTTTCATGGATTACTGCTTAATTATAGGACAGCATGGGGATTATAAGCCTTTGGTTCTGCTGGAGAGCGATAGAAGGACCAGGTTGGTTTGATTGCAGACTTAAGGCCATCTGCATTGTTGGTGTCTTTCATTATCCTTTTAACAGTACTTCATTGAACCCCCATGAGGTTCAAGTCTAGCTATCCAGTCAAGCACAGTACCACTTGGGTAAGGTCATTGAACCAGCTTTCTGTATCTTTGGCAGTATGGGCAGGTACCAAGAACAAACACAAATGTCAGACACTGTATTTGGTTTTTAGTTGAATTTGTAAGTTTTATCAGTCAGGTTGAACAACAATTGAAAGTCACGGTAAATTTAAGCCTAATTGGATTTATTGGCATTTTAAACATTAAGTCACACAACTCTGCTTTTAGTCTCTAGTAGTAGTGGTAGAGTATATTTTTTGATGTGTTTATGTAATCATATCACTAAATTTCTTATTTTGCAGAATTTAATTTCTAATGTTTATTACCTGTTTTATTCACCTCAATTAAATTCAGTTTATTTATAAAGCACCAATTCACAACAAATGTCATCTCAAGGGATTTTACAATTCAACTAGATCATCCAGTCAGATTGATTCAAAGTTTTTTTTTTATCTAAGGAAACCAGTTGATTGCATCGACTCATTGACTCTTCAGCAATTCCTCACACTAAGCATGCTTGTGATAGCGACAGTGGAGAGGAAAAACTCCCTTTGAACAGGAAGAAACCTCCAGCAGAACTACACTCTGTGTCATCTGCTGAGGCTGACTTTTATGTGGATTTATCCTTGATCGATTCGAAAATCATAATCCAGATAAAATTAAAATCATCTTCTTACTCTTCTCTAATTGGTTGATAGAGATAACTTAGTGTAAAAGGAAGGCGTCAATCTGATATTGTATGATACTTGACTGGCTGGAAGACTGATTGATCTCCCACCTTTATGGGAAGCAGCTAACTAATGTAATATGGGATACCATCTTTATCAGTATAATAATGTTTTGCTTTCATATTCTGAACCTAAAATATAAAAGATAAACATATCAAACACAAAAAATGAAATCAGGTGGATGAGTGGAATCTTAAAGGACTGGGAAATTATTTGCTTCCATTTTTATTAGCTGATGATGGAAAATTTATTTGTCCACGTAGATAAATTGATTAAGAAAATTATTGCAAGGCCTCCACAGAAAATACATAGCTTCAGTACATAAACATACAACAATATAAAGAGCATAGGGGTTTTCTAGTAGTGATAAGGTGCAGAGTCCTGCACCGGGTCAGGTACCCACCGGGTACACATATAAAAGTAAATCTATGGATAGAAATAAAACCATATTATTTCATGGGTGCAGGCGCAGATATAAATTTCATAGAGTTACAGCATGAATGAGAATTATTTATATTTTTTTATTTATTAACAACAGAGCCCCAGAACTGACATTGGAAAAAAAAAAAGAGATGCACATGCGCACAAAATACCAATTTGTTACCACAAAATACTAATTTGTTCCCAGAAAGTACAAATTTGTTCCCACAAGATACTAATGTGTTCCCACAAAATGCTAATTTGTTTCTAAGAAATACTAATTTGTTGCCACAAAATATATATAAAAAGTTCTCAAAATGCTAAAACATAATCTTCCTACTCATAGCACACTTTCTCAAAGAAGTTGTGGGTACAAATTAATATTTTGTGGTAACAGATTATCTTCTTGTGGGAACAAATTAGTATTTCGTGCGTACACTGTATCTGTTTTTCTCCCATGTCAGTTCTGGGGCTCCGTAATTCACTCTTTATCTTAAAAAATTTATTAATTCAAGAATATCCAGGTTCTTTTGTACCACTTAACAGTTTAATCGCTTGAACTATGAAGAAAATCTCTGTTTAGTTTTTTGAGAATAGAGGCTGACAGTACCTTCACCCCAAAGGGAACATCTCCAATAAAGAGCTTAAGGGGTGTTTAGTGTCTGCTACTGTGGTTTTGGCCTCCCATAGTACTTGTGATGTGTTGGCTGATATCACTCTGCTTCTTGAAACCTTCTTCTGAGCCCCTGTGGCATTGCCAAACCAACAAATAATACAAATAGTTCAGATACTCTCAATTAAAGTGGAATAAAACATTAAAAGCATTGAGTTATTGACTCCACATATTTACATGTTGGAGGTAATAATTGTGAAAGTTGACTGCAAAAAAATCTGAATATTAAATTGAAGGAAAGAAGAAAGAAAATCCTTTTCTGCAGCTATCTGACGGAGACAGGCTGATAACCCAAGTAGTAGAAGACAAGCGTCTCTCCCTCAGGAAGCTGTGTGCAGCTCATTAAACCTTCAGCTGTGTCATGTGTTCATCAAAGCCTACTTTACATCAGAGTTAAACTAATTCATTATTCCCTCTCAACAGTCCAACTAATGGCATGTGTGGCCTTTGAATCATGAGGTGGAAGCAGAGTGGCTCTGTCCAGGACAAGTGGACACAGTTTTCTAGACCTTTAAGAAAGAAAGAAAAAAGCTCTTTTTGTTTCTCCGTTGTGCCTATCTACTGTGCTGCCTGCCTGCCAGTTGGCCAATTACTGCTGAGCTGAGCTTGTCACTTCCTTCTCTCTCTGGAAATGTAACGGCTGTTAGAAGTGTAAAAAAACACGTCAGGGACCATCGTACAGAAAACACAGAACAGACATGTGTGGAAAACTAATTCAGCAAACAATAAATACCTGATTTTATAAAAACCCTACTGGTGCATTTTTAACAAACTTAATGCATACTTGTTTCTAAATGTTTTCATTGTCTGTAAAGTCACAAACTTATTTAAATCCCAAAGCTTACCAACTGGTTAAATACCATTTTGTTTGATCACACTGATGTCTGTAACAGAATTGTTGACCCATCCTTTAAAGGAGAAGTCCGATCATATTCAGAATTCAAACTTCTGAAAGTACTTTAAATACGAAATTATTAATTTAATAAATCATTCCTACAGTAAAAATATTAAATCAGCCATATTGCCTTTAGATGCAGAAAAAGCATTTGATAGAGTAAACTGAAAATTTTGAGTCACTACTCTGTAAAAATTTGGTTTTGGCAATTTCTTTATAAATTAGTTAAAAATCTTATACAGCTTTCCAACAGCATATGTCAGGACAAAAAAATCAAACATGTTCCAGCTTTTGTCTCCAGAGGGGCAGCAGGCAGGGATGCCCGCTCTCCCCCTCACTTTTTGCCTTTTTTAATGAGCCTCTAGCTACAACAATTTGACAAACTAATGTGGTTAAAGGTACACAATGCAAGAAAATAGAGCATAGAATTAGTCTTTACACAGATGATGTATTACTTTATCTCCAGCACTCAAACACTTGCCTCTCTCAAGTGATTAGATTACTAGAATCTTTCTGAAAATTCTCAGATTACTCTATAAATTGGTCTACATCTATAGTACTACCAGTTAATTGCACTCTACAGAATCCCCTAGGTTTACAACTGCAATCAGGAAATATCAAATATTTGGGAATTACTGTGCCATCTAAATTAGCTGATTTACCAAAATTTAATCACATCCTGCTTATAAAAAAGATAAAAGAGGACCTAGAAAGATTGAAATGGCTTCCGATCTCCCTTATGGGTAGGGTAGCCTCAATTAAAATGATGGTCCTCCCCAGAATTAACTACTTATTTTCAATGATCCCCAATAAACCATCATCCGACTGGTTTAAATCTCTAGATTCTTCTATCTCTAAATTTCTTTGGAAAGATAACCCCCCTTGTATCAGCTTAAACACACTACAGAAAACCAAAGACAGAGGGTGACTAGATCTACCTACTTCCAAAACTACTACTTAGCAAAAAGACAACAATAGATCTCTAAAGGGATAAAACATAATCCCTTAGATGAGCCCTGGATAGACACAGGAAATATGCAGTAATATAATAATTTCAGATTTGCTGTTTATTAGCTCTAATATCAAGCGGCACTCATGCCTTAAAAATATTAACATCAGCTCTTCCCTGACAGCAGTGATCATGATTAACAAAATTATTATTTTTAGTGTTTTACTGATTAACACTGAATTCAATAAATCACTGCGGACGTATTAGTTTTAGTTATGAATAATGATCCATTGATCGTTCCATGCTGACTGGACTTTTCACTTTTATTAAGTCAAGGTTACAATAAAATCAGTTCAGTTCATCAGGCAATATTTGTATTGATTTAAAGTACCAATATTGATATAGTTAATTTAACGATATTGGTATTAAATTTAAGATATGGCCAAATAAATCTTAAATGTTAAAATATATTTACTGCCATGTATTTATTTCTTTGTCTTACTTTTATAAAAAAATAAAAAATTAAAAACAATCTATCTGAAACAATTTATCTGAATTTTAAAAAGAAATAACATGATAATTTGTAGTTTCATAAACTCTTGAAAGGCACAGTAATCCAAAAAAGGCCACATTTTTTTTTCTCTTAAGGTTTTAGCCCATAAAGTTGGAGAAAGTGATATATAGGAGTCTTGTCATCTTTTCCTTCTTTCAACTGTAATGTTTTGACTGACATATTTCTTCACACTGTGCAGCCAGGACAAATGGTGGCAGTCAACATTACAAAGCCTTCTTCTCTGTCATTTAAAAGCCCGGTGGGGATTCTCTCCATTGCTATAAGTTGTGTTGGATGACTGTTGATCGATCTGTAGACGTTGTGGCCACAAGAGTGTGGCTGGTGATGGTTTTAAGACAGCTTCTTTCCATTATTAATGCGTGCTTAGAGAAATCCTGAAGTCTTCACACTCTTTGAGGTTGATTTCCTAAAAGTGTTATTTACCTAATTCTTGAAGAGAAAGCTATTTGGATTCTATACTGAACACATGCTTTACTTTGATCTTGATAGCACATGTTCACATCATGTGAAGTCGGTTTGTCCTTTCTTATTCTCTGTTTCATGATCCCTTAAAATGTTATTCACCTATAATGCTTCCTAATGTCTCATATAACCAGTTTTCAGTTCTCATGTCTCTGACTCTCTAATTGGAGTCCAAGAAACCAGCACATTATGGTATAGAGAATGTATAAAGTGGTTCCTTGCTACAGAATGTAATTGCACCGACACTATGAAAAAGTCACAGGTGAATGTAAACAATAAGTCACAGATTTTAATTGGAACATCTCTTCCAGTGTAATAGGGCTCTAACAGCACAATATTCTCTTATATCACCTCCCTTCTATAGAAAAGCCTTTTTAGATTGTGTCAGCATTTTATTTATTCTATTCTTATTGGTCAGATCAAAAACTTTAATTTTAGTTTACAACACTACAAAAACTGACTAAAACTAAAACTACTAATTACTGTATTTGCGCTTCATTTGAGCAGCTTAGTGACATACTCTGCCAATTAAATGTGTATAATTAAGATAATTACAACAAATGCACTGAAATAAGATAATGATGTTTTATTTTCTAACTTTAAGGGTAAAATCTATACCACTGACCAGTGGCATGCACAGCAGCCCAAATGTTGAAAAACGGATTTTAGAATGCTCACTTGGGACCCAAAACGCATGCCAATATGCCCTCTACAGTGGTAAAGACATCATATATGAGATCTTGTATTATTTTTCTGTCCCTGCTTTGAAAACAATGGGTAGGAAACAAAGAATCTACTCAAAAATTTAAATCTAGAGTTTATTATATAAAGATTTGGTCCATCCATTAATTAATGATGTCCACTTAAGGGGAATTTCTTTCAGCTTTGTAGTGTTACCATATCACATTAACTTAACTAGCATCCTAGATGCAGTGACTGTGTCTTGTTATAGGAAAACAGGAAGGTAGCTGATGGATTTATGAAGACGCACATATAAAACTGTCAGGATCCAGTCTGATTGGATGCGGCACATGCTCATGGATCTTTACTGAGCTATTGCTGTGAATGCTAACATGTTTAAATTGTTTGAGAGCATCACATTTATCATGACTAAGCAATATAACCAGATTTCTCAATGCAGTAAACATGATCGAAATGAAAGAAAGTTTAGTGTGTTGGTTTCTTAAGGGTGGGTTTTCTATGTCATTATTGAAAGCTTTATTTTTCTAATTTACTGTATCTGAAGGCTAGTAATGAGAACCAGACAAGGGGCACACGCAGTGAAAGATACTTCCGTTTCAATTGGAAAAAAAAAGATTTAGTGTAGTCCTTTGTTGCACATTTCAACGGCAGGAAACTTTTCCTGGAATAAGGATAGTTTTCTGGAGCCATTATTACCCATATTTCCACAACATTTTCCAAGATCGCCTGTACTTTGTTATAGATGTCAGATCAATGACATCTTAAATCCATCTGTATGGCAGGCCTCTGCTCCATTGAACAGTTTGCATTCTGAGGGACAAACACAGACAACAACAAATCCTTTATTATTATTGAGAGGAAATTTAACTAATCTATACAGTCCTGCGGTCTTATATCTAGCCAAATAGTCTTTTTAAATCTTGTTTAAAAAAAATATTTTATGATTTTAAGAAGTCTTACTAAGTGCAATTATCTACTGGTATTGCACTTATTTAAATGAAATCTTCTCAAAAGAAGATTAATAATCTAACAGAAACTCTTCCTGCGTAGTATATCAATCTTAAAACAAGAACAAAAAGAGATTTTGGCTTGACCTTTAACTGTAAGATTTGGTTAGATGGTGATCTTTTTGAAATTTAGAGCTTTCCACTCCTGTTGCCTCTAAAGAAAATGATAAACTGTGGAGTTTCTAGTACCACTATATTCTATAGGTCATAAACTTTTATCACTCTCCAAATAATTGGTCATGCTTTATAGCTTGAAAGCCTGTTTTAATTGTAATGATTGGAGCTTTTGCACCACATAGCCATTGACCTAGACATTGTTCTGTAATGATGCAGTGGGAGGAGTTAACAACTCAGCCTCTGTGGGTGTAATGACACCCTTTAGACTCCTTAATGAAAAGGTAAATGAAAGTTCTTGGAAAAGAAATTGCTGAAAAAGCAGCATGTGGCATTACTTTATTGACAACCAAACATAGGAAGACTGGCAGAATGTTTGAAGAAGAAACAGCCTCCCAGTAATACTGATGTTGAAGTGGGCATTTAACATAAAACCCACCTGAATTGTTTGTTGCTGAATAGCTCAACCTTTTTCCCACCTGAACAAAGCAAACTACAACAGGCTACTCTTTGGACATCCCTGGCCCATTGGAAATGTCAGTGGTGCCAAATATTTGGGCACGTGATAACCTGAGAGGATACTGTATTTAACACAAAATCACTATAGAAAATAACTAATAACTGTGGTTTTATATCAAAAGAGCATTTTCTGACTAGTTTGAACAGAAATCTGTACTGTTAGGCTGATTGATGCAGATAATAATTGTTAATAAGAAGAGGCAGAATAATCTTATTCTCTTTTTGGAAGTGAATAGCTATTTGTAGGAGGGTTTGATTATTGACCTGGATGAGAGCCTCTTTCACTGATGAGTCAACGAGCAGATGTGCCAGTGGGGTGTGTTGGGGAAAGGTCATTTATTTTTAATGGAGGATTAAACAGGAAGTAGGCTCTCAAAAGGACTCCTCTTAACAGCCCTAAATATAGCATCAAGAAGATGTTAGGCTTTCAATTTTTAATGCACACAAGGAAAAAAAAGACATGTCTGTGTGTTTCTACAAGATGTTTTTGTATATAAATATGATTAAAAAAGATAATTTATCAAAACTGTATTAGATATTTCTAAACGTAGTGTTTGCAATTGATTAATGACTGACTGACTTGATTTGGTGAGTAGCATACAGTGAGGAAAATAAGTACCGTATTTGAACACCTTGCTATTTTGCAAGTTCTCCCACTTAGAAATCATGGAGGGGTCTGAAATTGTCCCTTAGGTGCCTGTCCACTGTAAGAGACATGATTTAAAAATAATATCCAGAAATCACAATGTATGATTTTTTAAAGTATCTATTGATATGATACAGCTACAACTAGGTATTGAAACACCTATTACCTGCAATTCTGACCCTCAAAGACCTTCTAGTCTGTCTTCAAAATGTCCACCTTCACTCCATTATTATCCTATATTAGATGCACCTGTTTGAGGTCATTAGCTGCATAAATACATCTGTCCTCCCCAAACAATCAGTAAGAATCCAACTACTAACTTCATCTCATCCACCTGTGGGATGTTCTGATTTCCTGATCCTGACTAGTTTATGCTTTTGGACCTCTGAGCCTGCCTGCCCCTGTTTTGATCTGTTTGTTTGACTTGTCTTCGGACTCCTACTGGATTCTGCCTGCTTTCGACCCTGGAACTGTCTCCTGACCCTGACTTAGATTTCCCTTTGATCTCTGATCTTCTGGCCTGGACTCCTGTTTACCTTATCGACACTGGCTTTGGCTTCACCTTCTGGAAACTCCTGCTTTCCTTCATTTGATTGTTTCTGCTCGACAACCATTTCAGCAGCCTTCTGGGCTTCGGCTCCTGGAATTTTCTTGGCGGCGTCTGCTGGGCGCTGTGGGATATCATTCAGCTAGTTTCCACCTTCCTCTGGGCTAAGACTGAACTTTAAAACCAGCTTAGTGACTCCCATGCTTGTAGTCATTCTCCATCAGATTTATTTGGTCACTAATCTGATTTTTCCCCTCTACAAAGATTCATGCCTTTTTTTGTCCTAGCTGCTGAGTCACAGATTCGATGTATTGTCAATAAACGCTATTGTAAATTACATCAGTATGCCTGAAATTTTGGGTACAAAGTTCTGATCTCTGACAGAATTATGAGTACCATCTCAAGAAAACCATCCCTACTGTGAAGCATGGGGGTGGTAGCATCATGCTTTCGAGGTGTGTTTCTGCACATGGGACAGGGCGACTTCACTGTATTAAGAAGACGATGACCAGGGCCATGTAGTGTGAGATTTTGGGAAACAACCTCCTTGCCACAGTTAAAGCATTGAAGGTGGGTCGAGGTTCCAACATGAAAATGACCCGAAGCAAGCAGCTAAGATAACCTAGGAGTGGCTTTCAAAGAAGTATATCAAGTTCTGGCGTGGTCTAGCCAGTCTCCAGAACTAGACCCAATAGAAAATCTTTGGAGGGAGTCAAACTTTGTGTTTCTCAGCAACAGGCTAGAAACCTGACTGATCTCAAGATCTTTGTAGAGGAGTTTGGCATAATCGTTCCTGTAAGACCTCTGTAATTGCAAACAAAGGCTACTGAACTAAATATTTAATTAATGATTAATGTGATTTTTTTTTGACATGCACATGCACAAGGATAATTTCAGACCAGTCCATGATTTCTACATGGAAGAACTTACAAAATAAGAGTTTTCAAAAACCTATTTTCCTCACTGTAAATGCCACTAAATGGTTTATTTACAGTCCTCTAATTTAATAATTTCTCACATATTACTGTATAATCTATGTTTGCGATAAAAACAGCCAAGAAACAGTGTGTTACAAAAAAACTATGTTTTGACATTAGCCGGAAAATTAAAAAAAACAATGTTAAAATCCAAACATAAATAATATTGCCTTCATTTTGTTGGAAACAGATCCCCAATAATGTGAATATAACAGGACACATTTGTAATGACTCAGCAGTTAGAACACAGAATTCAGGTGAGACAGACAGTGGAATACTTAAAAAGCATTTATTTTAACAAAGGTGGATCTGTGGATCTGCAGCGGCAGCGCGTCTGAAGTAGGAACCTCTGGTTTGACAGTTCTGGTTTGACAGTTCTGTCCTTTGCCCAAAGAATGGGCAATAGACATTCAGCCGGTCCACTGAACAGAAGCAGCGGACGCTGCCAGAGAGTTCCAGACATGGAAGGCCTCAGAGCTGACAGAAGATCAGATGCGAGCTGACCAATGCAGACAGAATAATCCAAAGAGCGAAGACAAGAGGCAGGTCCAGGTTACAGCCAAAAAAGAGTCTGACAGGAGACCGAAGACAGGCAGGCAAAATAATAAGACAGGGGCAGGCAGGCTCAAAGGTCCAAAGGCAGAAACAGATCAGGATCAGACAATCAGAACAGTAAAGTAATTCTAGAAAAACTCTACTCCAAAGGCTCAAGAATAATCTGGCCCTGATGGCTGGGAAACAGGTAACTTAAATAGGAAACTGGAACAGTTGGATCTGATAAGGAACAGGGAAGAGCTAGACAGGTAAAGGAATTGAGCAATCAAGCCAGCCAACAACACCAAAATGACAATGTTAGCTCAATATTGGTGTTTCGAAACATTCCCTAACAGAATATTTTATTAATTTTAAGGAAAAACAATGGTCAAGTCCATGTAGAGGTTTTTACATTTAACTTCTCCAATAGTGTTGCACCTGCCCAGCAAACAGCATCCCCACTTTCTCCAATCAGCGAGTGGTGCTGTGATGCAGAGTGCCCTCTTTTTTGTTTAAAGTTGAGGTGATTTGACTCTTTCAGAAGCTAATCTACACAATGGCAACAACTGTTCTTTTTTAAGCTAATGCATAAGTAGTCTATGTTTTTCAATTCAATTTAACTCATTCAGTTTATAATATAACACCACTATTACTTTACAGGAGGAAGGAAGAAAGGAAGGAAAAGCAGCTGATTACATAGATTCATTGACTCAACTGGAATCCCTCACACAAAGCATAAATTTGTCTATGAAAGGTCTCTGACTTTGTTTCTCCTTACTGATGAGAGGCCTAAATGCCAGAAATTTCACCAAAGTGACATCATTTCATTATGTCATTGTGTGTCACTGACTCTGTCTCACCTTGAATCTGGGGTCCTTGACTTAAAAACGTTGAAGACTAATAAACATGAAAACTAGTTTGTTGGCTTATTTTTTCTTTAAATTTTTGTATGTAGTGGTGATCAACAGCCAATTTAACAAAGGTGGATCTGTGGATCTGCAGCTGTTAGTTGTCAAAACTAGGGCTGCACCGACTTTCTGGCCGAACGCCGATTCTTGATCTTTAGAAAGCCTGACATGCCGATTCCGATATCTGATATGCTTCTATAACTGACACTGTCAGTTATTATACTACCACAAAACACACTATATTTCAATCTTATCTTACTGTAAAAACATGAATCATTGCCTGTGAAACAAAAAAACAAAAACTCCTGCAATACCTGTTCCAAAGCACAGTGGTTGGTTTTCAGACTTTTACAGGGGTAGATCAGACTGGTGTAAATGACTGTATCACTTCTAAGTATCAGTCAATCACAACCTCCTAAAATTAAGGAAATCCAGGCAGACTGATCAACCAGCCGATAAATCGGTAAACCCCTAGTTAAAACGAAAATACATTAACAAATAATACGGTAACAACCTGTTTTTTCATAAACATAGGAAAACGTACAGAACAACTGAGAGAACTGTTTCAGAACTGTTTCTTAACAGCCAAACATGCTGAAGGATGGAAAGAAAGATCCTTTTCCATAAAACATTTAAGTTTCCATGTTTCACCATGAATTTTCTCTAAAAGAAAATTCCTTTGGATGGAGGCGGGCCTGAAAATGCAAATATCTCTAAATTTGCCATTTCATACCTCAAGGCAGTTCCAGAAAATGTGTTTCAAGCCCTGCCAGACTCCTACTCAAATTCTGGTGGAATGTTACCACTGTGTTGCAGGGATGCAGCTTCTAAATCACTCAGCAATCACCCCTGGTTTATTTTAGGTATACACTAAAATGAACACTGGAAGAAAGGTAGTTTGTCTGTTCTTCTCCAAAAACAAGAAAACCATTTATGTTACTGTTCATATAGCATTCAAATTGTGTAGTAATCACATTTTTTAATGCAGTTAACACTTCAATACTAAGAGCAAATATATAGCAAATGCAGTTCACAGGGGAAAAAAACATGATGTGAAAAATGACTGACCCGTTTTAATTAGGCTAGAATTACATAGAATGTACAGTGCCATAGAGTCATTACCTGTACATTAATAAGTGTCTGTTTATCATCATGATTGGGTAAAAAACGTTCACAAAAATGTTAAGTACAGAAGATAAATTCAGAACAAGCACTTTAAGTACCATAAATAAGGCTCATCATCTTCTGTAATTAATTTAGCTACTGGACTTCTGGCACTTTTGGTCTGTATCATTTTACATAACTCAACATATCATATCTCTCTGTCTGTCCTCCTTCAGCTAATCTTACAACAATATCTACCTTCTCCGACTTCTCAATTTTTTGCTAAAGAAACTAGAGATGCCTCCATTTTTATTTTTCATTTTCATTTTGGTCAGAAATGTATAATTATTAAGGAAAACGTTTCCCACTTATTATGCTTGACCTGCTAACAATCAGCATTTGGCTTCCTTCTCATTGGCAAAAAAAGCTGGGTCTAACAGACCTTGGCAAGCTGTGGGGCCCCTGTCCCCAACTGCAGTGTGTCTGGTGATGCCATCGCACTGGATTAGCGTTGATGATGTCACCAGTGCAACCGAAATCAGGAAAGAAACTATGGAGAGCAACATGGAAGGACACCAGAGCGTAATTGTGTGCTTCCTTGTTTCGCCCTTTTTGTCTCTCCGAATCCCTCTCACCAGTGCTGTGTCACGTTTATGCAATGTAAGCAGAGTAGTTTTGTCTTGTTGGATCACACGGGACTGTTGCTACCTTGTGAGGTAAATTTGTTGCCCTAAATGATATCACATAAATTAGCGGGTCAACCTGGGTCTGCTGTTCCTACCTGATGCCCATCGGCTTTAAGCTGTTTAAAGGCGATTTTAATGGGGGGTGCTTGCCGAGTCATCTGACCTGGATTGACACAGTTCAGTGTGCCATTCCCACTGCCACTAAAAGCCAATTGTTCCTGGGTTTGAGCTGTTTTTTTGTTTTTTCGCACTGGCGAAAGGGATATATGAAAGCAGATATATGTATTCGTATAGGTCACACAGGCAGCACTATTTTCTTCATTCTTCATATGTTGCATTGTTTATGAATTGATAAATGGCTCAGAGCTAGTCTGCCTGGCTGTGTGTTTCCTGGGATGGGGCCGCTTCTTTTATAGTTTCCTTTTTTATCACTCTGCCTCTTTCTGTATCTCTGCTTCTGTCTCCTTGAACCCCAGTGGGCCTCAGCAGATGGCCGCCACACTGAGCCTGGTTCTGCTGGAGGGTTCCTTCCTGTTAAAAGGGAGTTTTTCCTCTCCACTGTCGCTACAAGCATGCTTAGTGTGAAGGGATTGCCTTTGAGTCAACGAGTTGATGCAATCTTAACCCATCCCCCTGGAAAGCAGTGGGCTGCCACTGTACGGCATGAGAAGGTAGTTATAAAAAAAAGGTTGAAGCTGTGAGGGAAGGCAACTAACCGAGATTCAGCGAGGAGAAATAGGTGATAAAACACACAATGATTTACAAATAAGAAATGGGAAAAGCCACAAAAAAAAAGCCAAAATAGGAATAAATCAAGATTCAAACTAACCAAGAATTATAGATTTATTTTCAGTTTTCTCCTACTGTAAAAAAGAAAAATTGACCACTCATGAATTTATATATTTTTAATGGTCATATAAACCTGCACTATTGAGAAATGGTTTAATATTGTTGTCACTCATTTTAGAGAAAAACTCATGTATTATAGAGATTCATTACACATAGAATTAAATATTTAAATATGTTTCAGTCTATGCTTTGTTGGAGATAACTGCTGACTAGGTGAATTTCTAGAGAGTAATCATTAACGTCCTGTGCAAGGAGGGAAAGACAGAAAATGGATGGAAATAAATAAATATAAAAAACACAGGGATAACCAAAGAGTATATTTAAATGAACAGATATTTGCAACCTCTAGCAATAAATTGAAATTGACAGAAACCGCATAGTTATGTTGAGCTTACTTTCTGCAGGTGAGGCTGATTCAAATTTAAGTTGTTCCTGCAGCTGGAGGTTCTTTTCTCTGGTAAGAGCTGGTGTACTGTTTATATGATGGAGCTGCTGCCTGACCCAGGACGGAGGGGGTTTATCTGTATTTTCCTGTCTACCTGCAGCACAGCAAGCCTTACATAATGCAGCTTAATAAACTTTAAAGATGCTGCATCAGCAGGATGGATGGACGGACATTTCCTTCTCAGGTTTAAATATATTTAAACCTTAATCATCAAGATTTTAAGAAATGCATGACTGCCTGTATCTGTATATCAATGGCTCTCTACTGGATATCTGTCATTGGTGTTCTCTCAGATTTTGCCCCTATTGAACCAGACTGAGAGACATTTTCCGATTTTTTCGCTCTGTGTAATGATTCTGTACAATAAATAGTTTTCACTGTCTAAATGAGTTAAAAAAAGCTTTTAAAAATGTTTTTGTTATGTAACTCAAAAGTATGCCACAAAAAAAATTGCTTTCAACCATTCAACTATATAACTATTATGAAGTTTGAAAATGTTAAGTTAAATTACTTCTGATGGCAATTTAAAATGATAGTCTGTTATTTCTGAAATCAACACAACATTATCAGGCCTAAACAATTATCTGAAAAAAACCTCAACTGGTTATACGGGGGTGGAAAAACACCAATGTTACTGAGTGGACCTTCCCACTGAAATTAGCGGGTTAACATGGGTTTTTCAAACACAGCTCAAGACTTCAACAATTGGAATTTGGCTCCCTTTCCACTGGCAAAAAAAGCTGGCACAAATTTGTGACGTACATTCGTTTCTCTCAGTGGTATAGTGTAAATGATCTGGTCGACCCAGGTCTGATGTTCCAAATGTATGCTGATCAGAGCTGAGCCATTTGAAGGATTTTAATCTGGGTCGCTTGCCTAGTCGTTTGACCTGGGTTGTCGTGGGTCAGTGAGCCGTTCCCACTCTCATTAGAAGCCAAATGTTTGTGGGTTTAAACATTTTTTTTGGCAAGTGGTAAAGGGGTACCTGAAAGGCTACAGAAGTGTCTATTGGTGCACACAGAGCAGATTCGTCATATTATCCTCCAGCTTTTCTCTGGTCTGAGAAATGTATTCGAGAGCAAAACCTGATGAAGATATTAAAACATACTGAGAAGATGCCTGATGAAATTCTAAGTCATTACAGGCATGGCAACCACAAACAGCCATAAATGAGAGGCAACTGGACTGTTGCTCAGCTTTTCTGGCGCTTATCCAGAAGTCTAGTCATATCAGCTCACACCATAACAATCTTTAGTTGTTTCTTAACCGCATTGAGGTCCATTCTCCTAAGCACATTCCAAATCCGATGAAAATCAAAGACCAATCCATCGTTCTCTTGGGTTTTTATGTACGGTAAGGGCTATGTGTTAGCCCATTTGGGTCATGATGAGTATCCAAAGAAACAAAATAAGCTCACTCATCATGTGTCAAATGGCCTAACAAATAGTCCATACTTAACAGGAGACTTCAGAAATACTACATATATAACTGTGGACCGCCTTATCTATGAGTTACTTCCTGTTTTAAGCATGACAAACCCTCATTACTTTAGGATTCATCATTATGAATGATTCATAAGTCTTACGCCTACTGTGGGCCTTAATACTAAAATAATAATCTTGTATTTTTTTCCCTCTAGAACCACTTTTTATTGAAATACCTTCCCTACTGTTGGACAGACTTCTTTTCCCCAAGAGGAGGGTTTGTAATTAGTTTAACTAAGTGGCTTTTCATCTTACTCCACTTTCATTTACTCATTTCGTGTAGTCTGCGAGAAAACCCGGAGACACATCCATTGATGTGGACTTTGCTACGCAACAGTTTGATTGAAACAAATGCACTAGAATCTATTGGACAGAAATGGCAAAACAAAGGAAGATGAAACCTTAAGGTTGTTTTATGACTTAAATATGAGCAAACATGGGTGCAACTTGTACATAATAAGACAAAATACAAAAACTGCTCAAGAAAGAGAACAATACTTACATTGGTAAATAGGAACATACAAACAGGGGGAATAGCACCTCTCACTAGAGCAAAGACCTGGGGTGATAAAAAAAAGAAAAGCATTTCTTTTTAAATTAAAAGTTACTTACAGATTTTATTTTGTGATGTCATTGCAGTTTTGTTTGTTTATAATATGTATGAAAAGAGGAGAAGTAATTTTTGAAACCAATCAAGAGTTATTTAGAAAAAAAAAATATTTGGCTCTTTTCCACTAGTAACAATGAAGATGATATTAAACCATCAATTAAATAATTTTAACTAAGTTTAAAATATTGTAATCTGAAAAGTACATTAGAATATTATATGTGCAAATAAAAAAATAGAAAAAAATATAAATTTTCTAAGCCAGAGAGCAGCAATTATTTGGAAAATTGTTGGTTAAATTCCAATATTGCCCTTTCTAAAAGAATAACATTCATGGTGTTATGCAATGATTTGGTTCACATATAGAACACACTGGTGTCAAAAGAAAAATTAAACATTTATTTACTAGACATCCAGGAAAAGACTGCTTGGCCTGGGACAACAGCTTGGAGTCTGGAGGAGAATGCTGGTCGGCGATTTGGCCTGTGGTTGAAGCTAATGTTTATTAAAGGGGAACGCCATTTTTTGGCCCTTGATTTTACGTTATTACATCCTGTTCTACTCACCCATTTGAGTTTTGTGTCATTTGGAGCTGTTCTGAAGATATTCCGTTATTATATATATTCAGGTAACGTCTTCCTATGGGTGAACGAGTTGAAGGCACAAACTAAACTGTTCATAATTTGTTCTTTATGGTACGCCAGCATTCATAACATGCAGGAGAATCATTGTCCCACAGACATCCGCAGTTATGATTTTTTATATTTCTATTTTTTTTTTAAAACAAAGCGGGTGTGTATGACATCATCCGTGTTATGAATGCTGGCTTAACAGGAGAATTCTAGTTTTAACACTTTTAGCCCATTTTTCTGTAGTGTCCAGGATGAAATCGAATGATGCGACACCAAAAATGAAATTCTTTAATTTTGACAATTGCTCCTGTCTCTGCTTTTTTGGCTCATTTAGAGTCCCCCTGGCTGCTTTAGAGAATAGCTTGCATAGAGCATGTCCAATAATGTCCTTAAAACAACCTTAAGCGTTCTTTTTTTTTAAAATATGCTGAACTCACTAGAAACAATACTTCAAGAAAACTGGGTCGACAAGCGCTGTTCAATGGCGTTCCAAAAAAAGTTTGAAGCAAGTGAAAACCTTTGGCCCGTTCCTGTAGTGTTTTATTTAGCATTTTGATAAATCACCCATTGAGTTCTGTAGGAATAGTCAATATTCCCCTGCCACGGGAACAACAGAAATGGGGCCTGTTTATCACACAGTTGTAGTCTTTGTCACAACGCTTCACTCTGTGTACTCCGGCGTCGAGGTGCTAACGTCTCTGTTAAACACTTTACAATAAAAACTCTGAAAATGGAATATGAAAGGTGGATTCTGTATACTGTGGTAGCTAAAGATAAGCATATGGGCTTTCTATATGGAAGTGAACATCTAACTACCTAGAAATAAGCACCTGTAGTTGTTTGTGAGAGTCTACTTTTGCATGTAAAGTTTATCCAAAGAAAAAATGTTCAATAGTGGTCGTGAAGAGCTGAAGACACACCCCCTCCAGATCACTGACGCAAGCGCCGGGGGGCCCAAGAGCAGAGGCGCCCAGGAGGTGCCAACAAGGGAAAGCTGCGTCTGTATGAACTAAAGTGGATCTTTTTTTTAAGAGCTTTTTTCAGGCTTTTCCAAAAATCTAGGGTCTCTTGAAGGTGATAAAAAAAGTTTTTTTTTATAAGGAACAACTTACAGTAGTTACCATTCAATTTTCCCCACTTTCTTTGATGGGTCGTTGGCTGTTCCCCTACAATTCCTTTTTAAAAATCAATCTTTGTATTAAAACATTCTTCCTGTTATGATTTATGGACATTAAGATCTAAAGAGAAGCATCATCTCCTGGTCAGACCCTGCAATTCAATGAAAGGGTGGAATCAAACAATATGCATGCCCAGGAGAAGGAGGGGTCACTTCCAGCCACTCCAGTAGCTGGAATTGACCCCTCCAGACTTACTTACTCGAATGCAATCCCTCACACTAAGCATGTTTGAAGCGAAAGTGGTGAGGAAAAACTCCCTTTTAACAGGAAGAAACCTCCAGCAGAACTGAACACAGTGTGAGTGGCCATCTGCTGACGCCGACTGGGTTTCAAGACAGAAGCAGAGATTCAAAAGGCAACTGTAAAAGGCGGCCCCCTACGAGGAAACACAGCCAAGCAGACAAGCCAGGATTTTTCAGTGCATATCCTGGAAAACATCTATAAACAAAGGTGCTAATGGATGCAGCACAGCTGATATTTCTCTCCAGGATGGTGTCACAACCAAACAGGAACTGACGAGGCGAAGCTACTATGAGAAAAAACAAAGAGAGCAGAATGTTAGAGATTGAACTAACAGATTCTGCAGTAAAGGAATAGAGATAGAATGAAGCAGAATGATGAGATAGAGGTCCCTATGTCCTCCAGTATTCTAAGCCTATAGCAGCATAATATAGAGATAGCTCAGGATAACCTGAGGCCCTCTAACTATAAGCTTTATCAAAAAGGAAAGCTTTTAGTGTACCCTTAAGAGTAGACAAGGTGTCTGCCTCATAGGCTTAAACTGGTAGTTGGTTCCTAGGAAGAGGAGCCTGATAACTATAAGATCTAACTCTCATTCTACCTTTTGAAATTGTAGGACGGTGACCTCCTTCCATTCATCTATTTCCTCCCCGCTTAATCCTTGTCAGGGTTGCAGTGGGGCCGGTGCCTATCTCTGGCAGTCTACGGGCGAGAGGATGGTGACCTCATTGGCCGAAATAAAAAATTATTATAAAACCAAATCAGCAGAAATTCTAGTTTTACCTGTACAATTGAAGTAGCACCGAAAAAGTAGGCTAGAAAATTTTGATTTAATTGAGAGCTTCATGGGGGTATAGTTGACCTCTGGATGACCTAAAAAAAAATCTTTAATATCTTTGAAACAACAGGAGCAAATTTGATCTTTTGTATTTATTTATTACATTTTTACAAATGACCATTTAAAATGCACAAACCTGCACTAAAGAATAACCATTCTGTCTATTAGCTGAGCTTTTTTCATGTTAGTGTATTTGAAGATGCGGTCCAGGGTGTAAAAACAGTGCACCTGAAATGCAGAGCAGTGAACTACCTACTTACGAAAATCACCGCCTTCTGTGTCAGCACACCATTCATTCAGAGTATCAATACAGTGGCTACTTGAACTTGGGGGAACCTGCAATAAGACCTTGATCCTTTGCCCAGAGGAGCTTGTAAATCTTGTTACTGCTTTCCCTTAAATTAAAAACAACCTGTCTATACGCTAGTTCTAAGTTATCCCTCATTGCTCTGTTAAGATCACCCCCAGCTCAAAGTAATGAGTGTGTTAACAGTGTGTTAACAGCTGCTATTAGTCGGGGAGGGAAATGTAGGTAAAACTGCTGTGATAAAGATTTTAGTCAGAATAATGTTTCTTTTCAGTTGCAAAAAAAGAACCCTCGGCTTCTAATAGAACAAAATACCGAACATAATGATTGTTATGCGAAGCGTGCATTTGGGATCCCTAGTGTTCACCCTCAATATCTCTTTCCTTGTCTGTTTTTATTGAGTTTGGGTAGCTTTTCTGCAACAAGACCACTTCCGTGCAATATTGCCTCTTCTGTCATCACGCACCGTGTGACAGGCCAGCATGGTTAACGGTGGTCTGGATCAGGGGAATCCACAGTGGATGGGACCCCTTAGCATGCTCTCTCGCCATTTGATGGATGTGTTTAGGGTATCTGCTAGCTGCGAAAAGTTTCAGAGCAATAATTCTGCTTAATGACCTACTAAAAGTTTTTTGTAGGCAAGGGAGGGAGATGAGGGCATAGAGGGCAAGGACCTTCATTAGAGAAGTCTTGTGGTTATTAGGAGAAACTGAAGGCTGATTTCTTTTATTCCCTGCTTCCCTAAGCGGGAGAAAATAACTACAGGATAGACAGAGACAAACTGCCCTCTTTACAATCCATCCAGCATTGTACCTGCACCAATGAGAATGTTGGGATCATATTCACCTCCTGCCCCTTTATACTTTAATTGTCAGCTATGGTTTTCATTTGTTCTCTCTGACTGCACTCATCCCTTTGTATAGTAGGGTCACTAACTCTAATCCTTAACCTTCATTTGTCCATAATAAAGGTTTCACATGATTAGATAAGGGGTGAAGAGGTTAGTAAAAGAAGGTTACAAAAGAAGGAATGTTTGCAACTTTAATACATTTATTACCAACTCCCAGAGATGGCAAAAGTACTCACTTTCCGTACTTGAGTAAAAGTACAGATACTTGTGTTAAAAATACTCTGGTAAAGGTGGAAGTACTGATTAAACTTCTTTTATTCAAGTAAAAGTAACAAAGTACAGGCTTATAAATTTACTTAAAGTATAAAAAGTAAAAAGTAGAAACCACCTTTTTCATGCCGTTGCCTACATTTTAAATGGATGTCTGCCAATAGGGACTAGATCTCCGTTGTGTTCATTTTCAATCATCTCGCCGTCCATGCTACTATATAACGCTAACGCCACCAAGCTGCAACCAAGCTGTCAATGAATACCGCCGAATCTGTCCATTCATCTTGTAGTGGTGCGTGCGCCAAATGCAACGGAGATTCCCATCCAATTAGATTGAATTTGGTATTGATGATGTGAAAATAATAACGTAACTCCAAATGATTCAAAACCAAAGTAACGAGCCAATTTTTTAAAATGTAAGGAGTAGAAAGTACAGATATTTGTGTAAAAATGTAAGGAGTAGAAGTAAAAAGTCGGCATAAAAATAAGTAGTAAAGTAAAGTAAAAATATCAGAAAAATCTACTTGAGTACAGTAACCAAGCATTTGTACTTCGTTACTTCCCATCTCTGCCAACTCCAGTAGGGGCTGTATATATGTTATTTTATCAGATATTATTCGAACTGTCATATATCTATTATGAACACACGCTCTACTGCCAGTGTGTTAGAACAACATATGATAGTGTGAATCAAGCTAAATCATGATCTTACAGATAACTGCACATACAGTGCCTTGTGAAAGTATTTAGCCCCCTTGAACTTGTTGAACTTTTGCCACATTTAAGGCTTCAAACATAAAGATATAAAATTTTATTTTTTTGTGAAGCATCAACAACAAGTTGGACAAAATCATGAAGTGGAAAAAAAAATATTGGATTTTAAAATGACATCGGGTGTGCAAAATTATTCAGACCAAGTTAATACTTTTTAACACCGCCTTTTGCTGCAATTACAGTTGAAAGTCGTTTGGGGTATGCCTTGGTAAGTCTATCAGTTTTGTACATCGAGAGGCTGAAATGTCTGCCCATTCTTCTTGCAAAACAGCTGCAGCTCAATGAGGTTGGATGAAGAGCAGCAGTTTTTAGTTCTTTCCACAGTTTTTTAATTAGACTGGACTTTGACTTGGCCATTCTAATACCAGGATATGTTTGTTTTTGAACCAATCCCTTGTAGATTCTGCTTAATGTTTTGGATCATTGTCTTGTTGGAAGATAAATCTCCTTCCCAGTCTCAGGTCTTTTGCAGACTCCAACAGGTTTTCTTCCAAAATGCTGAAGAAAAGCAGGCCCAAACCACGATGCTGCACCACCATGTTTGACAGTGGGTATGGTGTCTTCAGGGTGATGAGCTGTGTTGCTTTTATGCCAAACATAACATTTTGCATTGTTGAAAGTTTAATTTTAGTTTTATCTGACCAGAGCACATCCTTCCACGTTTGCTGTGTCTCCCACCTCCACTGTACATGTCTGCAGTTCTTCCAGAGTGATCATGGGCATCTTTGCTGCATTACTGATCAGTCTTTTCCTTGGTTAAGCTGAAAGTTTAGAGGGACGGCTGGGCCTTTATAGATTTGCAGTGGTCTGATACTCCTTCCATTCAATATTATTGGTAGCTCAGTGCTCCTTTTGATGCTTAAAGCTTGGGAAATCCTTTTGTATCTAAATCCAGCCATGAACTGCTCCACAGCTGTCACCCTAACCTGCATGATGTGTTCCTGTTCTTCATAATGCTCTCTGGGCTTTAAACAGTGACTATCACAGGGCAGGTGCATTTATACATAGACTTTGATTGTACACTGTCAGATTCTATTAAAATCTGCATCAGTCATTTAGGTCAGCATTGGATCATTCACAGATCCTCAC
The DNA here is from genome assembly GCA_018398635.1 of Cyprinodon brontotheroides. Classification (NCBI taxonomy): domain Eukaryota; kingdom Metazoa; phylum Chordata; class Actinopteri; order Cyprinodontiformes; family Cyprinodontidae; genus Cyprinodon; species Cyprinodon brontotheroides. The sequence goes on from JAGKQL010000081.1 coordinate 400,876, forward strand.
TGAACGTTTGGAGAGCGTTTGCTGCACTGAAAGTAAAGGGGCCAATTAATTTTGCACGCCTCACTCTTGAGAGCATAAACTTAGTTAAAGTTCTATCAACGGCGGTCCTTCAATGCCAATGTCCTGCAACTTTTGCATGCATCCCCACTCCAACAAACCTGAAACAAAAGGTCAAATTACCTCCTTGACATCTCGGTGAGTTTAGCAGAGGCCTTGCCATTATCCCTTTATTTATTTCATGTGTTTCATAAAAGGGATGAAAGAAAAAGATGCAGGACAGTGGCACTCGAGGACCAACGTTGCTTACCCCTGCTTTAAGCAACACTCCTTCACCAACACAAATGCATAAACATAAAGAGAAAAAAATTGCCTGATCACACAACAGATTTTTGTCATGTGACACATGCCAACCTTTGCTCTCTCATAGGCTGTGGTCACTGAGCATGAATACTGTATTAAATAGGGTTTGTTTGCTCCAAACTGCTTTTTTTCATTTGATCCATTTTGTATTCAAATACTTAAAAATAGTAATTGTTTTCAAGTGGACAATAAAGGCATGCCACTATCATTGCTCCCATTGGTCAAAAGTGACTACAGGAGGAAAAAGTACAGTCCAGATAATGGAGGGAAACTGCTATGGGGGTCCGGCATGCAGTACCTCTATTTAGCATATTTGTGCATATTTGTGCTGTTATTACCTCAGCAGCTAATTCAATGAAGATTTTGAAGAAGATTTAGTTTTAAGTTTGTGACTTTGTCAGAGGATGTGTCCTACAAGGTGCAGGGGATCCATTGAATGCAGGAAAGCAGTGTTGCTAAGCAACAGGCAGCCTCACAGGTATGGTTTTTGTACTATGTTTACTACCACAGAGCAGACAACCTAAAGAGAATATGCTTTCTGCATTTAGGTCAGATCAAGGAGGATTTTTACTCATACCTAAAGTAAACAGCACCGGTTTGAAAGCGGGCCAAGTTCACCTCAAAGAGTGGATCTGGGTAACAAAGTGTGCCCGTCTTTATTCACACCTGCACAAGTGGTCCAGACCGCTGGAGAGACTGATTTGGAAACCCCATCAGCAGGGTTGGTTGCAATGGGTTCCTACTAGTTTTCTTCTTTAATTGTGAGCTCCAGTCTGGCTCCACCTTAATCTGTTATTTTACAGCCTCATTAGCCTTCGGCACCTTTACAAATAAACAGAGTTATGGCGGGGAGCAACCTGGTTTGTTTTTTTCCCCTTAATATTCAATACAAGCTGTACGCTGATTACCATAACATGGTTTAAAATGTCACACCTGGAAAGTGTATACCAATGGGGGAGTTCAGCATTAAAGAACACTGCAATGGGGATGTCTGTGAAGCTAATGTTGACAGATTTGGAAACCCCATAAGATTTTACAATTAATACCAAGAAGAAAAAGGAAAAGTACTTTTATTTTATCCCTTTTTGGGATACAGTGGTAACCATTTTTTAAGACACATGGCTCTTTTAATTAAGAATAAGATAATTACAGCAGGGTTGGTTGCAATGGGTTCCTACTAGTTTTCTTCTTTAATTGTGAGCTCCAGTCTGGCTCCACCTTAATCTGTTATTTTACAGCCTCATTAGCCTTCGGCACCTTTACAAATAAACAGAGTTATGGCGGGGAGCAACCTGGTTTGTTTTTTTCCCCTTAATATTCAATATCCCACTGAGCTGTACGCTGATTACCATAACATGGTTTAAAATGTCACACCTGCTTTTCTCGAAAGTGTATACCAATGGGGGAGTTCAGCATTAAAGAACACTGCAATGGGGATGTCTGTGAAGCTAATGTTGAAACAGAAAGCATAAGCTAAGGTTTACTACTTTACCATTACATAAGAGATTACCTGATATTTTAAAGTCAGTTTTTGGTGGTGCCTTAACATTGGCATACAGTCTTAGAACACTTTAGTGTGTTCATCCTGTGTTGTTGTTTTTTTCTCCTTTCCATCAAGAGTTGAAAAATTAATATTACAAAATACCTCTCTAGTTTGTCTTTACCCTGTTCCCTCGACCAGGCATCCTATGCTCTGGTGCGTGAATGACGTTTAGATTTAGCCAAAATCTTACTTTTATTTTATTTTTTATTTGGGATGTCTTGCTTTAGAATGTATAAAATCAAAATAAGTGGTCCTCCTAATTGTCAATCATTCTAGTGATATGTTTACATAAGGCCATCATACATGCTCGTCCCAAGGAAGCTATCTTTTTTGGTGCACTTTCAGGTGTGTATGAGCGGTGAGCTACTATTTCAGCCAGTCATTGAAGCTCGCCTTTAACAGGTTTGCTTGTCGTGAATAAATTTTTTCTTACCGGTGGTGAGTCTGACCCAGTGGAAAGATTGCAGATCTTTTTTTGGAAAGTAAGCTTGTACAATTGAACAGCAACTTTTTAAAAAGGCGTGCACAAGGAGAAATGGGCCCATGCATGCTCTTGCACATGTTTAATAGGCGTTCCATTTCAGGAGCATATACAGGGTTGTGCATGTGCGTTTTTTTTTTTTTAAGTGGAGAGGGTGGTTCTTTTCAAAACTTCTGTGTAATCCTCCCCTATACCTTTAATACATACATATAATCTCTAAACATATTAGAGACACTACCTAATTTGCATAATTATAACAAAACAATCAACAGTAATAGCAATTTGTATTAGTAGTGACATTAACCAGGGATTCTTTACCAGATGGTCTGCTGTTTGAGATTCTCCTCCACCTGCCTGCAATCAAGCAGCGTAATTAATTCAAAAGCTTTTCAGTCTTGTCAACAAAAATGACACGCTTCCTTACATCCTGTCAGGTAATCATAGTAGAGAAAAAAGACTGCTGGTGTTTGCAGAGACCCCTTGTGAGTGGCTGTAAAAAACAGCGGTGAGGTTTTTTTCCTTCTCTCTATTCCCTCTAAAACAAGTGACACTAACTAATTGACTTGCAGGAAAGCTTAATAAAACTAAAAGCAGGAAGAGTAATCTAGCTGACTCATTACATAGGCTTAATCCTTTATAGTTAATTAACTTTTTTTCCCTCTGTGTCAAACAAGGGAAATTTAGAACGCTGTCAAGGGTAGTAATCCCACCTCCCTGTCTGCTAGCTTCATACAGGCACTCTTATGATATGGATGAGCCAAATGTGTTATTCACGGTATTGAAATATTTATGCAGTCCAGGAACATGGAGTTGTTGGTGCATTCACAATTTCCTGCTGAAGCACATTTACTCCCAGCCATGTGGCTTTTGCATTTTTCAAACAGTGGCACAGTGTGTGGGTGAGCGGGTGTTCCAGTGTGGGTGGTTTTGTACTGTGCCTTTGTATGCCATGTTTTTCTGTCTGTATTTTTGATGGTTGAAAAACCCACAGATTTGATTCCAGTGAATGGGCCTCACGAAGACGGATTTGGGCTGTGTTGCATAATAATAAGTACAATCACACCTCATGTAGAAAGAGAAAAGGCAATGTTGACGAATGTAGCGAAGATGCTTACAAAAGATCTTATGAGATCGTTATTTATTTAAAAAGTATGTATAGATTGTAAGTGAGGTAATTAAACACAAGATTAAAGAAAACTCTACAAGTCATCCACTCATTTATCCAACATTTCCTCTCTATTATGTGGTTTTTATTTAATTCACTTTTAATATCTTCTCATAATCTGTCCAAGTCAATGTGGGAACATATCTTCTCACCCTGCATATTCGGAGCATCTCTATATGCCGTCAATGTGTCATGGAAAAAAATCAAATCAAAAAAGTCATATGCAAACCAGTGTGACCAGGGCTTTAGGCCCAATACACATGGAGATGAGGTTAGGTGTAAAAGCAAAAGTATTTTTTTCATTTCACCTGTACATCCAAATGGATTAAATCATTTTTTGAAACTTAGTTCCTAAGTAGATAAATCCTATAACAATGGTTTCATGTTTCAGTGTATAGATGTGAGCCTCCTACCCATATAACGTACATGTACTTCTTAACCCCAGGCTCAGGCTGAATGCAGTGTAGCTACGGATAAAAAAAACTGTTTTTTGTGTCCCCAGGAGTTGTAAATTAAGTATAAAATCTGAGATTTAGAAAAATATGTCCTGGTTAGCATGCACAGTACTGTACTAAATGTTGCTTTTGATTTTAGTGTCAAAATATATCTACAGTGTCACATTTATTTCAAAATGCCCTTGAGTAAAATAAACATACTTGCCTGTATGTTAAACTACTTCTGCACGTTGTTAAAATGCCACCGCACAAACCAAATCACACATGTGCGAAAAACTGCCCCTTCAAGAAGAGAAAGTCGCTCTCTGCCTCGGGATCATGCTCTGGATCTCACCGTGTGTACGATTTTCTATCCAGCAGCCAGCCTGGAGGATGCGTGTGCTCTCGAAAGCGTCCATGTCCTCGGTTTTGACTACGTCTCTGTCCTCGGTTTTATGTTTTGACAGGTTGGGTGGAGACAAACCTCTTCTGCAAGCCTCCTCCTGATTGGCCCTTGCAGATACAATCACACAGGAAGTAGTGTCAGAAGCCTTTGACGGACACTTACCACTTACCCCAGGGTCTTCTCCAGTCATCGTCTACAAGCTGTCAGTCAAAGGCTTCCTGACACCACTTCTAGTGTGATCATGTCTGCAAGGCCCAATCAGGAGGCTTACAAAAGTGGTTTATCTCCACCCAACCTGTCAAAACACATTTCCTTTGAGCGAAGAGAAAATCTGTCCGAGGACAGACGCTTTCGAGAGCGCAGGCATCCTTAAGCATGGCCTCTGGATAGAAAACCATGCGCACAGTTAGATCCCTTGCACGATCCCAAGCACATTTGGGAGGAACTGTCATGCACAGAGAGAGATTTTCTCCTCTCAAAGTGGCAGTTTCTCGTGCAACTGTGATTTTGTGGCGCAATGGTAGATAAACCATGAGCACAAAAAGTTTGGCATACACGGGAGTATGTTAATTTTTCTCACAGGCATTTTGAAATAATTGTGACGCCATATATATGTTTCTACTATTCCAAGATCAATACAGAAGTCTAGAAATATGTCTGGTTTGGTTTGTTATGTGTTTCTTAGTGGCTTGGAATCATCTAAACACTTGTAATTATCCTTAATCTCTTTTCACATCATAACATTTGTTTCTGTTTTCTGCTATAGGTCATGGAACCAAAGGGGTGTTTGAACTTCTGGCAGGGTGGAGGAGAACAAGGGAAAACCTGCCATTCAAGGAGCGTGTGGCTGACGCCTTTGCAGATGTGATGGTGTGCTACACCATGACGAGCTCACTCTACATCATCACCTTTGGCATGGGAGCTAGCCCTTTCACCAACATTGAGTCTGTGAAAATCTTCTGCCAGAGCATGTGTGTTGCCATCTTGGTCAACTACTTTTATGTTTTTTCTTTTTATGGCTCTTGCTTGGTGTTTGCTGGACAGCTCGAGCAGAACCGATACCACAGTGTTTTCTGTTGTAAGATCCCGTCAGTAGAATATTTGGACCGCCAGCCGACTTGGTTTAAAACCATGATGAGTGACGGCCATGACCTGTCCACGCACCATGACAGTGTGCCATACCAAAATCACTTCATCCAGCACTTCCTACGTGAACATTACACTGAGTGGATTACCAACACATATGTGAAACCTTTTGTAGTCATTCTATATCTCATCTATGCTTCTTTTTCCTTCATGGGATGTTTACAGATCAGTGATGGGTCAAATATAGTGAACCTGCTGGCCAGTAATTCACCAAGCGTTTCGTTTGCTGCTACCCAGCAGAAGTACTTTAGTAATTACAGCCCTGTAATTGGGTTTTATATCTACGAGCCTATTGAGTATTGGAACTCCACTGTGCAGGAGCACCTAAAGACTCTAAGCCATGGCTTCAACAAGATGTCCTGGATGGACAACTTTTTCCATTACCTCCGGGTAGTGAATGTCAGTGCATCAACTAAGAGTGACTTTATCAACATCCTGAAGGGTTCTTTCTTGCGCAGTCCAGAGTACCAGCACTTTACAGAGGACATCATCTTCTCTAAAAACCGTGAAACTGACGAGTACGACATCATCGCCTCACGGATGTACTTGGTGGCACGGACCACAGAGAAGAAGAGGGAAGAGGTGGTGGAGCTCTTGGAAAAACTTCGTCCCTTGATGCTAATCAACAGCATCAAATTCATTGCCTTCAATCCCACATTTGTTTTCATGGACCGCTACAGTTCCTCTGTCATCTCACCAATCTTGACCTCAGGCTTCAGCGTACTTACCATCCTTATTCTTACATTCTTCCTAGTCATTAACCCTTTGGGAAACTTCTGGCTCATTCTCACGGTTACGTCCGTGGAGCTGGGTGTTTTGGGATTGATGACCCTCTGGAATGTTGGCATGGACAGCATCTCAATCCTGTGCCTTATTTATACACTCAACTTCGCTATGGATCACTGTGCACCACACCTGTACACTTTTGTGTTGGCCACTGAGCACACCAGGACGCAGTGCATCAAGCTGGCACTGGAGGAGCACGGGGCGGCGATCCTGCAGAACACATCCTGCTTTTTGATCGGGATCATGCCTCTGGTGTTTGTGCCTTCCAATCTGACCTACACGCTGTTCAAGTGCTCCCTACTCACGGCGGGATGCACCCTGCTGCACTGTTTCGTCATCTTGCCCGTATTCCTGACTTTCTTTCCACCATCCAAAAAGAGGCACAAGAAAAAAAAGAGGGCAAAGCGGAAAGAGCGGGAGAGGGAACGAGAGAGGGAGAGGGAAAGAGAGGAGATAGAGTGCATTGAAGTCAGGGAAAATCCTGATCATGTGACAAATGTTTGAGTAGGTTTTGACATCATGATCAGTAACTGTGGGTTATTGGTAGACTCTCAGATGCAGAAGCATCTGTTAAGATGCAGGGAGCATATAGTGTCCGTCATGAAGTGGTGGCCACCAGATAGTAGCAGCTAAGCTGACCAGGGGAGGGTGCAGCTCCACTGGTCATTCAGTCCCTAAGTCCAGACAGTCATTAGCACAAACTGGTTACTTACTGTAAGCTTTTCCCAAATTTTAGAAGTATAAAGGAATTTAGTTGCCAAAACTTGCCTGCAAAATCTTAAAATAAAATAAAAACTAAACACATACATTTACCTGTCTATTTTGATGCCAAGGGTTGTATGTTCATCTCCTTTATCAAAAGTAGATAACAAGGTGTTATCGAGTTATCTTAAAGGGTTTCACGATTAGCTGTGACAACAGACTTTATTTGAGAAACATTTATTTTCAATGTAAATCCAAAACAGAAAAATTACTGAAAGCTATTAATTTGAATGAATGTAAATAGAATATTGTCACACAGATGTCGCCATGTTGTTTACCCTGCAATGCATTTTGCATTAATGATGAATGCTAAGTCTGGCAACGCCAACTCTGTCCAGCACAAAACTATGAATGAAGAACTTCTTCAGGTTGAAATCGAGCGCATGAAAATTTATGACGATATAAAAATCACAAGAGGTAATGAAGATGGTGAGGACGAAACAGAGGAAGATGGGAGAATTGGCCAAAGAAGATGGTATTTGTGAGGTTCCTGCTCAGAGATTCTAACTAGTGTTGCACCAATACTGATAGCAGTATAGGGCAGGGCTCCAATCCAGCACTAAAATTGTGGTATCGGTATCGGCAAGTACCGACAAATAGGGCACTGATACCATTTTGAGAGCCAAAAGTTTATTAAACTATTGTCATAAATTCCAGGTAGGCAATAAAAAGTTCTTCTGGATTCACTTTGTATTAGTCTTTTTCCTGCTTAACAAATGTAGGCAGCAGCTTGATAAAGCCATGATGGCGATTATTTTACATCCAAGGAGTATGCAGTTCTTCTTATAAACACACACATCAACTTCAAACATGGTATCGGTATGGGCCAATCTGCACAACCAGGTATTGGTATCAGGGCCAAAAAAAATGGCATTGATGCAACACTATTGCTAATCCAGATAGAGAGCTATGCTAAAAGAAGCACCAGTTATCAAAACATTTTCTCGGATATATGATGTGATTCACTGTCATTCTAAATTGCCGTTCATTATCTTTCAATTTGATTATGATTCACGCTAGCTCCCGCTAATGGTGTTAGCTATAGCTTATATAGTAAACAGTAGATTACAGTCTTTTATCAATGGTCTGTTTCAACAGATATCTCATGTATAATGGTTCATGAATACCTTGAGGCAGTGTTGTATATTCTAAATTTACACAAGTGAAATGCTTTACAATAAACAACAACTGTGGTAAAGTTAGCTATCCTGTATTTACTCTGTAGGTTCCAGTCCATTTAGGCCTGAATGTGTCATCAATTGCATGCATTGCAAAGGTGAAAAAATAGCGACCTCCATGGGTAAAAAATATAACTGAGGATATATAATTTTGGAAGTAAATATGAAATTATACATATTGCAAGTGGATATTTTTAAGTTAATTGGAAAGTTACAACATATTTATGCCAACATGTTCTCCTAGTCGTGGATCCCTTTAACGGGCAGAAAGAGGGATTAAGTGAGCAGAAGTAAACAGGCAATGATGAGTCTACATGCACCTTACTTTTGCCACCGCAGTATCAGCTAAAGGAGATGAAACCAAATGATGAGAGAAAAAAATACAGTAGGCCTGAAAGCCTACTTCATGCTTTCTGTAGCATCCAAAATAGCTCAACAGCTGAACCTAGCAGATGGCTTACACTGTGCCCATTACCAAGAACTGTCTTGCACAATGAATTGTGATGGTAGAATTAATTGTCAAGGTATAGCAAAAACAGAAGACAGCATTTCTATTAGTTCCAGTTCGTGAAAATGCTTAAGCAGGGACCGATAATGCTACATTGAGCTTCAGAGACTAAGATCTCGTGGGGAATGAACGCTGTGCTGCAACATTTCACAGGCAGTAAGCCTCATTCTAGCAGCATATCTATACTGCTCTGAATTGTAGAAGTTAAACCAAAATGTCAACTTATTATGCTGAAGTCTATAACTGATCAATCATTAAAGAAATTCTCACTTAGTACATGATTGTCTTTTGGTGCCCTTACAAGGTCATTGTCAGGTTCAGTTCCTATTAATAGTGCCAAATAGTGTACAGATGCTTTTGTTCTCTAGTTTTCTATTAAAACAAAGTAACTCTGGGTTTTATAATTAGCGGTGGGCAGAGATTAATTTTTCTAAATCTAGATTAATCTTACTCTAATCTTGGAATTAATCCTGATTAAAATCACTCATTGGAATTCCGCCAAAGGCATTCATGATACGTGTGTGCTACCTCCAGAATTTTAAATAACAAGTTTACTTTTTTTTGTTTGCAAAATCACATGTAATATTGTCTTCTTACTTAAGATTTTGGCAAAGTTATAAATACTTTTTTTTTGTACCAGTTCCAGGGTGTCCCAATTCCAATTATAGATGCCCCTCTTTAAAAATAGTGTCTCCAAAAATCCGACTTTGGAAGATGTGAAGATCCCAAGGTTTTTAAAAATGTATCATGACCATAGCTCTAGAATTGAGATTTTGAAATTTTTTTCATATTTCTTAGACATGGATGCCCCAAAATTGAATTTTGGTGGATAGATAAATGCACAGAAATACCTCCCCTGTCGCAGGAGTGTGCATCTCCTCAGAGTCTTGCACATTGATGAGAAAATGGATTGATATATAAACAAAAAGGGAACTTTTAAACATATTCTTAATTTTTTTCATATTTCTTATGCATGCATGCCCTAAAATTGAGTTCTGGTGGATAGATAAATGCCCAGAAATACCTTCCCTGTCTGGGTAGCGCACATCGCCCTAAACTCTCACAGATTGATGAGAAAATGGTTTGAAATATGAATGCAAAGGAGAACTTTTAAAGATATTCTTAATGTTTTTATCAGAAATCATAAAGAATGTTGTTAATAGCAAAACCGAGACTAACCATCCAATGAGCAGAGTATATATATTCATCAGACACTGACTGTAGCACATCGACTAAAACGTGTCTCCATACAAGTGAAAATCTTATTTATTCAAATTCATCTGTTCACCAAAACTCTCAATTTTAGGGCATACATGCATAAGATTCCTTCATAATTCAATCTGTTTTCTCATGAGTGTGCGAGAAGGGAGGTAACACCGCCGTCTGTGAGAATAGATTAACGGCAATATTTTTTTTATTGCCCGTTAAGAGTGGCGTTAAGGCGCTGCGCTAACACCGATAATGGCCCACCACTAGTTTTAATATTCATTTAGAGCAACCATAAATCAGAGCTCCTTCATCCTTGAACTCAGTGTTTATTGAAAATGAAGATGATTCAGGTTTCACAACAGGAAAGGAGACCAATAAATATTTATCACGATGTAGTCTGAACGAAAAAACAGTGTTTATGTGAAATCTCAGAATCTACATCCCATAATTAAAGCGTAAAAAAATTATTTTTAAATGACAAAATCTTATTTTTTTTAGTGAGTTGTTCCCTCTGAATGTCTTAGTGAGACGAGTAGTTTTTTAAAAGTTGTCGATTTTTATTAATACACAATATATTCTTTTGTTCAGAATTTTTTTTTCAGATGTTGGGCTGGTTTTAGACATTTTTTATCAGGTTTTCGTTTATGGACGCTCAGTAAATTGAAAAAAATGGCTAAAAGCTGACACTATAATAGCAAATCTGTCATGTCAAAAGTTAATAGTTTAGCTAATATTTTCAATTATATTATTATAAAGCAATGTTTAATATGACCTGCTTTTATTGAAACACAAATTCTAAACTTATTCCCACCGCTGCTGTTAGAGTAACACACAGTAGTAAATATTACACTTATATTAATCCTTTAACAATTACTAGCTTGCGTTTAAAGCATAATCAAAAAAGTATGAAAAAGCTAAATTTCTGTAGCTGTTAAGCTTATTGTCCAGGAAGTGAGCAATTGGTGGTGTTTCTGTGTGCTTTTCATTGTTAAAAATGTTTTAGTCAACCAAATTTAATTTTTTTTTACCCTAACAAAATGCATACCCAGAACTCACTAGAAGAGTACCGCAGCAGCTTGAGCTAACATAACGTTAACTGTTCAGATTTTCACAAAGCAAAATACACTGCTCAAAAAAATAGAGGGAACTTGTAAACAATGCAATATAAACTCAATCAAATCAAACTTCTGGGAACCCAAGCTGTCCACTTAGGAAGCAGCACTGATTGACAATCAATTTCATATGTTGTGTAAATTGAATAGACAACAGGTGGAAATTATTGGCAAATAGCAAAACACACTCAATGAAGGAGAGGTTCTGGAGGTGGGGATCACAGACCACTTCTCAGTACCTATGATTACTGGCTTATATTTTGGTCACTTTAGAATATTGGTTTTGTTGTCAAACTCGTGGTAGCATGAGACGGACTCTACAACCCTTACAAGTGGCTCAGGTAGTGGGACAGGAGAGGGGAGTGTTGGCCTAGCGGTCAGGGCATAGAGCTTGGAATCCTGAGGTTCTGAGTTCGAGCCCCACAAACTACATCTCTGGTTTTTGAGCAAGACCCTGGGTGCCACTCGATGGCAGTTCCCCTACTCCCTCAGGGATTAGATGCAGAGTTTTTTTTTTTTCCTAATGTGAAATCAAAAAGGGTTAATTAGTGCAGCTCATCCAGGATAGCACATCAATGCGAGCTGTGGCAAGAAGGTTTGCTGTCTCTTTATTTAAGGAGAAACAGGCGGAGCACTGCTAGAGCCCTGCAAATGACTTCCAACAGGCCACAAATGTACATGTGTCTGCATAACAGTTAGAAACCGATTCCATGGGGATGGTATTAGGCTGGAGTGTGTCAGTAGTTCCTACCAGATGAAGGCATTGAAGCTATGGACTGTCCCACCCGTTTCTCAGACATTAATTCAAATGAGCACATCTGGAACATCATGTCTTGATCCATCCACTACAGTGTCCAGGAGTTAGCGGATGCTTTAGTTCAGGTCTGGGAGGAGCTCCCTCAGGAGACCATCGGCCACCTCCTGAGGAGCATGCCCAGGCCACCTACAATACTGAGCCTAATTTTGAATTGTTTTAAGGACATTACATCACAATTAAAATTGTGTTTTTCCAATTTTTTGTATGACTCCAAATCCAGGCTTCCACTAGTTAAAACATTTGATTTCCATTCGTGAATTTAGGGTGATTTTATTTTCAGCACAGAACAAAGTATTCAATGAAAATATTTCATTCATTCAGATTAAAGTGAAATGAAGATTGAGTGTTCCCTTTATTTTTGAGCAGTGTATAAGAATTCAATGATACTACACATGTTTTGTGTATTCTTACCGAATTAGCACATTTACAAATGTGTGTATCAGTAGAGGAGTTACAAAGATGATAGCTCTTGTAGCATTTGTTAATCTTTGTTTAATAAAAAAAAAATTTTTAAAGCGATGATTGATTTTCCCCCTTGGTTTACAATTGGAAATGTTTAAAACCAATGACAGCTTGCCCTACTATGAAAAATAAGAATTGGTATTGAAAACTAAACACTGAAAAGTCAAATATTGGAAACATTGACATGAAAAAAGCAAAGATTGCTACAGAGAAAGAAAACAAACATACAGTGTTTTGATGTATTTTTTTTTCCAATAAGAGATTTCTTTTATTGTCACTGCAGAGTTCTTTTAGTTATGATGTCAGTACAACCTGGCACTGTTTTTGGTGTTGGCAGTGGCTCTAAAAGGAAGGCTCTCTGAGGGGCCTTCAGTTTTTCCCAAATTTTTTGTCATCTACCTGCATTGAACTTAAGTAGGCTTCTGTCAAAGCACTGTTGCCTAACCACAAGTAAGGGTATTATTTTTTATCATCAATAGCTGTATGAACCGACAAGTGTTCCAGTAATTTCCCACCAAGATATGGCTGAGTTACAGAATTTCTTATTATTGCATTCATAAGCCCATGCTCTTCAACAAGGACACTTGCTTCCAACTCTTAGGGAGAAAGGAGCAAACAAACTCCAGGTTCCTTTTGTGCTTAATTACACAAAACGGTAGTCTTGAGAACTTTTAATACTACTTTAGCTGGCAGCCGAACTGAGCTATGAAATAGTAGTGGCAACAGTTTATACAGCCAACAAAGATACTATTTAAAATATTCCCCTTGGTTGAGGTGATCCACAGGCTTTCAAAATTTCACTGCAGGTATCTTGTGAATGAAAAGGAGTGCTGAAAAAACAGGAGGCCCCTGAAGGAGCCTTTGGTTTAACCCTTCCCCAATGCCAAAATAGTGTCAGCTTATATTGACATCGTAACTGAAGAGACTGCAGTGACCCTGAAACCATCTCTCTTTGAAAAACAAGCTGCACCACAACTTTATTTTACATAGCAAGTCTCTGTTTCTCCTACGAAAATGCAAAGTGTTACTGGTTTAGCTCCATAAAGAACCAATTTTATGAAAATTCCAATGGGAGGAGCTGGTTTTTGCCCTCAATGTATTTGATCATGTAGTATCTTGAAAACATGTTAGCGTTTAAGTATTTATCTAAAAGTGACTTCTTCAAAACAATGGTATTCTTAATAGTGAAATCGCTAGCAGCAACTGAGTCACCATTGATTAAATAGTACACCAGAAATTCTGATGAGGTTAACCTCATATACAAAGCTGTCTAAAATGGACACTATCACCTAAGCGGGTAAATAGCTTTACATTTATCTACCATAGCTCAATAAGTATCTCTGTTGAACTTTCAGAACACACACAGTCAAGGTTACCAGCCCAGACAGATACCCATCTCACAATGACCTCTGGCGGGAAAGTCTTAGCTGGTAGTATGTAATCAAAGGATCCCATATGTGTGCAGGTATAGCTGATTACAGAGCAGTCAATATCTCATTTGAGAACTGCTGGGGTTGCACATGGTTGGCTATGATGTAAAAAAAAATGGTCTTGTTTCTCAAAGACCTCAACTAATACCACAGTCTGACCTGTGGTCACTATCTTCATGCTGAAGCAAATTTCATGGTAAAAATAAATAGGTAGTTTCACAAAGAATAGCAAAATTTGTGTAATTAGTTACTAATTATCCGAATGTCACTGAGCCCACTGTTATGTGTACTTTGACTTGATTTAAAAAAATCCCAGACAAAAACTGAAAAAAAAAGAATTATAGTCTGCTATGAATGAACACTGTGTTAGTGGGGTTAGAAAGTAACTGTTGGTGTGAACCTCTCGCTGAAGGTGTAACTATCATCAACCAGTTATAGTCCTGCAAAGGAATTAGGCCTTTCTGTAGCCGTTTGCCACAGCAAATACAGTGAATGTCACTTACTGTAAAACCCATGTCATGTATGTATAGCGGGATGGCATGAAATGTTTGATTAATGGTACTGAAATGCAAATCTTAAATAATTTACTTCCCAAAAATGAACTGTGCTCGCATGGCATTGTGTTGTATGTATGCATGTATTTCTTTTCTGTTTTTTATTTTTATTTTTTTGTATGAAGTCTCCGTATTTTTTAGGAACTCCTTTTCATGAGCTGTAGTGACTTCTATTTGTTGTTGCAATGCATATTCTGTGACACCTCGTGCTGCAAAAGAACAAAATGAGTCATGTTCAAAAAAAAAAAAGCCAGAGGACATTCGAACTGTAAGATAACTGTAAATTGCTCTTTTTTAAAAAGATTTTCTATAAAAAATATAATACAGAAAGATATTTAAGGACTGAATTTTTTTTACAGGGGGTGGGGTGTGTGTGTGTGTGTGTGTGTGTGTGTGTATGGGGTATGGGAAGGTGGGGGTATTACCAGTATAAAGGGAATATTACCATATTGCTAAATTCAGTTTGTTACACATCTGCATCAATGTTTTTTTGCTTTTTTGTGATGTATTTTTTTATTGACTATTAGACCCATTAATGTCTTTTCTATATTAGCCAAATAATGTATCAATAATACTTAACACATTTAAGTGAATCAGGCCCCTTAGCATCCTATTCAAAAATCTGAACCATTGATTTATGTCACAAAATCATTATTACAAAAACACAAAAACTGTCATTACTTCATAGTAAGCTATTATTATATTCAAGTCATCACACTTTATAATAATAATAATAATAATAATACATTTTATTTAAAAAGGCGCCTTTCTGGACACTCAAAGTCACCGTACAAAAACATAAAAATAAAAATAATAATATATTTATAGTGAAGTTTGTCAAATTTGCATATTAGCATATAAATAATGAGCCCGATCTGAATATAACTGCTAATCAATCCTCATTTAGTCATCAGCAAGAATAAATAAAATATATTGGGGCCATTATTAATGAGTTGATTAAAAAAAAAATTTTATTGTTCTTATATTTTTTACAAAATGTGAGTATGACCTCATATTGTTGACTAATCTTTACCATCCCTACCCTTGACTATTTTAAAATGCTTAAACATACTTTCTGTGTCTGTGTACTGCAGCAGTAATATGAACAACATCAAAATCTAAAGGAAGAGAATTTTTAGTCTGACTAAAGTCGTGCAAGGCTGAAGATTTTTTTGAAACGTCCATAAAACTTTTTTCTCTGACATTAACAATTCTTCTTGAAACCTTTAGAACACATATCTACACTAAAAAATAATATAGACATTTAAAATAGAAACTTCTCTCTTTCACTCATTTAATATTTTATATTTTAGTTATTAGATAACTAAAAATATAGACATATGTATCACTATCAATTTAAGTATACTCTTTATTTAAGTGGATTTCTCCCAAATCTAATATCCATCTGGTTTTATCAATGGTTTAGATGATCCAGGGAATTTACACTGACAATCCATCCAATGTTTGTTAAGTAGCAAAAAGATAGTTTTGCCCTTTTTCAAAATTATTTGCATTTAGGATTTCTCTAGTACACATTTATAAGGGTAGATTTAGTCCAGCAGGGTTTCTTACCATGTCATTATTTTGTAGACACTATAGGACTGCAATGACTGAAGTGCCTGCAGCATCAGAGTCTGTGCTAGTTAGAAGTATCAGGGAACTATGAAATAAAGAAAGATCACTGGCTTGGTTTGGTATTGTTTTTCAATATAAGGTTGCTGTTGTACCTAACTGTGTCCATACCCATGCTAACTGATTTCTGGAAACCTACTTTGTTATGAAGTAGATTACAGTAGCAGCCATTCAAAATGGCCCTTCCCAGTCAAACACCAGCCAAATGGCCACTGATTTCCCTCTAACTCCCAGCAAAATCCTCTCCAAAGAAGACGTTTTAGCGTTGTCTCCCTTTTATCTCCTCTTTCTGTCATCTTTTGTCCTTTTTTCTGTTTTTTGTTTCCTGTTCTACTGACATTGCAATGTCCATATAATCTGTAATACTCACTGCATAATTATAATAAAGCTATTGACATGTATACATCAAGCAGAACACTATGACGATAGCCGTACTGCTCCACTTGTGAAAGTAAAATCTGTTGGGCCCCTTTTGGCATCAAGACAATTATTCGTACTGCCACATTGCCAGACAGGACATTGTACAAAAAAATAAATAAATCCTCTCCCACTTCCAGCCAATAGAGGGACTCCCTGTTGCATATTTTTTTTTACTCTGACTCTACCCTTTCACTGAATTATAGGGTCTGACCAGGAGATGACACTTATTTTTACATCTTAATGTCCACAAATCATGACAGAAAGAATATTTTAGTACAAAGATTGATTTTTAAAAAGGAATTGTAGGGGACCAGTCAGGGCCCATCAAGAAAAGTGGGGAAATTTTGAGTGGCTACTACTGTAGGTGTTATAAGAGTTAATAAAACACTGGAAAGAAATGCATAGCCTCTGTGGATTAGGTCACATCCGCCACTGCTGCCCAATCCTCTTTGCAACAATCCCTTATGGTTACCCCTGGAGTTGATGGGCCCACTGGGGAAATTGCCTTGCATCACTCTATCAAGGCTTGGCTGGGACCTAGGAGGAGGAACCATACCACCAGTTTCTCGTCGGCTAACCCCCGTCCAGCTCCAGGAACAGGTCCCTGCTCCGCTGTACATGGCGACATCTAATGCCTTGATTTTATGATCATCATAAGGGATTTTGAAATTGCTCTTTGCCCACAGCCTGTTTAGCCTGAGAGAGCCTACCAGGTCCTTTTTAGCTCCTGATAACCTAGCTTCTGGGATCATCCAAGCACTTAAAACCCTCCACCATGTTAAGAAGGGGACGGAGGGACTATGTCTCTTGGCTGGCCCTGGAATGCCTGGGATTTCCCTCAACAGAGCTGGCGTAGGTGTCTGGGAAGACTGAGAGTCTTTGCTGAGACTGCTGCCTTTGCGACCTTGTTCCGGATAAGCAGATGAGGATTACTATTACAAGTACATGGTAAGAGTTGCTTATAATGCACATATTACAAAAAAATCCTGCCGAGAATCCTGGTTAAGGTCAAATAAAGCAGATAAAGTTAAGAAATTCTGGTCAATGTCTGCTAAGCTGGTCTTAGGGTCTTTAATCTCCTCTTTCAATATTAAAGCAATAGATATTAGTTGGTTATTAGAAATAACAACAGACATGCTCCTGAGGCTTGAGCTTTGTTATACTCTATAAACTTGTATGTGCAAATACGTAATAAAGTATGTGATCCTGGGAGTACAGTTCAGTTATATTTTTGATTTATCCATGTCTGAAAATGATCATTTAACCATCAGACTTCCTAAAACAGCATCTAATGTAGTGTATCATATTCCCTCTGAAGTTGTGAGCTTCTATGGCTCTGATGCCTCTTTTTGTTATATAACACTATTATATTGGAGGTGAGACTCTTGTGTGCTACTTCAAAATATAATGTGGTGAGAGTGATTTAGAACTTTCATTTAAGTGTGTGGGTATAGAAATATCTGTATCTATATATATATATAGATATATTTAAATATCTCTATATATAATAAACAAACATGTTCTATTTATGCAACCAGGGGACAGCGAAGCTGCAGAATATGTGTACAGTACAGGCAATAACATTATGCAATCACAATTTGCTCTTGGAATGATCTACACGGCAAAATCGTTTCTACTACAGCCTGGGAGGACAAATTGCTGTTTTATTGTAACTCATCTATCTTGTATGTCAAGACGTTGAGCCACAAAAATAGGCTGTAGCTGCCTGCATTCATCAAAAATGTATTTAATCGCTTGTAGTGCAGTTTCTGTCTTTGGGTCTGTGGCAGTGTTTGCCTGTTTCTCTGTCCATTCATTCCTGCATCAGTCTGTCTCTGTCCTTTTGTACATTTCTCTTTCTTTTTGTCTGACTGCTTCTATGTTCATTCCTTTATCTTTCTATCAATCTTTCCTTTTGTGTATCTGTTTTTCATTCGCTCTGTGCCCATTCATTCCTGCATCTATGTGTATGTAAGTCCATTTCTCCATCTCTTTGTTGTGAACAGTATTTTTACACATTCTTCATAATTTTATATTTAATCTCTGGAAACAGGCTTTTTTTTTAACATAGCTTTCTGTATATCTTTCACTCACACTTGTACAGTCGACTTTAAGTCCTTTTGAGCACTCTTTAAATCTACATTTGGACTCACAGGATGTTGCAATCTTATTTTTGAAGACCTCACACACCTCTCTGATCTTTCCATGGTGTTAACTTTTAGACCAACAGCCTGGAGAACACAAGACATAATGATTGGGAGGGGGACAAAAAGAATCAAACACAAGGCTTATATCATGGATGTGAGATCTGATTTTCCTATGAGTGATTTTATACTTCAACTAATGTGAACTAATATAAGGGTGTCCTTATTTATTCCTTCATCTTATATTTCTTTATCTATATAATTTAAGAAGACAGGACACTTGCTTAAGTTTAAACCAGGTTTTACAGACCCAACCAATGTTTTTTGATACTGTTTTAAAGATGTTAGATATCAAGAACTACCTCTTAGACAGGAGGCTATTTTCTTTGAATGCTAAAAACTCTTTTTTCTGTCATGATAGTACTGTATGTTATTCAGGCCTTTTTTTTTTTAACATGCACTGACATGGTATTGCATCCCTAACCTGTTGAAACATTAATGGGAAGTTCCAGTCAGCAAAGAATAATCAATGGATTATTATCTATAACTAGAACTAATATTTTCGTGTGATTTGATGAATTAAGCCTTAATCAGTAAAAAAGCGAAGTAATAATATTTTTTGTCGTGATCACGGGAGAGGCCATTTTTGCCCAAATATAGGCACCTCAATCCTGACATCTTGTAGCAGTGACGTGCCACGGTGCAGTAAGCCCTGGCGCCATTCTCCCTGTTTTACAAGCAAAATCGATGGTGCTACTAGACATATCTGCAGTAGAACCATAGTTAAACTGACAATGCCCACGTTCATGGCAGCAGTTGGATGTTGTAATACATGAGGTGAAAGTGGTAAAAAAAAATTGTTATTTTCTACCTTTCTGATTATTCTGATTTCCTCCGCGGACAGGTTCGTTGTTGGATTGTCAACTTGAAGAGGGACGGTTTGCCATTGAATTTCTGGCCAGAGAAAAAAAACACCGCATGGCATATGTAGCCAACATTTTGGAAGAAGGTTTTCAAGGTTCAAGTCCCAGAAGGTTTTTCTGGGACTTGATCTTTAACGATACAGCATTGACATACAACCGGTAGGTGGCAGTAGTGTTCTTCCGCAACACTTTCTGCCACCTCAGTAAAGCACATTTAAATGAAAATTACTTTTATTTAAAACTACTTTTTCATTTCAATACAATGTTGTACGTGGTTCTTACTCAGTCATCCAGGTCATGATCATTCCTGAAAAATTCAAAAAATATCCACTGGACTTGGTTTTCAAGATTTGAAAGACGTTTAGCCACCTCTCCAGGAAGCTTTCTCAATTCAAATGTCTGGATCACAGTGAGTTTGAATTATATAGACACAAGCATTATGCGTAACGCGCCATTGCATGTTTCCAAAAGCGTGCAAAGTAGACCATTAGTAGCTGCGCCCACAGAGGCTAACATTATAACTTATAAACATATTTAAAGTACTTTCAGAAGTCTAAATTCTTAATATGATTGGACTTTTCCTTTAAATCTACCAGACCCAGATGGTGTACGGGACTATCTTGTACCAAGCAGTTACCAGCTGTTCTTTTAAGTACCCTATGGTTTTGAGGTAGGGACTTCCTAATTTGCATGAGTTTACATGATGATTTTTTTACAACATAAAATGCAAGAAAATTTTACAAGTTTAAAGGCATCAAATTAAGTAGATGTGGCAGAATTTGGGACAATATCTTTGATGTGCACCCTCACTTCAAGGGGGAAAAGTCCAACAAATTTGGAATATTGGATCTGCCACTTAGAGCTAGCAAGAAAAGACTCAAGGTTGACGGAAAATTCCTGTGCAGCCTGCAATCAAAAAAATTCCGCCTCCCCCTTATCAATATCTCCCCTGGATGTGCGGAAGTGCAGAGAAGAACTGTACTGAAACTGAAATCTCGATTACAATGTAAATTGTAGTTGACAATAAAGAAATTCATTGATTTATTGAGAATCGTAGAAAACAGTTGCAGTTTACATGAAATCCCTTCCGCCACGTTTAGGTGGTTATATATATACTCATACAATATTTCCACATTTGGTTTGTTTGGTAATATTCCCTGTCAAAAGCTTTCAAGCTTTCAAATGGAAACTGGGTTTAAAAACGGATTAAAGGAAACTCTACCAATTACTTTACTTTAGTCCATAGGTTGTACTGTAGAGCTAACTTTTAATAGATCCCTGCAAGTCTTTGGCAGTAATGTAGAATATGTCTCCAACAGTGACATGACTAATGTGACTGATTAGGAAGTAACCTAATATGGCAGGAACCTTTAGCCTTATTGAAACATTCAGTTGTTTACAAAGTTCTTACTTTGTTATACTATAATCAGTTCCATCCTATCCAGTGTTACAAATTTCACTATTTTCAAATTATGTTTTGCAGATCATATTGACTTCAGTTCTGAGGGCAGACTTTCCTCTGGAATAAGAAAGATGGATTTTTATTACTCTGACTGATGTTAGCAACAACACTTTCACTGGTTCACATGCATATCAAAAACAAGTGTTTGTCTGGGGCTTACAATAAAGAGAATTATCTGCAAACCTTAATTTAAAGTAATGGAATTTATTCAAAACCTAAAATGAAAAAGGAAAATATAAAATCCTAAAAAAGAAGAAAAAAATTTGTAATATTAGTTTTTTTGTTTATTCCATGTACAAAATGAGTTTGCAAATACTAATAAAAAAATTCTGACAATACACCTATTTTGTGAGGATAAATCAGAATTATTATCATGCCGGAAATTTACACTTTTCCATCAAGTTTGACCAGCATGACCTTTTCTAAACCCTCCTACGGTGTTTGGGTTTGTGGAATCAATTTTCTTTTTTTACTAAAGCAAACTTAGGCTAATTGGCTTTGGCTCACTTCCTGGGAAAACCTTAAATCAGAGAAAGCCATTAATGACAATCTGTTGAAAGTTTACTTTACATCCAAGATATTCGGGTAAAGAGGATAATAAAAATGTGTGCCTGTGGGCCGTGTTTGTGAAAGGGGAGAGTGTGACAAGGAGAGAAAAAATAAATATATTCAACTATATATACTGTTTATTTTGATGTCATTGTAGAAATGTGAAAATTTGCTTTGTATTTGAATTTTTGGTTATTTGTCTGTTTTACATTTTTAACAGAAAAACCAGAAACACTGGATAAGTGACTATGAACACCAAGCGAGGATAGTAACCTTACAGTATGATGCTGCCCTCACCATGTTTCAAAGTGTTGCATTTCCACCATGTGCATTATTTCATCTACATCAAGTGTTTGATATTATTCTTTTCTGAATACATGACTTTCTTTCACAACTCCTTCTTACTTGGTTGCAAAATGGACTTTTTAAAGGTTTTTTGCTCATTATTTCTCCCCTAAGTAACAGCTCTGAGAAATGCATGAATAGTTATCTTAAGCTCTGGCTCTCTGCAGCTCCTCCAGAGTTACATCCTTTGTTTCTGTTTAGGTGGGCATGTTGTCCAGGTAGCTTTGAAGCTGTGCCAAACTCTCTTCAGTTTAGAAAAAGAATATTTTGTAGATTCATCTTTCAAATATCTCCACAACATGGTTGGTTTGCTAAAATTCCCTCACAAAACTAGTCAAGCTTTCAAATAACAAACTGAACATTCTTCTGACTATGTAGGTGACTGCTGAGGCTCAATTGTTACACTGGGTTTAAGCTGAGAAAAAACAAAAAACTTGCCAATCTTTTGATCATTTTTAATTCATATTTTAAAAACTGTGCTTTTGTGTAGGTTCATCAATTGAAATCTAAAAAAACACAATAGGTTTTGGAAAGTGGGGAAATTTTGAATGGCTAATACTGTACTTTAAACCTAGCCAATTGCTTGTTTATGCTTAGTTTGATATTACAGTGACATTGCTGGCCCAGCTTTAGTTTTAGAGCAAAAACCAAGATTACAGGAGCTCCTTTCTAATGTCTCCCCACCTCACCCCCACCAAAGAAAAAACAAACAGTTTTACTTCCTGAGCTGAAGAAGAATGGCAGCAGGAGTGGCCGTTGTCACGCTGCGCTCCGTTGCAGCATCAGTGCGCCAAGCTGCCTTAGCCAGGGATATTTTTGGCTCCCACCTTGTTTTAATCCATGCCGTGAATCCCCTGATGGATTATTCATGCTTCCTCTTCCCCTCTGCTCCACACCTTCTTCACTTCTTCCCCTATCACCTCAGCCCCCCCTTCTCACCTTCTTCCCTTTTTCACACTTTCTCAGCCTCTCTTTCTCTAACACCACCTCAAGTCTTCCTGTGTATATATTTGTAGCCTCATTAGACAATGCTGCCAAACAGTCACTTATATAATTTATTCATTGCTTGGCTTATATAATATATTGCAGTCATCTTTACTCTACCAAGTGTATCATTTACGGTTGCACAGCATTGTTTAAATCATTTTATATAAACTGCATTCCCAAATGTTTTCATTGAAGATTGTTCTCTATACTGTACCTTTACTGTTTTTTTTTTTTTTTCCCATTTTAACAAAATATTTTGTTTTTTTTTAAATCTTCTATGTCGGGAAATAAGTCCAGGCAAGAGATATATTTATTCTTTTTAAATACAAGAATAAAGTTGTAATATTATGGGAATAAAGTCATAAAATTAGGAGTATAAAATCATAAAATTACGAGAATAAAGTTATAACATTAAGAGAATAAAGTCATAAAATTAGGAGAATAAAGAAAGTTGCAACATTATGAGAATAAATTCGTAATATTATGTGAATGAAGTCGCAAAATTAAGAGAATAAAGTCGGAATATTATGAGAATAAAGTTGTATTTTATGACAACTCTTACAAGAAGCAGTTTCTTCTCCAGGAATGTTGAGCATCATTTGAAGTTATACTTTGTCATCGGTATAACAAATAAGGAAATCTTTTAGCTGGTGTTGGGCCGATGCCCTTTTTTGGCCCCGATACGATACCCGATACCTGGCTGTGCAGTATTGGCCGATACTGATATCATCCCGTTTGAAATTGATGTGTGTGTGTATACATCAAGAACTGAATAAATATAAATAATAAAAATGAAGAATGTAGTACTTGGATGTAAAATAATTACTATCATTGTTTTGTCAAGCTGCTGCCTTCCTTTTGTGAAGCAGGAAAAAAAGACTAATACAAAAGTGAATCAGTAGAACTTTTTATTGTCTACCTGGAATGGGTGACAATAGTTGAATAAACTTTTGGCTCTCAAAATGGTATCGGTGCCATATTTGTTGGTACTCACTGATACTAATACGACAATTTTAGTGCTGGTTAGGAGCCCTGCCTGATACTGGTATCGGTATTGGTGCAACACTACTTTTAGTATATTTGCCCTTAGGTGAGACCATATGCTGGTGTGGTTGGCCCTGGGTTCCTCCTAAGCACAATGCAGTTCCTGCAAGATGAAGGCATTGAAGCTATGGACTGACCCACCTGTTCCCAAGAACTGAAACAAATTGAGCACATCTGGGACATAATGTCTCAATCCATCCACCAGCGATACATTGCTCAACAGACTGTCCAGGAGTTGGTTGATACTTTAGTCCTGGGTCCGTTTCAAAAAGCAGGATTACTGAAAAGTTCTAAACTTTCTAAACCTGAAATCAATGAAAGTGAGTTTTGGTTTCTCAAAGAGAGCTCATTAAACCCCTTTCTCTGTTACTGTAGCGACATTCACCCCAGAGCTAAACTGGTCGGGACCAGGTTTTGTTCATTGTATGGCTTCAGATAACCGCTGATAGTGGCCATTTATTGAGATGATAACATCCAATGTGGCTGCAAACACACACTTATTTACTATGTAATGTAAAACTAAATAAAACTGAGGAGGAACCCCATGAGATGATGCACAGGCACTACCTGTTTGAACAGTGTTTTCTGACTCCCTCTTCACCTGCTGCCAGATGATTTCACCTAAATAGATGCATTGATCCACTACAATTCAAGAAATAATTGTTTTTTGTGTTTGTTTAAGCTGTTTATGAAACTGGCCCCAGGTGTGGGAGGATATCAATTAGGATAACATTTGCCACCTCATAAGTAGCATGCCGTTGGTGTTGTAGTAAGGTCATACAGGTTTGTTGGGCCTTAAATAATTACTTTCATTACTCAAAATAACATAAGCACTAGAATCTTTGTAAAAAAGGTAAATTAAATAACGACTCATCAGTAGTCAAACTTACTCAGGCAGTTCTAAAGCATTTCTGCTGATTAACATGGGGGTGTGAGTCTGCATATGTGATGTCATATTGGAGTAATGTACTGAGTTGCTAATCCACTGTACTAGGAAATGAACTAAACTATGTTGATCCTGAGTTGGAATAAATAGATTGGGTACAATGAAAAAAAAATGTTTCATAAGTCTCTTGCTAAACTATTCCAGGACCACAAAACCTTGTAATCCCCCCATTCATTTCTGGATGGAAGAAAAAAAAGGCTGTTCCTTCTTCTTAAGCTCTTGCTCACTCATGATTTTTTTATTTACAGTGTGAGTTTGCTTGTTCAGATAAACAAACCAGTTCAACAGATTTATTTCACTGACGCAAAATCGTATTAACCAATGAAGTGAAATTTTGTTTTAAGGACTTCCGACTTGATGCGATAAAGCCACAAAAGACTTGAGATTTAACTTGGACTTTAACATCAATGCCTTAGAGGTCCTGTCAACAAGCACTACCAAAGAGGTTAATGTTCACTAAGCACAGGAAGTAATAATCTACTACAAAGATACATAATGAGATGGAAAACTCCCGAGATGTATGGATTGTTTTATAAAAACATAGATCCTTGGATGCCTTACTAATAACCCTGTCATGATCTACCCTGATAGCTCACCTTAATTGCTAATGCTTTCCACCAGCTTAACTATCTTCAGCTTCTAATTGTCACTCATCTCATCCACCTGCCTGTTTCCCTTATATTCAGAGCAGAGTTCCAGCTACCAGGGCCAGATCATTGTTGGATTTCTGTTAGTGTCCTGTCTGTGAGTTATAGTTATTTCCATGTTGGTTCATGTCCCCATACTCAGTAGATTATTTTTTCAGCAAATTTTTTCAGGCTAGTTTTAGTGACTTACTCTAATAATCATCTTCTGTTCATCTTCTGAGGCGATGCCTCAACCCCTCCTGCAGTCGTTGTGAACCACAGCCCTGCTCTCCTGTTCTGGTTCTGTTTTGTTTTATGTCAGTAAATATTTTGAACTTTCCTACTCCCTGTCTCACCTTGAATACTGGGTCCATCTGTCCCAATTTATGACCATCATACCAGTATTTCCCTTATTTAAATGTATTGATTTTATTTGTTGTATTATACACAAATATGTGGTGAAGCAATTTAGATCTCTATTACTTGTAATTGTATTTATAAATGGGGTAAACAGTGAAGTAAGGGAGTATCCCCCTTAGCTTGCTTTTACGTAATATATTAAGCGTAGTCTGTGTTTTTCCTTATTCTATTTATCATACATGACATATGACCTTATTTTAGAAGTATTTTAGCTCTTTGTTCATGTTTTCAAAACATTTTTTTTACCTCGTGGAGAAGGAAAACAGTGTGACATGGCTCCTGCCTGTTGCTAATTTCATCAAACTCCAACCTTTTCTCCACTAATTACAAAAGCCCATAAGAAAAATGAAAATAGTCCGCCTGGAGCAATTTGAGGAGTGGTGGGAGGTGAAAAGCAGATGAGAGGAAAAATGACTAAATCTGACACTTTGTTTTCATCACACCTTCTCTCTACCTTCATCTCTCCACCGATTAAATATTCATGTGAGCCCAGAATTGTATCTGCTGCTTATCATCTCGCTAGCTTCCTGCTCTGCTCCTGCAGCCGTCGCTATGACAGCAGCCAAGAGACAAGCCTGCATCAACCCCAACCTGCAGGATCACACTGTTTATATAAAGACCTGCCCTGTGTGTATTTCGGGGGAAACCGCAGTCATCTTTCTGCTTCTGTTCCTGTCAGAAGAAAGGAAGGAAGGATAAATCTGAAAAACAGAAATAAGCTGAGGTGTCACACAGTCTTTAACTATTGCAGACGTTGCAGAGATCACCAAGATGGAGATAAGGAGCAAATGAAGAGTATGATGATAACTTATAAGGTAAAATATGAGGAAAATATGACTCCTTAAAGGAAAGCTGCCTTCATTTCTCTCAAACAAGGCATTGTGCAGAAAAATCAGCCACCATTTTCAAAGCGTGTTTAGTAAATTTCAAGATTTGCAGTCATTTGTGCTCAGGAAGTTGGGGCTGCACCCTTGGAGTTTTAGAAAATGGAAGTGCAATTCCGCCATCTAGTGGATTTCTTCAGTAACACCATCTTATGAAACGGTTTAATTCAACAGTGCAGTTGTGCAATACCAAACAAAGTAACATGTGTTTTTCATGCCTCTGCCTTGCTGAACTTTTGGGAAAAAACAGACATATCCCTGTTCTGTTTCTGCAGCACCAGACAAGTAGAGTAGTTAGATAGTATAGCCTAAGCTTGGAGAGACAGTCGAGAGGAAAAGATTGTAATAAAAATAGATTAACTGTGCTGTAAAATAATGTTACAGAGCAGGAAAGATATAAACCCCATGGGAACATTACTAGCATAGCCTATTAAGCACAAGTAGCTTAATGAGGAGTAAAAATGTACTTAATTTGCAGCATTAAAGTTGCCGAACCAATAAAAATACTTTAAGGAACCAAAGCGACCAAAACTAACTTGATATAGCAGATATTTTATGTTTTTACAAATAATACTGTCCATTTTTGAATGTGTTTAATTATTTAACAAATAAAAAAATTATAATTATTAAAATCCATCCATGCATCTTCTCCTGCTTCATCTGTCAGGGTCGAAGTGGGATTGGTGCCTATCTCCAGCAGTCTATAGATACACCCTGGACAGGTCACCAATCCATCACAGGGCAGGGTATGGCAAGAAACTGTTCACACTCACACCTAAGGGCAATTCAGAGACGCAAATATACTTAACAGTAATGTTTTTGGACTGTAGGAGGAAGTACACATACTCCGGGAGGAGTACCGAGGAGAACCCTTGCATGGACGGGGAGAACATAAAAGCTTCATGGAGAGAGACCCAGGGCTGGGAATCAACCAATGACCTTCTTTCTCCTATGAAACTTTTATTATTATTATCATTTTTCTATTTAATTTTTTTAAACTATATTTGAGGACTTTAAACCAGCCAAGCTTAAAAACAGATTTGTTTTGTTAGGCCTATATCAATATTGCCAGATTATATCAATGATCAGTCAATTGGTTAATATGAATTGATGGGGATATCTGGGTAGCTTGTTATTTTATTTTTACAATAGTGGGAAAGAAAACACTGTTTTCATTTCCTGATGACATTTTCCAACAGTATGACGCTCAGTTTGCAAAAGCTCTAATCATAAAAAACAATTTCTTGGACATTTTGTAAACTTTCCCACCAAATACCTAATCCACCCACTACATTTTCAAAAGAGCATCTTTGTTATACAATGGAAATGGAGGTATGGATGTATGATATGCAGCCGACAGATCTGTGTGTGATGCTGATATGTCACTATTGACCCAAACCATCTAGATATAGGATTTAGATGAGGTACATCATATTATTTTTAAGAGTTAATTTCTAATAAATTGTCCAAATGATAATTCAAAAGGTATTGTCTGGATGAAATATCTTGCTGCATGAGCAGATAATTTCATTTTTTGTTTTATCTTTTCCATCAGATTTATCTTTTTCTCAGACTCCTCTTTTTTGCATTTTAATTACAGAATCGTTATGAAATTTTACCTGTGGAAGTAGTTGTGAGACATCGCCGTTAGGTGGCAGTGTGTCCTTTGTGAACCATGGTGGCTAAACACAATCACTGTGCAAAAGAAGGTGGGTTTCTTGAATCCGATACTTAATATATAATAAATATAATGATAATGTCATACAATATTATTATATAATACTATAAAATATAATAATGTAAATATAAAATAACATAGTATTTAATATGTCAGAGTTTACATTTCTTTTATGTTTATGCATTCAGCTTTCTGATGCATTTAACAATGTGGCTTAAATAAGTTATCAGAAAGCACTGCAAAGAAACACTAAACAAAATAAAACATTCAGATTAGAAAACATAAACAACACAAATCTGGAAATAAAAAAACTATTCAGGAGAAGAATAGTCCTCTACTGTAAAAAATACACTTCAGACCTAAAAAGACTAAATGCCTATAGGCACAATAATTTAAGTCAGTTCAGAAATACAAGGTATGGCAATCTTTAACATTACTGAGTGAGTTTTCATTTCTTTATTCTTTAAATGATAAGTTATTTTTCATGCTTTTATTATAAATTGAGAGATAATTAACTCTTGAAGTTTGATTTTCAGTTAGGAGAAGTTTGATTTTCAGTTAGGGACTCTGTGTTTGATTCCTGCTTGATTTCAACAATACAAATTGCTGCTAAAGTGATATTTCATAATGAAATAACATTTTACTTTCTGTTCAATGAGAATCAAGCTTCTTATTTCTGAGTGTCAGAACATTTACATCTTTGACCCCTAAAATACCACTGTCTCAGAGACTTGTAACATTTACAATGTTATTTCACTCTATATTTATTCAGAAAAATATCATTGAAGTTATATTCATTGATTACTATAGATTGATATTAATTCAATAAGATATTTAATAATTATCTAATTTACTGTAACATAACATTACATAAAATGTAATTTCTGAATACTTATGCAAAGGTTTGTTGAATTATTTAATTGTTAATTTTTATAGTTTAATTTTGTATTTCATTATTTTAATATTTATTACATAAATAAATAAAGGAATAAAGAAAAGCTAAATCTGCTTAGCTTGTTATATATTTTGTCCCTCCGTATACATCAGCGTACACATCACAATGATTATGAAGACCATACTGCAACCCCTCCTGGGCTTCCCGACCCCTATTTTGAAAGAAAAATCATTTTTAAAAATAAAAGAAAGGTTTTAAGCTTTTTAACTTTTAATTATTAGCAGCTCAGTTGGCTAAGTAAATATAAACTTGCTATTATAGAATAAAACTTTTTTTTGTAACACTGCTCATGTTCTCACCACTCATCATCACGTCATCCAGTGATGACTGTGCATATTTCCAAATGTATAGAGTAGCAGCTGACACCATTTGCAGAACAAAATATTATATATATCTACCAAGGATGTAGATCAGGGATTTCCAAACATTTCATCTATGACACCCCACAAAAAATGCATAGTGCAACAAAATGGAGACCCCTTGAGAATACATTTAATTGATATGTATTTATGAATTATGAATTCATCTTTCATCTTGATGTGACCTGAGGCTTCTTTGGGACCGGGATGATGGTGGCAGACTTGAAGCATGCTGGCACTACGGATTGGTCCAGCGAGGTATTAAAAATGTCTGTGAGGACACCAGCCAGCTGATCTGCACACTCCTTATATACCTGCCCAGGTATGTTATCAGAACCTGGGGCCTTCCATGGGTTGACTCTCCTCAGAGTTTTCCTCACTTCAGTTATGTCCAGGTTTAGTGCCTCCTCTCCCTGGTGTGGAACAGCTTTCACTGCTGGAGTGCTGTTTAGTGCCTCAAACCTTCCAAAGAATTTCTTCAGTTCATTTGGAAAGTCAGTGTTTGCTGCATCTACCGGGGGGAAGGGTGTGTTGTAGTCTGTGATTGCCCAGATGCCTTTCATTATCCTCCTGGTGTTGCTGGAGTCGTGGAAAAGATCCTGGATCTTCTGGCAGAGGTTCTGTTTCACTGATCTGATGGAACGGTTTAAGTTGGCACGCGCTATTCTTAGTGCCTCTTTATTACCAGACTTAAAAGCTGAGTTCCGTGCTTTTAACAATTTCCGAACCTCTCCATCCAGGGTTGTTGGTTGGCCCGGGTGGTGATGTTCTCATGCATTTGATAATGTAGGCTGACACAGTCATGGCATACTCATCAATATTTAACAAGTTGTCACAGGTTGCTGCAGCCTTGCAGATGTTCCAGTCAGAGCATTCAAAACAGTCTTGGAGTTTCTCCATGGCGCCCTCAGACCACACTCGGACCTCTTTAACTGTTGCTTTAGCCCTGATCAGCTGGGTCTTATATGCAGGAATAAGCATGACTGAGAGATGATCTGATGACCCGAGGTGGGGGCTGCTCTGAATGCATCTTTGATGTTAGAGTAAACCAGTTGCACCCCGAGTTGCAAAGTCCACATGTTGATAAAAATGAGGGAGAACAGTCCTCAAGTTAGCCTGGTTAAAATCTACAGCAATGATGAAAGCATCCTCTGTCTATGCAGATTGGAGCTCGGAGATAGCCTGCTATTGAGTCTTCATGGACTCTCTTGTATTAGCACTAGGGGGCACGTAAACAGCAGTAATGCTAACCATACTGAACTCTCTGGGTAGATAGAATGATCTGCAGTTAACAGTCAGTAACTCTATGTCTGGAGAGCAGAAGCCGGCGACATTTTTGCACCAGCTGTTGTTGATGTAAACACATAGCCTGCTACCTTGATTCTTTCTGCAGAGCTCTTTGTTTCTATTGCTGTGGTATAGCATTAGCCCCTTTAGACAAATAGCATTGTCTGGTATTGCTGGATGCAGCCAAGACTATCAGAATGATGGTGCAGCAGTTACATATCTCCTTTTTTGAAGAGAGATCGAGTTGGAGATTATCCATTTTGTTATCCCACGACGTTGGAGAGCATGATTGACTTGTGAAAGCAAAATCTGTTGGGCCCTTTTTGGCATCGAGAACCGAAAATATTCTTATTGCCACATTGCCAGACAGGACACTGTGTAAAAAATAAATAAGAATAAGATAAGTTCTTTTCATGGTGTATTCTGCTGACAATGCTTGAGACGATCACTTCAATAAATGTCACAACTTTTGTGAGAAGAAAAGATATATTCAGACATTTGAGAAAGAAAAGACCAATAACACAAGTTAATAAAGGAAATCATATCCAACCAAAAATCAAGAGAAGAGATGTTATACAATATGCTCAGATATAACATTTTTATTTTGATGACTCTCTTGTCATTTATTCTCTCAAAGCCTTTTGCAAACTTTGAAGATTATTCTTCTAGAAATTATATCCTTAAACATGCAGAATAAAAAGCTTAGTCAAATACAACAGAAGCAGTTTCTCAAAAGTGATAAAAAAGCTTACTGTGCAACTGTACACTACAATTGACACTCCATGTACAATAGATGGAGAGAAGATATTTCATGCTTCCATCCCCATTAGCCCTTAGCTGCCTATACATAATTGCCTGGGGGATTAGTCCTTTTTGAATGATACACTACAACATCTTTTCTGATCTAACACAGTTACGTGCTCCACCGGCTAACTTAACTATAATAGTACTTACCTTGTATGAAAACTCAGAGAATGTGTCACACTGGGTAAAGGTGTTTAATTGAAATGATGTCAATGACCTACCTCAATGAAAGGTCAAAGCCCCTTGTTTCAAGCTATTCTCCTGAAACAGATGGGGCTGCTTTCTAACACAACAAAGCCACAACATTTCATGTTGCATTAGTTACTGATTACCTGGTGATGAAAAATTATCTTGACTTCAATAGATCATTAGGTGTGATATACAAACTACTAATAGCAGCAGCAGTTCAGTGTCTGAGGAAAGAAAACAACTGACTCTCCTTGATCTGAAACTTATATGCTAAAATATTTTCTGGTCTCATTAGTTTGATCATTTGTGTCCCTGTTGAAATATATAGATTTTCATAGTTTTAAATGTGAGAAAATTTAATCTGTTGCTGCCTACCATGCTGGAAAGGGTTAAACATTTTGAGGTTAATCTTTCTAAAGAGAAGAGCAATATTCACAATAAAATGAGAGGCATTAGTCTTTCTTCCCAGAAGTGAACAATCCAGCAACTCAATACAAGTTCAGAGCATGCAGTACTCAGGGAAATTAAAAAAACCAATAGCTTCATCTCAGACCCTAGAATATAATAAAATAGTATAGAATAGAAAAGAAAATTCCTTTATTGTCCCACAATAGGGAAAGTCTGTTTTTTACAGCCCCAGTATTTTCCTGAAGGAGTAATCCCAAGGGAAAAATAAAGTTGAGTCTAAGTCTAAGAAAAAATATTATAGGAAAAATGGCCAAACAATTATAGACCTCAGAAAAATGTATAAAAATAGCATACTAGGCAAGAGTTAAAAGAAAACAATAAAATACTGTACTGTAAAGTTTTTTAACAACATAAAACTGTGCACCTGGAGAATAGATAACCAATATACAGCTATGGACATGCTTAGAGTAATGGATATTTGACAATAGCAGAACCATCAGAGATATGCAACAGATAGCTCCAAAGAAGATGGCTAATGCCTCAACAGTCATAGAAGGTCTTTAGGAGCACCCCCTGCCCTCCATTAGACCTCAGTGTCCTCAGAGACGTGGAAGTCTCTGAAACGTCTCTGAGGACACTGTCTCTGACTCCTGCCTGACTGCCACGTCAGGCAGGAGTCAGTGTCCTGACACCTGCTTGACTGCCATTTCTCTTCCTCTGGGATATGGACACGCTCTGTGTGCGGCAGCACAGCAGAGCTCCCTAGGGTGAGCAGCTGGTTCCGGGTGTAAACAAAGGGAGCCTGGTTAAACACTCTGGCTCCACACGCAAACACAACAACAAAAAAAAGGAATGAGAAACAGAACTTTGCAGAAAAACGTGAGCTGCATTATGTTAGACATGGTATGAGAAAGATACAAAGTCACACCAAAAATGAAAATAATAAAATAGATAGATGAAAGAATGAAAAACTCAGGAAAATAAAGGGAGATGCGGAAACAGGCTGCCTGCTCCTTGCTGGCACCAGTAAAGCTTACAGGCCCCAGTTAACATGACTTGAAGTTAATGATTGTGCAATTAGAAAAAGAAGGAACAGGTAGAGCTTTGCAGAATTGCATCTGAAGACCTCTGGAAAAAAAAAACCACATTTCCTACTGCTTCACTTTTCATGTTTCACATTTGTTTCTAGACAAGAGGTGCTAGCCTTGTATTAGCATGACTATGGCTTCCTCAACTGTCTCCCCTGATGGTGTTCCGTCTCTCTATAACTTTCCTTCTCCCTCTGTTCAATGTTCAGATATTTCTCTGCCACATTTAGTGATCATCTATCCAACACGTAGCTAAATCAGTATAAAGAATAAAGTTGAACTTCATAATAACCAAAACTTGTTTCCAATCGAATAATGTTATCTTTTTTAGAGTGGATTCAGGTACCAATGATTGAGAAGATGATTGCTCTATCGGTCTCCGCCAGTCACGTGACTTTTGTTGCTAAGACGCCATTTTAGGTGTAAAAGGTGTAGTGTAAACAACCGCAGCATAGCTAAACGAAGGACTAAAGGCCTGCTTACATAGCAGCCTGTCCAAGATAAGTCATTACAGTTACCATAAGCCTGAAAACAGGGCGATTTAGAGGTAACGTCTCCGCCAGTCACGCGGGACATTTATGCGCCGCTAAGACGCCATTTTAGGCGTAAAGGCATAGTGTACCGCGCCCGAGGTAAACAATTGACGTCACTTGGCGGAGACCGATATAACTACAACAAATGTCCAAACTTAAGAGTGAGAGGAAACACAAAACTACAGACAATGTAAACAAACACACAAAAAAAGACCAGATAGTTAATAAAGCAGCTCACCTATTTTGAGACGTTGCAGGATTGATAAAAACAATCTTTGAATATTTTGCTACTACAGTATGTGTTTTCTTTTGATGTATACCTTGCAATTTGTTCAGACACAGTCTTTTGTAAGCTTTGGATGTTGTTCTTTGAAAAAAATGCTTTTTCTTACAGGTAGAACAATTGATTGATACACCAATACTACAGAAGCAGTTTATCAAAAGTTATCAAAAAGCTTATTCTCAACATGCACAATGGACGGCATGAAAGGTATTTTATTTTACCTCACCATTAACATTTTAACTGCTTATACATAAAAGTGTGGGTCATAAATCCTTTCTGAATGTTATATATGTTATACCTATTATAATTTCAGATCTAACACACTTATAGGCCCCACTGACTAACTATACTGATGTTTTACCTACCTTGTATTAAAACTGTGAGGATGTGTCACATTGGTCAAAGGTGTTTAAATATACATAAAATCAGTGACCTACGGGTCACAGCTCCTCCGTTTCAAGGTAATATTTTCCTGAAGCAGCAGCCAGAGAGCTTTATTTTGCTTTGGTTACTGATTAGCTGGTAATAAGAAACATCTTTACTTCAATAGATCATAAAATAGGATAGACAGGCTCCATCTTAAAGTTGAAGCAACTGATTATTGCAGCAATGGTTCAGTTAGACAAAGTTTCTGATTAGTAAAGCAATCTGCTCAACATTTATTAGAGTTATTTAAAATTGGTTAAACCATCTGAACAATTATTATTAATTATTTATTAATTCTATTCATGTCATCAATTACAGGTTTTAGTAATTTTCAATATGAAATAAACCAGTTAACACATAGAATTATCTTGAAGGACAGGGATTTTCAGACCTCGATGGTCAGATGATTAAAAGAAAAAAGGAAAAAAATCCACAGAGGTCCATTTACACACTGCAGGGTACTATGAGCATTTTACATTGAGAATAATTTACAAACTGTATTTTCGATTAAATAAACCAAACCCCAAGCCCTACCTTTTAGTCCTTGGCTCTAAATATAAGGTAAATACAACTTCAGCTATAAACGGTTTCAAAATCCATTTTAAAAAAAAGTCTGCAAAAAGTAAAACCTATAGCAGAGTTGCTGATAAAGATTCTCAGTCATCCAGGTCATAGTCATTCCGTAAAGTTCAAAAAATATCCACTGGACTTGGTTTCCAAGATTTGAAGACGCTTCGCCACCTCATCCAGGAAGCTTTTCTCAATTCAAATGTCTGGATGGCAGTGAGTTTGAGTCTTATATAGACAAAGCCTTGTATGTTAAAGACTGAAATTCGTGGCTGTGCAATGAGAAAAGTTCTTGTGGAAGTACCACGAGAACCAGAGCTTGTTTGTAAAAATTGCAGTAGGAAGGCCTCATTTCACTAGTGTAAATATTATGGCAGACTGGGAATGCAGAATTACATCTGAATGGACAGCAAGAACTCTGGAACAAACCGAGTTTTGGGTTTTGAGTGGATCTGTTATTTTTTAAAGTATGCAGAGAGGAAATGGGATTAAA
Organism: Cyprinodon brontotheroides; assembly: GCA_018398635.1. Taxonomy (NCBI): domain Eukaryota; kingdom Metazoa; phylum Chordata; class Actinopteri; order Cyprinodontiformes; family Cyprinodontidae; genus Cyprinodon; species Cyprinodon brontotheroides. The sequence goes on from JAGKQL010000081.1 coordinate 436,681, forward strand.
AAGAGAGGGATTGGGTAAAGGTCACAAGGCTGGTTATCAAACCTTTGACAGCTGCATCAAGAACCCTTACAGTATCCCTAATAACGACTACTTAAAGGGATAGTTAGGTTATTTTTGACATGAATCTGTATACGGTAATCCCGATCCTGCTTGACATGCACAATCGCGCTTCGCGACTTGCCCTGACGCGAAGATCCTGTGAGCAGGGGAGTTATGTCGTCCAGTTTTGAAGGTCCAAAATGGTCACGCGGGTTTTTAAGGAAATAAAACCTCTTCAAAACATTATGTCCAAAAGTGACATTTTGCATCCCAAAAAGCGCATTGTAGTGGAAAAAGAGATCACAAAGTGATTATCATTCGATTATTTTTCACTGTGTTTCGTATCAGGCTTGCAGCCTCAGACCGAAAGAAAGTGCGGCGGGGCCCCAACAGCAGATAGGATCATCCCTCTTCCGAGGAAAAGACATTTCATTCCGCCCTAGCCCCTAACTGAGATTTTAAATAATTTCCATTGAAAGCAAAGGTATCCCAAATGACATATTTTTATTCCATCAGGTCCAAAGGAATAATCCTCACGTTTCTTTTCTCAATAGGTGAACTGTTGAAAAAACCTCTTTTGGGAGATGAACAGCCTTCTAAATATCTTCATCAATGTGTTGGACCATTGTTTCTAATTGAAAACTGTTTCTCTTTCAATTCTACTGACAGGAAAAATAGGAAAATGTCTACGGATCCTTTGTGCCGATTTGTAACTTCCTGTTTAGTGCGATCTCGTGGGTAGGTTTGACCGGGTACGACCAAGAGACTCAAAAAAACTATTTGGAATAATACACAACCGGCATATCGGGAATACGGCGGCGGGGAAAGCGGCTAGGACCAAAAGTTTATTAAAATTTCTCCCCATTGATTTCCATTCAAAATGTTTCGATCCCACCGGGCTCTAGGGCGGGCATACCGCCACCTCCTGTTCATGAGTGTGTAGCAACATTGTTTCCTATTAAATTCTATTTTTAATTTTGTATTCTGAAGATAAATAAATAATACTTTTTCCTTGAAATACTGCAAACCATCTTTATATTTCCTTTGTTACCCCCAATAATCCTTTAAGATCTATTCTTAGGCGCATGTGCTTTAAAGCCTGCTGAAATTTTGTACCCTTTTCAGGTTCATATGTTTTGCAGTTCATACATCTGCACTTTCTATCTCTCCACATCCTTCACATTTATCATTATTTGAAAAGCATAGTAATAATAATAATAATATTTTTTAAAGCAGTTAATGATTCCAACAAGCAAACTCATATTATAATTACCTTAAAATATATTCTGATGGTTCAAAGAATTTATAAGGGTGTGTGGGAATAGGAATATATGTACCAGAGTTCAAAATACACATTTCTAAAAGAATTTCAGATAAACTATCTGTAATTCACAGCAGAGATGGTGGCAGTTATACTGAGTTTCCAATGGGTTGAGGAGAACAGAACAGACAGGGTATGGTGAAATACTTACTGAGATTCCAACGGAGTTTTAGAAATTGTTCAGGGAGAAGGAAATAATAGGAAAGATTTAGTAGTATTAGAAATTCAGCACAGTTTATTTAGATTATACAGGAGTGGCATTGATTTAGCAAAAAGGGCTTTAGAGGAGGCAATAACAATTACAATTCCTTTGGGAAAGGGGAAGGAAAATCATTTATTAAGAGGAAAGAAATTGAAAAATGGCAAAAAAAGGTGGAATGAAGATAAAAAAGGAAGAAGGTTATATAAAGTACAAAAGTCAGTATTAAATAGAAATATTAATGAGAGAAACTGAAGAGAAGAAATAATAATGATCAGATTAAGAGTAGGTCATGACTTACCCACAGGGGCGGGACCCGTTGGGATCGAAAAGCATTTTGAATGGAAATCAATGGGGAGAAATTAATAAACCTTTGGTCCCAGTAAACATCTCACCTGTAAATTTGATTCTAGATATGCTTTCGGATTTGTGTGTATTTAAATTGTTTTTTTTAGTTCTCTCTTTGGTCAAAAATCTGGGTAAAGAAGGAAACCCCATCAATGAGATCGCACCAAACAGGAAGTTAAATGCACAAAGGATCTTGTAGATAGATTTCCAAATAAAAACACATCGATCTTAACCCACTTGATCCTTTTTTAACTAGTTTAGTTTAGTTTCTCCGGTATGCCACGGCGTAATACGTTGATGTCTACGAAAATCAACCTCAGGCGCATAGCGCGCGCGGTGGCGAGGGTTTGATCTGTCAGATGGAGTTAAATCACAAAAAGAATTCAATGTTGAATCGAGGCGGCAGCTAAATGCTAGGCGGCGATGGGTAGCAGCCAAAAGCGTTGCAATTTCATAATCCTGAGGAGATCCGAAAAACCGTTGCAAAACTAGCAAGCGGGTGATTACATGTATGTTCACTAAGTAAATATTATGTAAATAAACCCTACTACCTTTAGCTATAAATGTAATCAAAACCCCCATTTAAATGCAGAAACTGATTGAAAGTATTGAATTTCCCACTAAAAGATAGAGAAATCTCAGCCATGTTAATACCAAAACGTTACAGTTTCACATTATCTTGAAAAATCTTTTGCAAGAAACGAACAAGCAAGTGAATATGTACATTCCCTGAGTAAATATTCTGGCAACAAACTATACATTTCTCACTAGAAATGTAATCAAAACTCATTTTAATGCAAAAACAAACTCAAGTTATTAATCTTTCCACAAAAAAATGATGCGAAGATAGTCGGCCATATATATATATTTTTTCTTCTCCCAGCTGGAATCTTGAAAGTCACGTGACTAGGACGTAAAACAATAGAAAGCGTATAGGCAGAAGAAATGTAACAGTACCACAAAAAAATGGCCATTAATGTACCTCCACTACGTTTTGCAGTGTGGACCAACGTGAAGTGAGGGTACATTTTCCCATGAGACTGGTTGCTTTTGGGTCCTACACATCCCGGTGGCTCTATTTACCGTCATGTATTTTAATACATGTTCAGTAAAAATAAAACAAAAATAATACTCACATTTAAAAGTGTACTCCATCTTACTACTGCCGGCGCTGCTACTGCTTTCCATTTTTCCGCCTCTTTTTACTTTCTCTCTTCTTCTTTTCTTCAACTAAAAAAAAGCGCACAAAGCACCGCTCGGAAATCTAGTGGGAGGCAGGGAGGCCACTAAGGACACGTAGCGATGCATCCTCAGAATTCGGGGAAAAGGAGGATGCATTTTGAGGCTGCATTTTAAGTGTCCTCAGAATTTTTTGCCAAATGGGACGGCCTCTTGCCGCAGCGTTGTGACGTCACCGGCCTCAAAATGCATCCTTGTTTCCAAACACGCAGCCTGCACTTCAAAACTGAGACGCAGCCATTATCATTTCAAAAAGGTAAATACAATCCACTGGACTTTGTTTCCAAGTTTGAAGACGTTTCGCTTCCCATCCAGGAAGGTTTTATATTTCAAAATGTCAGAAATAGCGTTGAGTTCGAGGAGTGTGACCTTTGGTAGAGTGGACCAAAAACAAAGCCTTGTTTTGGATTAGAAAACATGCAAATGGAACCGCACAAATGGATCTTTGGAATGGAGGTTGTTTGGGTTCATTGCTGGGCTGCAATACACGATACCTGTCTATGTCTCTGAAATGGGGTTCGTTAGAGGGAATTGTTGGCCTGGCTGAACAGACGAGGTGTTTTGTTCTAAGGGGCTGGGTGTTGCGAAGATAGCAGGAAGGAATCAACTCGATGTTTTGGAATCCGAAACAAGCAAATACTGCTTTATAGAAAATCTGAGAACAGCAGAAGTTGTCGAGTGTATAAACCAAGGAACTGGAGAGATTGTTCCAATAAAATCAGCAACAGATGACTGGGAAATCAATATTAATGAGGAAAATAAACGTCTTAAGGAAAATCAAAGCACTTGGATCGGACAACTGCAACATAGTCAAGTTTTATGAAGATTTTTACTACAAAATAAAACAATGCCTTGTGTTTGAAAAGCTGGATATCGATTTAGAAAGTTTTACATAAAACATTGTAGGTGGTGGACTACATTTGTGTGATATTCTAGATATTGCTCAACAGGTACTGGTTGCTTTAAATTTTTCTACATGGTAATGGCGCATTGAGATTTCAAGCCAAACATAATGCTGGTAGACCGCTTATCCCTAAAAGTGAAATGAACAGATATGGGTTTCTCTCAGGCGAACCCGGACTGGCCATGTGTCTGGTTGGTGGTGTGCTGTGGTGTGTGTAGCTAGCGAGCGGTGCAAGTGGTGATAAGAAGCAATGGCTGTGGTGTGTGTAGCTCGGTCTATAAGAAGCAATGGACTCGGTCTATGAAAGTGGTGAAAGGAAGAGGAAAGGCAGCGCAGAGACGGAGAGAGACAAAAAAGAAAGGCGCTGGAGGAGGACGCAGCCAAATGCAGAAAAGTAATAGATTTATTCAGCCCCCCACCCCACTCATGGTGCCATTTAAAAAAAACATGCAAGTAAGTTATAAGAAAACACTCACACACAAAATGTTGATACAAATGTGCAGTGGTCTTAAAAGTACACACATTTGCTACTTAAGTAGAAGTACAGATACTGCAGTTTAAAAACACTGGTAAAAGTTGAAGTATCAACTTGACCTTAAAGTGAAAAAGTATGAGCTCCAAAAACTACTTCAAGTATTAAAGTATAAAGTAACCTTTAAAAAAAACAGCCAGATACCACTATAGGAATTGAAAGCTCAATTTTTGACTATTTCAAAAAATTCTTTGAGATAGGGGCCAAGGATGAGGGAGGTCTTGTTGGTCTCCTCCGTCTCCCGATACGCTCTCGCCTGTGTCCCACCTTTCAGACATTTCTTCAACATCTTTTTCTGAATCCAACATTGTAGCATGAAATAGACAATTCACGTTTACAGTTTGAAGAACACCTGCTTGCTTCTGATGATTTCCCTTTAGCTAACCAATGAGTGTTTGTTATATGACTCATCCAATTACACTAGTTTTCACTAGATGTGGATGGAGCCAATCATCTGCATTGGATGGAGCGCATGACGTTAAATAAATATTTATAAACATTAAAACCGAAGCCAAAAGTAACGGGTATCAATTGTTTTACAAATGTAAGGAATAGAAAGAGTACAGATACTTGTGTGAAAATGTAATGAGTAGAAGTCAGAAGTAGAAAGAAAAATAAGTAATGGAGTAAAGTATAGATTCCTAAAATGTGTACTTTAGTAGAGTAACAAAGTATTTGTTCTTACTTTACTTGACACCTCTGCAAATGTGAGACCCCAATGTGTTTTTACATTATTATTTGTTTGATTTTAAGAGAAAGACTGTTTTTGGGTAATAATTTGAGTTGTAGTTGCACACTCACACCAGAAGGTGGCACATTACTCCATGAGACGCCATAGTGAGGTCATAGGGTCACCTTCTCCAACAAGGTAGAAGGAGGCATGAAGAAACTTAACCTGTCGCCTGTCTCATTCATTCTCCTGTTTTACAGGTTAGTAAAAGAGTATAAACCACATGAAATGGGTCAGAAAGTGCTTTTGAGAAACACAGCTAAATGTGACTTTATAAATCAGTTGGTAAAAGCTGCACATTTGTTGAGTATGTGGAAAGATGTGCTGGCGTCATTTTGTCAATTTTGTGTTTGCTGTATGTTTTATTGAAAGCTATTTTTGTTTAAACTGTTGATATGCCATTGGCAGAGATAAATATGGGTTTAATTATTATTTAAAAAAAGCATTAAGTGGAAGTTCAAATCTGAAGCTAAGCTAAGTGTAACTGCCATACAATGCATGAGCCGTTAAGCTAAACGGAGTTAAAAATGAAGCTAGTTAAGCTATCTGTTAAAAAGAAGCCCAGCTGGGATTGTTGGAAAGGTATTTTGGTTAAAGTTTATAAATACAATAAAAAGGTAAACAGCTAAAAGGTATTAAAGTCGTAGGGAAATAATATTTATATGTCAAATCATTCTGGCTTAAACATGTATATAAATGTACTCTTTATGAGACAATATTGTCCCCAAATTTAGTAAAGTTCTGTTTTTAAAAACAATCCTGTCTAAAAATCTGTGCTTTTTTTTCGTTATCTTATGCAAGCCAGTTAGTTATATGTCAGCCCGAACACCTAAATTCCGACCAATCATATAACGTCAACGTTCATCTGTCAATCAAATTTCTTCAATCATAGCATCTTGTTTCATATGTCAGCCAGCTGATATAATGCGAACGGGTTGAAATGCTGAAATCAGAATAATTTCCTTTCCCACCGAGTTGTGTCCCCAGTGTTCACTGAGATGGACGTCTGTGTCTTCAGCAGGCGAAGAGCTAACAGAACTGGCAGCGTTGCGGGCAAGGGCTCAAACATGTACGGCTGTAAGCCTTCTACACCAAACCAAGCTTCTGACCGCCCTGGCGTCCTTTTCCTCACAAAGTTTAAAGTCATACCGATCGGCTGTGTCCTTCGATCTGCTGATATTGCCCTTCACTATATTTACATTTCCAACACCTGCTTTGTCTAAATATTTTACTCATAAATTAGTCAAATGCGATTTTGCTTTTTCTTTGATGAAAGGAAAGCAGCTGCTCATGACTTTTTTAGTGGCATCTTTTTTTAAACCAACCCGTCTTCTACTTTTTATTCAAAGTAAAATCTGAAGTAATAACTCAGTGCAATATATATATGTATATATACACTCATTTTACCCTGTATATATCTAGCTCTTAGTTATAGGAAACATATTTATTGCGCAGGAATAAGGTCT